>JAJOZX010002242.1:362500-640000 GCA_023014485.1 Bathynomus jamesi
CTGATAAAGGTAAAACTGATTATTTCACTGTAGAATACCACATATTTGCAAAACATGAAAGTAATGATGGTTGGTGAATGGTCACAAAGAGAGAGTCAAATTCAAATTCATGGTCAATCAGCAGGGCTCATAATGTTCTGATAAACCTGACATTTCGTGACATGTTGAGAAATGTCTTGCCAAAACTGGTATAACTCATTATGATAGATTACTGTGTATATCTTTAGATGTATCACCTAATAGTGAAAATGAAGTCATTAGTCCTTCCTTCGTAGTTTCTTCAGTCACAAAAACGATTGTCCTGTCAGCTGTATGCATTATTTGCAAGAAGAAGGATAGCTATGTCACTATTGCCAGGAAAAAAGTGAAAGATAAATTGGCTCAAGCTGAAACAGTCATGTGGTATGTACTTTCTTCTCACTGTATTTTTTTTTAATAGAATTCAATAGACTGCACAAATCTCTGACAAGCAATCCCCTCGTACATCACTCATATTACCAAGGTCTTCAAAGACCTAAATTTGAGGATCCTGAATTAAGTTACTACTTTGCTTGCCAAAGTCAACTATGGGTTATTTCTTTTTTATTGCCAAAGTCAGTCTTAGACTGTTTTTAAAGCAATACAAAAAATACACATGCAATAGTACGAGTAAGTGTATCATATAATATTATGTCAAGACGCCTGCGTGAAGCTGCTGAGTTGAAGCATGACAATTCAATTTTGATTCACATCCGGAATAAGGATTGTGTGGCAATTAAAGTGCAGTACCACTATAACTGTTACAAGAACTACATTCGCTTCCTTACAGAAACTACTGTGAAAGTAAGGTATGTAGGCTTATACTGTAGGATAAGAATTTCACAATCTTGATGAGAAATATGAGGCGTATAGAATAGAAAGGGTGTACGCCCGAAAATCAAATTTTGAGATAAACGCATTTATTAAAGTTAGCGAACGTTATTACTCGTTAACAACTGAACCGAGTTTAATGGTTTTGGTTTGGAGCCCGTGTGGGAGCGCGTCACACCCACGGAATACAGCGTGCTGATTGGTTACTGCACGAAAACGGGATACGGGAAACCGGGGGATACGCCTGTGCTATTCTAATGGCTTCGTATAAATAAAGACAATTTTTCCATTTGTAGAGGAAAGAATTCAGACCAATATTTCCTACTTCTAATTCAGTGTGGTTGCAAATCTGGCCAATGTGTGACAAAACGGTGTTTATGTAGATCTAAATTAAACTGTACAGCTCTGTGCCAGTGTAAAAAATGTGACATTCTTACCCAGGGGATTGAGCTCTTTGATCATGAGAATGACGACAGTGATGTAGACTAATGACTTTTATCTAATTCAATGGCTTTTGTTAAGAGGTCATAATCTGGAAAGATTGCATTTTATAAGTATGGCTAAATATCTGGTATAATTAATCTACACATTTACTTCTCGTTTATTTTGCAATTTTTTTGTTTTGTTTAGACTGTTATATAGGAATCATGCAGACATTTTATGATTGTTAGAAAATCTAGAAGAGGAAGAGTCATTGTTGTCCCAAAGTCCCAAAGCGATATGATGACTAAGCTAATTGATGCAGCATTGCTTGTATATTTTAATTTAAGGTGTATATACTGTGTATATCCATCTCAAAATTGTAAGGTTGGTGAAAAATTCATTTTTGGGCTTTTGTGGCATCATTGTTTGGGCACTGGCAGCGTCCTTTCTACTCGTTTGTTATATGCTGTACTCAGGGCCGGCGAAAGCTGCCACGGGCCCCTGGGAAGGATTGGTATATGGGCTCCCCTGTTTACTCAGTATTTTATTATGACTGTTTTTTGTGTACATAACAAGCAAACTGATTATATGTCCAAGTCACTATTTAAAACATACAGTATGATAATCTCTATAAAATGTATGTTCATTAATTATATTTCCTCTCTGTTATTTAATCAATTACTTTATTAATATTTTTAGATTTTATCCTCTTCTTTCCGGGCCCCCTAGAGGTCCGGGCCCCGGGGATATAACCCGGCTTCCCCTCCCTCTCGGCGGCCCTGGCTGCACTGATAGGGCGTGGTCTTATAGACAGCTCTCTTGCAATTCAGTTTGGTTGTTAAGATCAGTGGTCTCCAAACTTTTTTGATCACGCACCCGTAATGAACATGAAGAATATATATATATATATATATATATTATATATATATATATATATATATATGAGAATGAACTCAGAATGGTTCCCTGAGGTTTTTTATGATACACACAGACCGTGCATGGAACAAGGAACTCTTCTAGGATAATTAAATCCACTATAGTCCGAATAAGTAATGGTAAATAACAAATACCATAGTTTTTCTTTTTCATGATGCTAGCCCGACGCGGGCAACGGGTCACTCGCAAAACGGCCTCAAAAATATAGCTTCCCTCACCAGCTATCTGCAAAGCAGATAGGATCCAGCTTTGGGACAGGATCTAGGGTTTAGAGCAGCGTAGCCCAGCTACATTTAGAACCTCAATATAAGCAAAAGACTCGCTGCCTTCACGTCAGATTGAATGCATCAAAGAAAAAGGGGTAACTATTATATTTTTAGCCAAAAACCAAAACTTAAACCTCTGCTCAATTCTGCCAGTTGAGGTTTAAGTTTTGGTTTTTGGCTAAAAATATAATAGTTACCCCTTTTTTTTTGATGTATTCAATCTAACGTGTAGGCAGCGAGTCTTTTGCTTATACTGAGGTTCTAAATGTAGCTGGGCTAGGCTTCTTTAAACCCTAGATCCTGTCCCAAAGCTGGATCCTATCTGCTTTGCAGATAGCTGGTGAGGGAAGCTATATTTGTGGGATCTCTTTGCGAGTGACTCGTTACCTACGTCGGGCTAGCATCATGAAAAAGAAAAACTATAGTATTTGTCATTTACCATTACTTATTCGGACTATAGTGGATTTAATTATCCTAGAAAAGTTCCTTGTTCCATGCATGGTCTGTGTGTATCATAAAAAACCTCAGGGAACCATTCTGAGTTCATTCCCATCTTGAAACGGACATGTTATGTGCCTTGAAAAGTGGACGCTCAATTCTGCCAGTTGAGGTTTAAGTTTTGTTTTTTGGCTAAAAATATAATAGTTACCCCATTTTCTTTGATGTATTCAATCTGACGTGAAGGCAGCGAGTCTTTTGTTTATTTTGAGGTTCTAAATGTAGCTGGGCTAGGCTGCTTTAAACACTAGATCCTGTTCCAAAGCTGGATCCTATCTACTTTGCAGATAGCTGGTGAGGGAAGCTATATTTTTGGGACCTCTTTGCGAGTGACCCGTTGCCCACGTCGGGCTAGCATCATGAAAAAGAAAAACTATAGTATTTGTCATTTACCATTACTTATTCGGACTATAGTGGATTTAATTATCCTAGAAGAGTTCCTTGTTCCATGCACGGTCTGTGTGTATCATATATATATATATATATATATATATATATATATGCTTTCATTATTTACTAGTAATTTAATAGTATACAACAGAAATACGATAGGGTGAAGATATACTTACCAATATAATTTAATGAGAACAATGTACTGACTGTGCTTCATAATTTCTGAAAATCTTGGTTTGACACTTTGTGATACGCGATTCGAAGGTCCGGTTCCAAGTTCAGTTTATTTCGATTCTTAGTTTTAATACCTATCATAGCAGAAAAAGACACCTCACACAGATATGTAGATCCAAATGGAAGGAGCGCATCGTTCGCTGCGCTTACTAAATCTGGGTACTCATTTTTTAATCCAATCCACCAATTGGGCACAGTTTTCTGTTGAAATTCGGTTCGTAAACTTGTATCTTCCCTGATGTCAATCAACTGTTATTTTACAAAATAATGCGGCGATCTCGAATTGTGATATTTAGTTTGCTAAATTTTAATCGCAAGTACTATCTCGCAAATTCCTATGAATGACTGAGTGTTAGCGAGTATTTTCTTTCCCGGTCATCATCTTGAAATACAAAAACTTTCTACGAAAAACAATGATAAATCAGAATCATCAAATTCTCTTCGAGCACCCCCTAGATCGGCAGGCGCACCCTACTTTGGAGACCACTGGTTTAGATACAGGAGTGTTGCATCGTGCAATGGTGCAGTTAGTTGTTGTTGCAAGGTTTAGAAAGAAGACCATAAGTAGTGCCCACTTTTTTTTCCTAATTTTATGTTACTGAGACATAAAGTCGGCCGACATCGAGTCAGCAACCCTGATGTAGGCCCTAATAGGACCTCCAAGTTCGTAAATTTGTTTTAGTCTAGTTTAACTTAGGTTATAAGTTAAAGTAGCCCTTCAGAGTTTGGCCGTTCAAGGCTCAGCTGGGATTCTGAACCCAATCAAAATAAATAAAATAACAATGATTATATGGGATGTTAACGGACTATCATCAGACCTGCAAACTAGTTTGAGGATTATTAGGCATTTTCGTTGTGGTTGAAAATAAAAATCTGTGTCTGCCACCTGTCTGAGATGTTCTTATTTTCCTTTTTAGCAAATATAACTTAGTAGCATGGGTGCAAAAGGAGAGAGTGCAATGCAATTGCAAATGCTGATCAATGTTGCAACAGTGTCCCCTTTGTTGCAAGGCACCACACAGTGCCAACCCCCTCCCCTTATGTTGCAAGGCACCCCCACAGTACCGACCCCTCCTTGCTGCAAGGCACCCCTCCTAAAGGGGGAGGGGCTTGCTGCAAGAACAACAAGGGTTATGCAACTTGGCGGCGGAGTTATCCCCCAAGTTGCAATGAACTCCCGCTGGGGGAGAACTCTTTGGGGGAGAAGGTGGGACGGCCTCACCCCCCCCAAAGAGGTATACCTAACCTAAGAGAGAGGAGAAGAGAGAGAGAGAGAGAGGAGGAGAGGTATTCGCTTGACAGGAGCCAAGTGCATATTAAGAGTTCAGCCGAACAACTGTTGTCTTATAGGACCCCTAATCAGCCAGTCAGCTTAATCAGCCAGTACCTCCAGGCATTATCAGCCAGTTGGCACAGTGTATACTTCATTTTAGCACGTACACACCAGTATATACGCCCATAAAATATAACGCGATTATATGCGCCGGGCTCGGCTGCGGCGCATCCTTCTGCGGTTGGTAGCCAGGTTGACCTAATGATCCGTGTTAAACTGTAGGTCTAAGGTGGAGTGTAAACATCCTTCCACGGTTGGGAGGGGCAACCAAGGGATCCCGTTAAACTGCATTGCAACACTCGAACATGTTGTTTATCTGTTTGATTATTTCCCTCTCTCTCTCTCTCTCTCACGTGAGCATGATCTCTCTCTCTTATATATATACAGGGTGTCCCATAAGTCCGGCATCATAGGAGAAATTCATATTTTTCTATTGCTACAAACAATAATTCATATTTTTCTCTTTCTACAGGCCATAATGTCTGTGAGCAAGGAAGAACGAATCCAGATAATTCTACTCATAGGAAATCGGAGTCAAAGAGAGGCCGCTGCTGAATTTAACAGACTGCATCTAGACAGCGAGCCAATAACACAGAGTTGTGTTAGCAGACTTGTTGCAAAGTTTAAGGAAACAGGATCCATAGAAGATAAACCAAGCAGTGGACCTTCAAGGAGGTCCACTGACGATGATACAGCGACTGCTATCCTGCTCATTTTTAACAGAAGTCCCAATAAGTCTCTCGGCGATTGTCCGCCGAGACAGGAGTGTCGAAAAGTAGCATCCATCGCATTCTTCAGGCTCCCAAATGGCATCCATATAAACTTCAGATCCTACAGAAATTAAGCGAAGATGATCACGACCGGAGGATGGAATTTTGTGCGTGGGCTACGGAACAATATGCTCGGGATGCCAATTTCCCGTCCACCATTCTGTTCAGTGACGAGGCTGTTTTTTATGGAAATGGTGAGGTAAATTGACAGAACACCCGCTACTGGTCTCAAACAACCTCACTGGTATACCTCTTCAAAGAACAAGGTGCATCTCGGGTGATGGTATGGTGTGGCATTTGGAAGGATCGCATCATAGGCCCCTCTTTTTCGATGAACATGTCACTGAAGGCACCTACCTACGTATGCTCAAGAAGAAGCATTCCCAATGTCTTGAACGAAGAAGGAAATTCCCAACATGGCTCCAGCAAGACGGCGGCCCTGCACATTACAGCACCCAAGTAAGGGAATACCTGTACCAAAAATCCCTGGTCATTGGATAGGACGTCGAGGCCTGTGGAATGGGCAGCTAGAAGCCGGATCTCACGCCACTAGATTTTTATCTGTGGGGCCACTTGAAAGCGCTGGTATACGCAGAGAAAATTAGGAGTGTTGAACATTTGCGGCAGCGCATTATTGGGGCATGTAACACCATTTACTCCTGACATCATTCACCGTGTGCTTGCTGACTGGGGTCACGTCTGAATTTGTGTATTGAAAACAATGGTGGACATATGAGCACGTTCTGTAAATAAAAGCTTTTGTTTTGCCTTTTTTATTTTTCCTATGATGCCGGACTTATGGGACACCCTCTCTCTCTCTTCTCTCTCTCTCTCTCCTTCTCTCTCTCTCTCTCTCTCTCTCTCTATATATAATATATATATATATATATATATATACCCGTTTAAAAGTAGGTCTAAGGTGGAGTATAAAGCTTGACCTTCGCCAGAATGAACAATTCGGGCGGACACCATCGAAAGGAAAGGCGAGCCTATATATGTACAATTCCGAAAAAAAGTTCATCTAAAAAAAATTGTGTAAATCTCTTTCCACGGTTGGTAGGTAAATGGGTACCCAGAGTGCCCTAGCAGGTAGGTCTAGGGTGGGACAAAAAGCTTGACCTTCGCCAGAATGACAAATTAGGGGGCAAAACCAAAGAAAGCCTATATATGTACAGTTCCTGAAAAAAGTTCATCTAAAAAATTCTGAAAATTGGTACAAGAAGCTTACACAAAATTTATAATCATGTCAAATTGCATTAATTAACTCACTCTCCGGTTAACTTAAATCGAATATTACGATATTTTTCATCTGTAACTTCTGCAAATTAAAACAGGAAAAATGGTACACGTAGCATTATAATGTGCAGCACAAATGAATAAATAGAAAGGAAATATGATAAAGGAGGGAAATGAAGAGAAGAGTTGTGTTAGCAGACTTGTTGCAAAATCTCTGACTCCGATTTCCTATGAGTAGAATTATCTGGATTCGTTCTTCCTTGCTCACAGACATTATTGCCTGTAGAAAGAGAAAAATATGAATTATGGTTTGTAGAAATAGAAAAATATGAATTTCTCCTATGATGCCGGACTTATGGGACACCCTGTATATATATATATATATATATATATATATATATATATATATATATATACATGTACAGTATATATATAAAGGTTAAAGGTATATATATATATATATAAACAATTATATTAAACAGCGTTCTGAAAATTTTTGCGTTTGACGGAAGCGAGAGATAATATCGATTTAAAATTCCAATAAATAAACTTCTTTCCGCAGGAGTTTTATTGTTTCGAAGCATCATAAAGATTAAACCTCTCTCGCAGTTTAGTGTTTCTCTCAAACATACGCGAATTGTACCGAAAATATCTCTGATATTCATAGTTTTTCTTCTCTTTCTACAACCAAAAAAAATTTAATTACGGGCTATAAACACCCTTTCACTTCCATTCTGAACTTCTCTCTACCTCTCGCTATATACATTTATATTAATCAGCGAACTGCTCGAGATCGTAAACTTTGGGCTAATCACCCGCAACCAGCACGCATCGTTATTTTGAAATTTATTATTTTATCGTATAAGAATTTCACGATACAATAAATTTTACAGCGGTTTTCTTCATGGGTAATTAACTATCTTCCACTTTTATATCCCAAGATAGGGTACCATAAACCGTTTCACATTCCGACCTAAACTCTCTCTCTCTCCCTCTCTCTCTCGGTCGAATACAAGATCAAAAAACAAAGCGTTTCTCGTCTCTCCACGAATGGGGATATCTGACACGCCCCAGATTTCACGGGGCAACCAATCACAGCCCTGTGAACGGAGCCCAGACCTCTGTTTGGCCGCTATGCAGGCCTACGCGTCAAGCCCCGCCCAAAATTTACCGCTAGCCAATAGGAAGCTAGTGTTTGTGTGTTGTGGGATGGTCACAAGCCCCCTTTATAAAAGGGGTCACTTTCATCTCAGAGCCTCAGTTCGTATGTTTTTTTCGTGCTTAATATTTTTGAAATATACACTATAAGTCAGTTATCGCTGTATGACTTCCCTGAAGTGTTTGAAGATCAAGATTTTTATGCTCAGGCAACGCGTCTAATTTTCAGCGCTGCAGATTGGAATGAACTTTTATCTACCCAGATTGTTATAGAAAATTGTAACGAAATGCAAGAACCGTTCAATGAAGACGATATTAAAATGTAAGTGATTATATTCTGCGGTCCATTCAATGTTAAATTATAAGTGCCTAACCTAGCTTTATTCTGAGTTATCCTACAACGAAAAAATAATGGTGGAGCTTTAATAATATTTTTCTCGATAATTTAAAGACAGCACGCCGTGGGATTTTTAAGTTACCAAAACTTTTAAAAATTATCTGCTTTTTTATTATAATTTTTTAAATTCGTGGCATTTTCTCTTATTGTAGCTCTTTTTTTTTACTTAACCTTATATGACCGATGCGGAATTTGATCGTGTTATAGCTACTTTTGATGAAAGGGGAATAAATGATATGGATGCTTCTCCGCACAGCCAACCCAGTGACCTGAATACAGAAGTCGAGATATTGGCTCACGTCCGGTCCATGAGTGCCAGGTCATCGAGGAACTAATGTAAGTATTTTTGAGGTTAAGAACTAAACACATTGTATTTTCGTTTATTAAATGGTAGAAAACATGTACAGTGCTTACAAGAAGTCTCGCGCCTCTGTCTCGTCCCAAGCTAGTCTGTTAGGTATAAAATGGGCGGTCCTTATGGCAGCGGAGGTATGTTCGGATTGGTGCACATAATTGCTCTAACCCCATCAATGACGTCCACATTATCTTTGTGTTGATCACTCTATCTATTTATATATAGAGACATACTGAGTGTATATAGATATATATAGAGTATGCAAGGGATAACGTGTCTCAGTTCCAGCTATGGTAGTTGTCTTACAATTAACAGTCCCAAGTGCAAGTTACGTTAACACCTCCACATAAACTACCCTGGACTAAAATAACATACGTGAAGCCCTTACCCAGAAACCATTTAAAAGGTGTGATTTAAAAGCTCTCTCTCTCTCTCTCTCTCTCTCTCTCTTTTTGATCACACCGCATCCCATCAGAGGTCTTCAGCATCGGCAATGTATCCATATAACGTTAATAATAACCGAAACTCGGGGAAAATATACTCTCTGCCTTCCGCTCTATCCCAAATCCTTTTCTCTTAGTAACCTCTTAATACAAACTAATCTATCATATTTTGCGACTTTTTAACTCTGGTAGGATTCAATTCCATTCCTATAGTGTAAGAGATACTTAAATTCATGTGTGTATTATGCCATATGATGTGCGTAATAAATAATCATTTTTAAATAGTTGGAGCGTTCAAGGTCATCTGTAATAATCTATAGACTACCCCTCAAGCCCACTCTCAACACTTAGATTCCCCTAAGACACAGGCGTCTTCAAGTAACATGAATGCGTAGAGATCTAAGGTGTTAGATTCCATATTATATAACACTGGTACGCATCAATTTTGCTGTCAAGGGTTTTGTAAGTGATTCTTATAGAGGTTTTCCTGCTGATTTCGAATCTGCAATCCGTTTTTCTCAATCAGCTCAGGTTATCCGGCTATGGCCTCATAAGTAAAATAGAATTTTTCGTGATTTTGTCAAAGCGGAATTGGAACAGTAACATCTATCATCACTTGTTTCACTTGTATAATATCTTTTTTTACTTTTCAGGCATATAGATAAAATATTTCATAATGAATAGAGCGTGTAAAAATTATCCCAATAGATTCTGCTACATACAGTACTGGCCAAATTATTAGGAATTTTTTAAAAATTTCATTTTTTGGTATAAAATGTTAAATTAAACCAATTTTAAACGTTGAAAAGTTATTTATTTCTACACAAGAATACATGGTCATTATTTAGCAATAGTTTAGTACTTAGTTTGACCCCCCTTAGCTGCCTTAAGGGCTGCGACACGCTTCGGCATGCCATGAATCAATTTTTTGCATAATTCCTTAATACGTGTAGAGTGAAACCAGACTTGAATAAGTCGCTCTATGAGTTGGTGTTTTGTTGTTATCGGCGTTTCATGGATTACGTCCTTTAAAATACACCATAAACTTTCGATTGGGTTCATGTCTGGAGAATTTCCAGCCCATGGGAGCAACCGAACACTATTTTCATGACACCATTTTTTAACCGACTTTGCCGTGTGGCATGGAGCTGAGTCTTGTTGAAAAATCCAACGTCTATTACCATACCATTCCCTTATTTGAGGCAGTAGACGTCTTCTTAGTACTTCTATATACTTGACTTGGTTCATATTCCCCTCAACAATGCTCAAACGACTAGTTCCATGCACAGAAATTGCTCCCCAAACCATGATCTTTTGTGGAAATTTCACCGTTTTCATCAGACACAAAGGCAAAAATTCTTCTCCAGGCCTCCTTCTTACACTTTGAACACGATCGTCAAGCACGGCAATCGTTGACTCATCGGAGAACACCACCTGCAATCAAAGAAAGCCCTGTGAAAGAGTCAGTGCATAGCGTATGAAGTACAGCTAAAACGAAGTACAGTATGACTTGCTGCTTTACAGATATTTTTACTGCAGTTTTATCACGTACTGTAAATACACTTCTATGCATACTGTATTTACTGTATTAACATTCTATTTAATGTTAAATATTATTCTTACCTGTTCCCAATCCTCACTAGTCCAGTTAATGTGTTCCTTTGCCCATGCAAAACGTGCCTTCTTCATAGCCTCAGTGAGCCTGGGCTTCTTCCTTGGGCGGTAGGCTTTGAAGCCGGCAGTTAGAAGCCTCCTGTTGACTGTTCTACGACTAATATTGATGCCATCAGCCGCTAGACTACTGGAAATGTTTTTGCAAGTAGCTCTTCTATTTCTAAGAGACAAAATTGCAATCTGTCTATCAGTTCTTGGAGTCGTTACCCTTTTTCTGCCGCATCTTCCAACCCTTTTGGGGCCTACATTTTCTCCAAATACCATTTTTTTCTTAATACGAAGTACTGACTGTGGTGAAACATGGAGTTTGGCAGCGATTTCCTTTTGTTTAAATGTAGAAGAAGTTAATAAAACCTGTATTTGCCCAATTTTCCGTGGACTCAAGTCATTCTTTCGCCCCATTTTCAAATTCACTTAAAAACTGTAACAAATAATTGCCGAAATTGGGTAAATACACTATTTAAATTAAACGGTAGTTACAATGACACGTAAAAGAAAGAGAAACACACCCGCATCGCACGACAACCAAACGACAACTGACGAACAAACACACTTCGTTCGACTAAAGAATTATGCAAAAAATTGATTCATGGCATGCCGAAGCGTGTCGCAGCCATTATGGCAGCTAAGGTGGGTCAAACTAAGTACTAAACTATTGCTAAATAATGACCATGTATTCTTGTGTAGAAATAAATAACTTTTCAACGTTTAAAATTGGTTTAATTTAACATTTTATACCAAAAAATGAAATTTTAAAAAAATTCCTAATAATTTGGCCAGTACTGTATGTGGGACTGTTACCATGCCAAATAACCAGTCCCAAATCACTATATTTGTGAAGACAATGTATAGAGCATACTTTGGAATTAAGCTAGGGGACCAGGACAAAAATTTCGCCCCTCATATGTGCTGCAAAACGTGCATTGAAAATTTGAGAAAATGGAGCAAAGGCAGAGCGAAATCTTTGCCTTTTGGAATTCCCATGATTTGGAGAGAAGGAAAGGATCACGTGACAGATTGCTATTTCTGCATGACAAACCTCCAAGGTGGGCTTATAAATTTATTTTTCTTAAATATTTTGAAATCCTCGTAGGAAACTTGACATAATATTCACCATAATGTAATATTCACCATATATAGCATAATATTCACCATAATGGTAATCATACATTTACATATACATATTGTTATAGAAAATACATTTACACATACATATTGTTATACAAGTTACATTTACATATACAATGATTGTATATTTTCTTTCTTTTTCATTCATATTGTCCCCGAAGGGACAATATGAATGAAAAAGAAAGAAAATATACAGACTCCATCGACCTATTTCAGATCTTACAGAACGCAGCCTTCCCTCACGAGCCGCCACTGTCTGAATGCTTCTTCTATTTCATATGCAAGTTTTATATCCATGTTTCTGTGTTTCTATTTTCAGGAGTTAACAAGAAGAATAAACACATTGTTTATACCCTGACATTCCTTCTGCTATGAGACCTGTACCCCATGGTCCTGGAATTCCAATACCCGACCCACCTCAAACCCTGGACTTCGATGATTCTGATGATGAATCAATGACCAATGCCAATGACCAGTCCCAGTCGTATATACCTCAAAATACCGCTTCAAATGAGCCAAGGCCTCTCAACCAGGCCAAACTTAATGATCTTACCAGGGATTTAGGACTTTCCAAATTAGCTGCCGAGATCTTGGGCTCACGACTTCGAGAGGACAACTTGCTGGCTCCGGGAACAACATTCTCCTGGTATAGGAAACGAGAGGAAGAATTCCGCAAGTTTTTTGCAGTGCACGAAAATACCTCTTCCTTAGTGTACTGCTGCAATGTTGAGGGGCTAATCGAATCCTTGGGCCTGCCATATAACGCATCAGAATGGAGGCTATTTATAGACTCGTAAACGAAGTTTGAAAGCAGTACTTCTCAACATTGGGAATAGAGTTGCATCAGTCCCTGTAGCACATTCCGTACAACTTACTGACAGCTACGATAACATGAAAATTTTACTGGATGCTCTCGTATACGACCAACATAACTGGAGGATCTGTGGAGATTTGAAGGTAATACTAATATCATAAGTAAACTATTGCTATTGACTATGTTGTTTTTCCAAAGGTTATTTGAGAGCGTATAAGAACACTTAACTTCCCCACAGAAGTGATACAGTCCAATGCATAGATTTTTTTACCTGATAGAACAAATTCTCTAAATTCTTTAAATATTTTCATTTTTTTTCAGATTGTGGCATTTGTATTGGGAATGCAAGGGGGATACACGAAATACCCATGTTTCCTCTGCAAATGGGATAGCCGAGCGGATGAGAAGCACTATGCACAGCGTGAATGGGCATCCAGAGAGAATTTTGAACCTGGGTCGCATAATGTCGTTTCAGTGCCCCTTGCACCACCAACAAAAATTTTGCTCCCACCACTTCATATTAAGCTGGGCTTGATGAAAAATTTCATCAAATCAATGAATAAGGAGGGTTCAGCATTCCGATATCTCGAGAGTAAATTTCCTCATATATCTGATGCTAAACTAAATGCTGGGGTTTTTGATGGTCCTCAAATTCGAACTTTGATCAAGGATACTCAGTTCGAAAACGCAATGACTCCAACTGAGAAGAATGCCTAGCAGGCATTCAAATCAGTTGTCACTGATTTTCTTGGCAAGCGTAGAAGTCCAGAATACGAGTCCGTTGTCGAAAACTTGATGGAAGCTTTCAAAGCTCATGGGTCGCGCATGTCCATAAAAATGCACTTTTTGTGGTCCCACTTGGACTGTTTTCCTGAAAATTGCGGGGATTATAGTGAGGAACAGGGTGAACGATTTCACCAAGATATGAAAATAATGGAAGAGAGGTACCAGGGAAACTGGGATATCAATATGCTGGCGGACTATTGCTGGTGTTTGAAGCGAGACGTGCCCGAAGAAAAACACAGACGGAAAGCCAAAAAAACTTCATTCCTTCCTCAATAAACTTTTTTCCATATTGATTGTATGAATAAAAGTATTTATTCACACAATGTTTTCATTTTTCACGAGTGTTCTTATAATATTACTCGTATCTACAGTGTTTAAGCTAAAAAAATCAATAAATTTGGGGATAAAATTGGACTTATAATAAATGGCCAATAAAGAAAAAACCTGACCTGATTGAGGAAAACCAATGTCATTTTCGAATTCAGCATGGTCGAATTATATAATATGAGTTGAAAAAACCCTCACAGCAGACAAAAACATTTCATATGCATACCAGTGTAATTTATGTGCTAGGTTTAAGAACGCTGGCATTGAAGGATGGAAGGAAGGGCCAGTAAAAGCGATAATAGGTTTAATGAAAGAAGTGGAATGAGGATGGAGGTAAGCGTTGCTATGTCGAAGGAAACGAGGTTGGGTAGGGCTGGATGTCTGGCTATGGTGTCGGAGAATTGACTCAAATAGATGGACGCTTTACCGGACAGCAATATTGCCAGATACTGGAAGAGGTGCTGCTACCCAGTGTTCGTGCGTATCTGGTTCCAGTGCCGGAACCATTTTACTTAATGGAAGATAACAGTCCCATTCATAGGAGTAACGTTGTGAGAGCGTGGTACGAAGATCACCCAGAGATTATTAATCTAATTCTGCCACCACGTTCTCCTGATATGAATCCGATTGAAAACCTTTGGGCAATAATGATTAACGAATGGGAGCAACGCAATGAAAGAACATTTGAAGCACTTTTAGCTCACACGAGGAATAGTTGGGAGAGCTTAAGCTGAACACCAAACATTCCCTACAATCTGGCCTCTTCTATGCCGCAACGATTGCAAGAAATTATTGATTCCGGAGGAAGCTATACGAAATACTGATGCTAAAGCCATGATGTAAATGTGTATCGAATATATATTTATGTTAATATAGAATTTTATTATATTTTTATGTTTGACATCTATAAAAGTATATATTGTGACCATGAAAGAACTTTACTTATCCTTAGTTAGAATCTTTTCTTGCAATGTCTACGCTCGTGGAGATGATAAAATATGTTGAAACAAACTATGAGAAGGTAATAGTTTCAGGAAAAAAATAAAAACTGGCAACATCGAGGCCATCACATGTTTATAGGAATTGTCATATGATATGCTACCAATAAACTCTTATATACTACTATATACAGTATACTGTATTACGTAATAATTACGATGAACAAATCAAATGCAAATTTCTCTGATTCACGGCCCACCAGTCTTGCTTTAGACTAATGACTTTCATAAGATGGAATAGGTTACCACTGAAAACAATGAATAAACTATCTATTAGTGAGACGACCGTGACTTCCTCGAAATGCGAGCGCGTGAGAGGTTCACTGAGGAATTTGGTCGTTAGATTCTTCACGTAGGATATGTATCACAAACAACAATATTGACAACAATTCCCAACAATTACTTAATATCAATCATTGCATTTGAGCAAATAATTTAGACCCGCGTCAAAATAACTTAGGTATCATGCCATGATTTGGGATATTTGCCGAATTAGTCGTTCTCTATAGACAGCAGTATATATTGAGATGGTATATTGTAATTCCCAGCTAATATTATGATGACTAGGATTGCTCCATAACCATCCCAACATCCCGAAACTTGGTCATTCTGCTTCTTAATCATTTGTATTTTAAACACTAAAATGTAGCAGAAGTGACGTAATAATGGACGTCATTGATTGGGTTAGAGCAGTTATGTGCACCAATCCGAACACACCTCCGCTGCCATAAGGACTGCCCATTTTATACCTAACAGGCGAGCTTGGGACGAGACAGAGGCGTGAGACTTCTTGTAAGCACTGTACAAAGCGGAACCAGTGTCCGTTAAATAAGTCTTAATAGCTACATTTTACAGTTACAAATGTATATGCAACTTTACACAATATAGATATACACCTTTACACAATACAGCGGTGCGAACATATAGGAACCTTTTTTTTATGTCTGCGTACATTTTTATCGTTCATCTCTGTGTCGCACAAATCAAATCATTTTAAAAAATTTATAAATCCCTTCCCACGTGACATGTGCATGAGAAATGAGAGGAGGTACATCCCGCACGTGCCGGTATAATATCCTTGAAAGCGATACGGGCTCCACACAATCTCAGGTACATGTAATTGCGCGAAAAACTGGTGGATCACTTTTCACTTTTTTTAAAATATTATAGCTGGTCAAAGTTTTTCCCATGATTTGGTTCAGTGGAAGTACACTGACACCATTTTTACCAAAATCGATCAATATTTAGGGGTCGCGCATCGACCTTGAAAATTTCAATTTTGGAAATTTGGCCAAATTGACAATTTTTTACTGAATAAAGATAAATCATCAAATGACCATATTTTCTGAATCCTCTCAGTGAGAGAAATCCTCTCAGATACTTACCAAGTTGATAGGACAAGTGGTTTAGAAGTTATACTCACCTTGAGATAGCATTAAAATTTAAAATACCGTATTTGTCCCCGTACCTCCATATGCTGTCTGCCATTGTCTGCTTTTTAGGATAAGATAAAACGAATAAGGAAAGATCAAATGTATTTTGTATTAAAACGGTTTACCGATATCACTAAAGGCACTTACTCCGGTGCCCCTAACTAGGTTCAAAAACTGTATGAATCGTGGTTAGAACACACGTCATCTTAAGGCGTGCGCCATGTACTCTCTCTGCTAACTCCCTTTCCCTCTGCGCTACGTCATCTTGGCAAGTGACGACTTCTTGAAGTCACGGAGTTCTTTCCGGCTCTTTTCCACGAGCTGAAGAAGACCCTGCAGCTGTGACTCGTCTTTTGTGACAGTGTTCGCGTAATCTTCTATCAGTTTTATCCCTCTCTCTGCCACGTCTTTGGTAACTTTCAGATGCGAGATGACATTCTTCAGATCACAGTAGTTCTTATCTTGATCCCACTTATTCACCGGCAGAGTGAGCCACGTAGACGCGCACACCTGCAGGCCTGTGAACACGAACCACGATGACTCATCGATCAGGTCCGGAAGGCGCGTCGTGTCACCAACCGAGACGTTGTCATACGTGAATTCCTCGGGCACAGCGAGGCGGCACAGCTTCTTTGCCATCTCGTGCTTCACAGTGTCTTCCACTTTGTCACTGCAGAGGGCGAAAACGACGGTCTGAGGCCTCAGATACCACAAGTGCCGCCTGATCACTGCCAGTGAAGCCTCTGCAATCTCGCGATCCACAGCCCTGTACTGCAGAAGACGCTGGTACAACACAAGGTCATTCAGCGGGGCATCAGCTGCGACAGGAGCCGCCAGCCAGGCAGGTGCGTAGAGGAGTGCAGTAAATAGTACCACTCTCTGAAGTTTCTGTACCAGCTCGTCGTCGAACTCCAGCTGACCGCTAAACATCAGGAGCTTCGTGTAGTAGATGATCTGAAACGAATACGCACTGTGATGTATAAATACCGATACCACTCCATATAAGTTTGTTTAATGGTAAATTATTTATCTTATTTTTTTCTGGTAGGGACTTCAAATGGCTTTTGCAGAAAGCAATACAATATTTAACTTCTAATTCAAAATACCAACCTTGGCCATCCACCTCGCATGATGGTAGGCTACTGGGCGCATGAAGTATGTGCCACGACGTGGCTGGGCCCCGAGTACCAGGAGTGTAATCTCCGCCACTTCTCGGTAGTCTTCTCTGACAAGACCAGAAGTGGTGCCGAGGAACTTGACTGCCTCATCTCGGAGCTCCATCAGCCACGTCACCTCCGCCAAATGCTCGATCTCCAGCTCGCGATAAGTCGAAAGGTTGAGCTTGTCCTACCTGAAAGGGGAGTTATGAAAATATTGCATGAAAACGACTGAAGTTTCCATTTTCGACTGCTATTAACATCATTAGTAGAAGGACGCTGATATCTCAATTGCTCTGAAGGCAAAAAATCATTGGAGAAAACAAATGCGCCTTAGACTTGAAATTCACCTTCACCTCAGATACTGGAACAAAGGTTCAGTTGGTGCTGTGGTTCTTCCAAACGCGGTGATGACCACTGCCCCCACGATGAGCTCCATAACGTGATGGCGACAGCCCAGCTGGAAGAGCGGTTTACCAAGCATGTTCTCCAGCAGGACCACCTCACCCTGCACCCTCCCCGTATTGGAGGAAGTTGTATCGAAGCACAGTCCAATCACGTTGTTCTCGCATCCCCAGTCTTTGAGAGCACGAAAGGTCGCCTGGGCCTGGGACAGACCGGTGCCGTCAGCAACAGTCGGAACGGCCAGCAACTTTCCTTCTGTGCATTGAGGAGCTCCGGAGATGAGAGTCGCCTGGCGGTGCTCCAATGATCCAAGAGAGTCCTGAAACGTATGTCATACATGCCAATCCATTATCGTCCACTGGAATATGTCAATCCACTGTCGTCACTGGAACATGTTAATTCACTGTCGTCCACGGTGAGGGCAAAACTGACCTTGATTACTTTACCGTCCCAGTGGACGACAGCATGCCTCGGAGATACGAAGGATTTCTGCACAGCTGTCGACACTTCACAACGATGTGCCACTCTTCCACGGCGAGACGTGTCCTTCGAGATACTGAATTTGTCCAGGTCTGCGGGCGGATCTGCCGAACGTAGGACTGCCGCCACGACACTTGCCACCTATGTGCGAAATTAAAAGGAAATTGAAAAGGATGCGTATGGTTTTTATGTGACAAAATAATCACTAAATTTTCCGTCGTTACGTCTATTATATCTTTGTCAAGGAAATATCATTACTGATATATACACACCTGATTATTGGACATCCGGAAGCGATCAGCCACTTCAATAACAGCCGATGCATTGAGGATGCGGTGAGGAAGGCTGATTGATACAGTTGATTCTCTCGGCTGTCGGTATGGTGGTTCTAGCTGTGATTCGGAGTTGCTCGATGATCTGCTTTCTATAGATTCATCGTCGCTCTCAGCTTCGGTTCCTAATTTCGTTTTTGAGGTGCCTGGCTCATCACGAGATTGTTGTCTTGAGAGTTGCCGTTTTCTCTTGACAACGAACACTTTATCATTCCCACTCATTCTTGTCTGGCGCAGGCCCCGTTGATCCTCATAAAATTTAATATCATCTTGTTTGTTGTTGTCTGAGAGCAGTCGACTTTTCTGTATCTCTTCAATAGCATCGGGAGCTCCGATGTCCCAGAGCTTGTTCAGATTTTCTGAAAACTTCTCCCTGCCTTTTCCCGCGTCACTGTCTCTCATCTTGCTCTTCTGCAGCGAGCGCCACTCTTCCCACAGTAACTCCAGTTTTCTTTCGCAGTTACGCCTCGTGATCGTCTTTATACGTGTCATGTTCCAAAATGCCAGAACATTGGCCACCGTGTCTTTTACGGCGGCCTTCCTGTCAGTAGTTTCCTGCTTGGCATAGAAGAAGTACTGGAGAACTTGATGGGTGGTTGGCAATTTGGCACCACCGATCGAGGAAGATGGCTGACCAATTAAGAAGACGTCCGTGGCTGACCTTAGAAAAGGTGGTGCTGTTGTTGCTGCTTTCTCTTTTCCAGAATAAGTAACTTTCAGAGTCTTCCCACTCCTGGGTGTTAACAGTTTATCTATTGTACTAAAGTCTAGACTTATCAAACAAGATTCAATTGACACAGTTGATCTGTAAAAAGCAAACTGTGATTAGTAAAAATATTGGTCATAGACATAGCGTGTGTGTGTAATTGGGATTTTAGGATGCGCCAGCTACTGATGCTATGATTACGTCCATAACGGGGGACAAATACGGTATTTTAAATTTTAATGTTATTTCTAGGTGAGTGTAACTTCTAAACCACTTGTCCGATCAACTTGGTAAGTATCTGAGAGGATTTCTTTCACTGAGAGGATTCAGAAAATATGGTCATTTGATGATTTATCTTTATTCAGTAAAAAATTGTCAATTTGGCCAAATTTCCAAAATTGAAATTTTCAAGGTCGATGCGCGACCCCTAAATATTGATCGATTTTGGTAAAAATGGTGTCAGTGTACTTCCACTGAACCAACTCATGGGAAAAACTTTGACCAGCTATAATTTTTTTTAAAAAGTGAAAAGTGATCCACCCTACAGTGCACAACCACAGAATCAATCCAGGGCTGAGCGCCGAGTGAGTCAAAATAGTACATTCTTTCCCTATTTTTAAAATAGATTGCAAACCAATGAATCCCTTCAATCCCCACAATGTCGGTGTTAACGATAATCCCGTACCAGTTTCTTGTAGCTGGTTTCTTCACTATTTCATTCTTCGCAAACACACCGTTAAATTTTGAGCGTGTGAAACGATCACTTTTCATTACTCTCTGGAGTGTATTCGCGTCCATTTTAAAAGTCTGTGACCACGTTCCTGAAACGATCAACTTCTATTAGTGCCTGTGATTCGAGGTAAACTAGTAGGCCTACACTTATAGGCGCGTCTATAGGCTTGGCAAATTCCAACCTGACTGAGATATTCCCACTCTGTTGTGGACTTAAATGCGTGTTTACGCCAGTAAACAAGTCAGGCGTAATATCAAATGAATAAATGTCAAATTCTTCGACAAATTCTTTCTGCGTTACACCAAACCCAAGCTCATCACAGTCACCTGTATTAGAGCCAGATTACTATAAGCTCTCGCGCAGAGCGGGAACACCGCGTCTGATGAGTAATCCGTAATCATAGTCCCTCCCAAAGCGATGCCACTTACGTATAGTATAGAGTAATATTTTTAAGGCGGAAATTCTCGAATTTAAAAGCACTCTTTTTATATTTTCCATTCGTCGAGGCGTGGTCCTGCATTCCAATTAATATCCTTTAAGGTAGAACTCCACGGGCCACGTTTTCTAGTTGCTTCGAGTCCAACCCGGAGGGCACCGTGTATAGTTTGATCTGTACCCTGTTAATTGGGTATTTTACTGTGGCATGTATTAAGTCTTTCTCAATTTCTATTTGTTTTGGCAAACTTCATTTCACTCGGCGTATATGCAAATATGTCTCCATGATGTGAATCACAACGGGTTTTGCGCCCTCTTCTTGATCAGACCCCAGATTTATGCAGATCTCAGGAATCATGCGGGTAAGCTTCAACTTCATATCCACCCCGTTCATAAGCAGTTTCTCCTGGAATGTGAAATCTGTATGAAGACGACCAAAACATTCGTATATCTTTTTTTTTTAGAATTTTGAAATTTATCCTTTATACCATTTTCATCTTTAGTATGGTAATATCCCTCGGCGGTTTAAAAGGTGTCCTTCGCTTGAAAAGTTGAGGACATTTTCCAGATAAGCTCGTAGGTGGTAGTACCTCGTTCCTGCCGAGATGTTAACCTGGTTTAAACACACTTCACACTGGCTGAATATGGTGTGTAAAAAGTGCGTTTCAGGGTACGCAGAGTAACTATCATCACAGTCCTTTCCATCAGAATGGGCTATGCGTACATGTGCATGCAGCTCGGGTCAAAAAAGTAAGGGCCTGAGCTGGGTATCACGAATTCTATAGGGGCACTCAGCGAACTAATTGTGTTTAATGGGTTAATTGTAATAAAGTCGCTATGCTCAATAGAGACCTGAGTGGGGGGCATATCAAAGAGGGACAGTTCCGATTTACAGCATTGTGAACTACACGGATGGATGAAACGCGCCATGACGAGTCAGAAATAGTGCCACCTCCCTTGACGCTTAGAGCACTTCTTTTTTTATTTCCTTTTACGTTTAGCGCCACGTGATGGTAACCCCTTCTTCCTGGCAGATCTCTTCTTTCCGCCACCACCATTTTTCTCTTTGCATCTTTGATGATTTGGTCCCGTGTACGTTTTAAATGATTTTTTAGAGCTTCTTTAGGCTTAGTTCCACCCATTATGTCTTCTGCCGCGTTAAAACCGGTTTGGAACGCCTTCCGCCCTAGGTACCTGGCACCCCTCTTCAACAGTGGGACAGTGGTGCGTAGTATGGATGAAAAAATGCATCCAAGTCCACTCCCACGCTGGTATCTCACTCCTCGATAGACTGGCCTTCGGGTCATTATAAACGGCGAAAGTGTAGTTTCACTGTTAAACTCCCATCACCGAATGGGAAATTTTTTCCTCAATCGTTCTTATATAGAGTATATATCGAGATGCTGGTTAATAGATTAGTCGCAACATTCGCATAATGGGGCTTGTCATATGTAATGCTCAAACTTTTCCCTCTATGGTTGGGGATGTGTGCAATGCGCAGCAGGCGCGCCTGGGTGTCCCCAATAAATTGGTGCTCTACGATATTACTGTAAATATAGCACATGTCTGGGGGCGGAGAGCTTTCACCCAATTTCTCCTCATTAGGTATTGTGCCAATCGTACGGTGGTGTGAACGGTTGTATGATGATGCCAATGACCCGAGAACGTTTATATATCTGTATGTTTTTTTATGTGTAAAATAGCGATGCATGCGTTCCTTTATGGTACGTTGAATTCTTTCAGCTAAAGAGGCCTTATGTATAGAACTGCTAGTGTAGTAACTGATATTAAACTCTGTCAGCACGTTCTGAAAAGCGCGATCTATAAATTCTTTCCCCATGTCCGTACAAAAATAGCCAGGAACCCTTTCTTCTTTTAACATCAACGTTTTGGTCGCTTTAGCAACTGTTTCAGGCGATTTATTTTTCAGGGGAATTAGTCACAGATATCTCTAGAATACATCTATTATGAATAGGATGTAGCAGTATCCGTCATTATACACTGAATATCTTTGCATGTCTGTTAAATCCGTTTGCCAAATATAGTCAATCGAATCCGCGGTTGTCTTGGCCGCTTTAAACCTTTTTCTCACCGGTTTATGAAGTGTATAAGCATCCTCTTCCCGCAAAAACCGCTCAATATCTTTCTTCCTTACTCCGTAAACACCTCTGTACAGTCTATTCACGCCACCATAGGAGGCGGGGTTAGAAATGTCATAATAACGTTTACTCAATATGTTAGCCATTTGCGTATTTTAAAGACACGTGGATAAGGTTGGATGTTTGTTCTCTTCTTTCTCTTCTTCAGAGACGCTGCTGCTGGGCGCGATGGCGTACTCAGTTGTGACACATGCGAGACTTGATCCAAGTCTTTTAACCTATTCAGATTACACCAGTACACATTTGAAAACTTGTCGATCGATTTTTAAAACCTAGTTGGTGATTCTATATAATTTGAGTGCGCTGATCTCAAAAATATAGTTAGTTTTTCCCTATCACGTATGGTTTTCTTACTACAGGGTGTGTCATAAATCCCCCATTTATCCCCAAATGTGAACCATCTTATCGAGACCAACATTGGATTGCACATGCTAAACCATAAATTTTGTTGTTATAGACTACAGTAACACTTACATAATAATGTAGGGTAAATATATATAACAACCAGTCCCGTTCCCAGCAAAATACTCTCTCCCCTCCCATCAATGGGTGGTTAACATTTGGGGACAGATGAGGTATTACAACACCCTTTGTAGCACGAAATCTTTAGGTGATAGAGTAAAACCTAATTAAAGCAGAATTAAATAGCTCCTAGCTCTTGGACAAGCATATTGCTTGTTTATGAAAGAATAAAAAAATAACTGAAAGAAACAAAATATATTTACCTTCTTTACTTGTACCAAGCGAAGTATGTGTCGGATGCCAATAAATTGTTCTCCTGCAATCTAGACCCCAAAAGTTCTGCAGAGTCCTTAGGCAGATTCAAATCCCTGACTAAATCATTTAGTTCGGCTTGGGTTAATGGTTTAGGATCTCGGTCAGCTGTTGGCTGTTCATAAACATCATCATTGTCTGGATTTGGAGCTGAATCAGAATCTGAATTGTATTGATCCAGACTCTCGGGTGGGCGGGAATAGGAACTTCTGGACCATGGGGTACCGGCCTTATTGCAGATGGAAGACTTGGGTATTGAAGGTTCTCTTTATTCTTTGCATTATAACCTTTAACATTGCAAGAACAGAAGTAGCAGTCGTCGGTATGGTTTCTAGGCTCGCGCCATACCATAGTGATCCCAAATGGCAAACTTTTCTTTTTACCTTTGCTCCAATTCCTTAGTGCCGCAACACACGTAAGACAAACCTTGTGTGGAGCCCAACTTTTGTCTTGATCTCCTAATTTAATTCCAAAATAAGCATGATAAGTTCTCTTAATGAAGGTCGTTACATTTGTCCTTTGTTTTACAACATACCGACCACAAATATAACAAAATATGTCTGGACTATGGGTACATCCTCTAGAAGCCATTATTAAAATTTTAAAGACGTAATGTTAGAATTATCTATCTGAAAAATATGAAAAAACGAAATTAATTAAAGATAAAAAAGGTAAAAAATTACAAAACGCCCCAAAATTGTTTTGCTAATAACTTTAAAACTGTGGGTGATAGAAAAAAACTGGTAGCATTTTTTAATTCAGCGCAGCGAACTGCTTCAGAATCACAACTCAAAATAAAGAAATCGATTTTCATGCAGACCGGTGTTACCTATCAATGTTTTGAGGACATTTGTTTGTTGTAGTCTTGCTTTAATTAATATGCTTCCATCCTGTTGGTGAGGGTATGTCCCACTTTCTCACCAGATCATGAACAATATCAATGACCTGCATCGACCCACTGTATGATGGGGTCCTCACTCAATAGATTATAAAGACTTAAGCCTTTATTCCTCAATGTATGTGGGAGACTGTTTTTTAACACATGTTCGACGTGTTGTGTTCCGTTGTTCTTTGGTTGGTCATTTCTAACGTGGGGCCCAGGTCCTGTGTCGCCATGCTCAGCACTACTCGCGCTGTGCCTAATAACCACGGGGAGCTCTGTAGGATTCGTATGATCTTCGTACTCATGAAGAATTTTCTGCAAAGCCTCTTGGTACAAGATCCTTTTCTAATCAGGTGACTTTTTACTCTTTAATAGGGCTAGCAACTCGCTTTCCATTCTTTTAAGCCTACTTTTACGGGGCTCTAGAGCCGTGTCTGGAATCTTTGAACGTTGCAGTGAAGCATACACCTCCTCGTGCGGAATCACAACCACCTTCCTCATTATATTAATCTAGTCAGTAAAGGGCCCAAAACTGAGAATAAGGTGGGTAGGAATGATCCTCCTCTTTGTACAGTAATTCGTTTTTTCTTACCCACAGTTTGACTTTTATGAGCAAGCGTTCGTATTATGTTCTTGTAACGACGTAAGCGAACCTTCTGAGAGAGTTTCAATGACACATTACATTTTATAACATTAAAACAGATTTCATAGATGCATTTTAAAAAGTCCGAGTCGATATTTTTAACAAACATCTGTTGCAGTGCCCGGGGCAATCGTTGATAGATTTTTATTAATTCACGATATTTCTTCAGCCTATTTGTCATTCTGGGATATACACCGTTTCAGGTAGGTTCGCTTCGAAATATATTCGTTCTTAGAAACACCCTAAACGTGTTTCGCGGGTGAAGGTCACAAAGCAAATATCCATAACGCTGATTTGTGGCTTCTGTATAAACCTCCAAAATCTCCTTACGCTGATTCGGGAACATTTGATAGGCTAATACCCCAAATTGTGACACATCTCTACGTTGTGCGAATAAGACTAGATATTGTGTATTTAGCGACACATCACGCATGTATCTATTTTTGAAAAATAGATTCTGGTTGATGAAGAATACGCTTATGTTAAGATGGTGGGAGAACACTGTAAATATCTCGGCAAACGTTTTATCCATTTTCAACATGAGATCGTCAATTACAATAACTGTATGCTCATTACCTTTTAACGAATTAACGTCATAGACACCCTTGTGGAACAAAATTATTAGGCACATGGAATTTTATAACCATTGTGACGTGTGACTTTTGATGTTTCTGATGACTTCAAACATCTGTTCAGATTGACCTGTGTTCAACCCTTCTGCAGCATCCTGCCTCATTTGGGGGATTCGCTGTAGAAGATAGTTGCTTCCAACTCTCATCCTGACGTCATAAGCAGAATTTAAACTGAAGAAACAAATCCTGATACAGAATTAGCAGTCCATTCATCCAAAATACTATAAATCCAATTTTCGCTATCAAAGATTGTAAAGATAAAGAAAGATCGAACTACCAATATCTCTTTCATCCGATGAAAACTGTAAAATAAACTCAAATAAAAACGCTTTGATTTGTCTAATTGAAAGTAAAAATGAGTAAAAATAATGTGAAAAATATTTTTTATTAAATTCTAATTATAAATTAGTGTGAAATATGTGGAATAAGGATAGATTAAGAGAGAAATGAATTGCACATGATTCAGGAATGATGAGAGAGATAAGGAAATCAATAACTGGAGATTAAAGGAATTAATTAATTGTGTGGGTTGGAAGAGTTATTGACTGAGGATATGATGATGTATATAAAGAGAATAAAAGATTAATAACAGTGAAGAGCTTTAATTTTTGTGTTTGCAGTGAACGCCATCTTCACCCCGTAGATTCTGGGGCATGAGGCATTAATAAATTTGTATCACGTGTTATAAACTGATAAATTATTCTTAACCATCATCAACTCGAGTTAATATGGTCCTAGTTATTTGATCCTTTTGAGGTGAGGATTTTATTAGGTACTTTAAATCACTTTTGAATATAATTTTAGATGTCTTGATTTTTAGGGGTCGTGGTTTTTCGCAAAGAAATAAAACAAACCCGCACAAAAAAACAAAATACATCAATTAATGCAGGGAGGACAGGACAAGGGAGAATACCCGCAAAAACGCCCCACCCCCCTACAGAGGAAGAAGAGTCAAAATCAAGGTCCAGGGTTTTTAAGATGCCTTGACACATTGTGTTTGAAAGACTGGAGGTCATAGACAGAGGGAAAGATGGCTTGAGGAAGGCTGTTCCAGAGTTCACTGGTTGAGTAGATGAAAGATTGGAATACAGATTAACCCTTGCATTAGAGTGTTGGACAGAAAAGGAATGAGGATGTGTCGAAAGTTTGGCAGTGCGTGCTCTCCTTAAAAGATGAGGCATACAGTTAGAGAGTTCAGAAAAGCAGTGTCCATTATAACAGCGATAGAGAGAGTGGGGCAACATTGCACCGAAGAGAGAGGGATTGAAAACAGTAAGAGGTGGGGAATTGATGAAATGAAAAGTCGTTGATTCTACCTGGTCAAGTAGAGCTGTGTGGGTTGAACCACGCATGAGAAGCCTACTCTATACAAGAGCGTTCAAGACCTCTGTACAGAGACAGCAACTGAGTCGGGGTGAAGAAATTGCGGAGCTGGTAGAGTACACCTAACATCTTAGAAGCAGTTTTGGAAAGGGTATATTGAAAGCCACAAGGTTTTCTCTGTCGCAGTCACAGACAGCAGAAAGATCATAGATCAGGTGCACCATACCCGTCCCACGCGAATCATGTAGTAACTGTTGAGAGGGACGCTTTGTGAAGCGGGTGGAGAAGTAAAGATGGAATCACCGGCATAGGAGTGGATAGGATAGGAAGTGCGACTAAATAGATTATTGATAAGTAAAGGAAAACAGTGCGAGACAGGACAGAACCTTGAGGAACACCATTATGAATAATTTTCAAAGAAGAAAAGTGACCATCTACAACCGCAGCTATAAATCGGACAAAATGAAATCAGAGATGAATGCACACAGATGGAAGGATAGAAAACGAAGAAGGGCAGTTTCGAAATTAAAGATTTATGTCAGGCTCCATCAAAAGCTTTTCATATGTCTAGCCCAATAATAAAGGTTTCACGAAATCCCGAAAGGAATCAGCAGAGAGATATGCAAGAAGATTGCTAATAGAGCGTCCCTTGTGAAACCCACACTGACGATCTGCAAGAAGACTGTGAGAAGAGAGATGTTTAAGAATCTTCCTATTAAGGATGGATTCAAAAACTTTAGACGGGCAAGAAATCAAAGCAATTGGACGATAGTTGGAGGGTTTACTGTCGAGCAGTCACCCTTGTTTGAGACAGACTGAATGAAAGTGAACTTACAGCAGGAAGGAACAGTACCAGATGAAAGGCAAAGACAAAACAGTTTGCTTAGGCAGTGTCAGCACAAAAGCACAGTTCTTGAGAACAGGAGGGACACCATCAGGACACCATTTTATATATATATATCAGTGGCGACTCCTGCACTCGGGCTTCTCGGGCTGAGCCCGAGAAGCAAGGGGCAAGGAGAAGCATGAGAGATAAAACTGTGTATTTATAGATTTAAGTTTTTAAAAAAATTTTAAACACAAATTGTAAATATGGTTTTTGGCTGGTAGTATGTTACTATTTTTCTGTCTAGCCTTCGTCACGCAAGCAAATTTTGAGCGCATTTAGATACCCTTACTACCTATAAAAAAACTATATTGACACATTAAGTTTTCGTGTAATCTTTCAAGATCCTTTACTCGGGCGCAAGACATTACGCCCGAGAAAGTATAAGTAATATCGTATATTTAAAGTTCTTTTAATGAATAATTATTTGCTTGCATACGGTTACATAATAGTCCTTCTTCTAATTCTCATTAAATAAAATACGGTTTTCCTCCTATTATTTTTTTTTATAAAGAAAAAACATTTCAACTCGGGCTTATATCCTTCGGCCTTGTAAAGGCACAATTTTTAATTTTGGCGATACATGGTAACTTTTTACATTTCGATAAGCGTGCCTTCAACTGCCTGAGAGAAAAAGGTTTTAAATTCGGCTAGTTTATTCATTGCTATGCACATAAGTTAAATTTAGTGTTAAGTAAAATGTCAGAGAAAGTTAACAGGGACCTTTTCCAGTTTGTGTATCGTTTTTCATATAATTTATTTTTGAGAATATTTTTGTAAAAACTAACGAAAATATCACGACTTAACCTAACCAATTATCAAGAGCGTACAGTTGATCTATTAGTAAATAGTAAATACTATTCCAGAAACAAACAATGTTATAATTAATAATAGATCAACTGTACGCCCTTGATAATTGGTTAGGTTAAGTCGTGATATTTTCGCTAGTTTTAACAAAAATATTCTCAAAAATAAATTATATGAAAAACGGTACACAAACTGGAAAAGGTCCGTTAACAGGGCTAAAATGTTCTTTTCCAATGTACGTGCTTTCAGTAAATTTGCTTCTTCAAGTACGAAACGAAAAGCTGTATTTAGAGAGCTTAATATCAGCATTCCATCACTTTGTGAAACAAGGTGCTGCTATAGATTTAGAACCGTGTCAGCAATAAAAAGGCAGCGTGAAACTCTGAAAAATGCATTTCAAAAGATTTTAGATGACAGTGCAAGATGGGATGAAGATACTCTTAATCAAACTGATAATCTACTTATAAAATTGCATGATTTCACTTTTCTGTTTTTTATTAACTGCTTTGAAAATATATTGTCACAAGCCGAAAAACTATTTGATCTTCTGCAATGCAAGCAGTTTGACATGAAGTTTGCACAACAGAAAGTAAATGACTTTATTGAATTTATTAAGTGCGCTCGTACTAATAAAGCATATAATAAAGTTTTTCAAGAAACAATAGCAGATTTCGAACAATCCGAAGACCTGCCTTCTCCCCCGAAAAAAAAGAGCTAGAGGCAAACAAATGAACTATAAAGCAATATATTTCGAAATAAATGACATTATACTAATGTCAATGAGGGAACGATTTGATTGCATTCAGGAGTTTCCGTTCTTTGAGTTGATTGATGTGACCAAATTTCCACAATTTGCTGAAAATTTTCCAATGCATCATCATAATGCTTTACAAACTAAATATCCAAATGTAATTGACTCCAAATCCTTAGTTAACGAATTGAAATATCTTTATCGTGACAGTGACTTTAGAAAATGCAAATTTGCAAATGAAATTTTAGAAGTCTTTCACAAACTAGGATTATTGTCTGCGATGTCGGAAACCACAAAGCTGATTCAGCTCCTTCTTACCATACCTGTAACTTCTGTTTCAAATGAAAGAAGTTTCTCTGTTCTTGATCGAATTAGATCATATTTAAGAAACACAATGGCTCAAGAACGGCTCTCGTCCCTGGCTAGGATTTCAATTGAAAAAGAAATACTTATTGATTTAGAAAGCAAAAAGGAATTACATGACCAAATATTAAAGGAATTTACTTTAAAACCAAGACGCTTGGACTTTATGTTCAAGTAAATAAAATTCAAATAATTTTTTTACCGAGGTATGTATTTATTTATTTTATTGATAATCTTAAGTTATTGTGATGCATTTAAATGTCGGCTCATATGTAGACTTGAAAATTTAAAAAGAGCCCGAGTAGTCTTGAAGAGCTGGAGTCGCCACTGACATATATATAATCTCTCCAAAGTTTGCAATCGGGGGAAAATTGCTGAATCATGTTTACATGATTTAACACCATCATAGGAGGATTAACAACAACTTGAGGTTGGTATCATTAAGTGGATTACGTTCATCACTAAACAAATTTTTTCTTCCCTCGAAGGATTTTTTTATGTCAACGTGCTTTGGTGAAGCTTCTTATGGTATCAGATCCATATATGGAAAAAGCCAATTTTTTATAATGAATTTCTGCAGAATTTTAATTCTTTTTGCGGTCTTATATATATATATATATATATATATATATATATATAAATATATATAAATATATATATAAATAAATATATATATATATATATATATATATATATATATATCTGTTTGTATAAATTAAAGTATTAATCCCTTAAATTTTTAATATTTGTATAAATTGCTCAATGCCCAGGAGGTTTTTCTGGCATCCTTTTCGATAAGCCTCTTCAAAGGTGCCACATCTATAATCTTAAACAGAGATTTTTAAATTCTAAATGTTTTTTTCGGCTAATATAAATCACATAAAGGAGTTAAGTGTAGAACCAAAATTATATAAATTCTTTTGCTAATATCATTATTAGACTAGGACTTTTGCAACTTTAAGAATCTTTTGTGAACGTGGTATGGAAAACTGAAACGTGTGGGTAGTTGGGAGGTAACGAAAATGGTGCACTGAGTAGGTATGTACTTAATCTAGCAATTATTAAACTCCTTTTATGTCAATGACTGGGTGGATGAAACCAATTGGTTGCTCACCAGAGTTATGCACCACACTAGTATTTATATATTGTGTGATAGAGCGTGCTTGGTAGTATTCGTACACATTACCAATCAAAGAACAAACAAAGAGGACGCTGGTGGAAAAAGCAGAGACAAAAAGGACTTGCATGAAGAGCGGCATGGCGAACGGGAAGGCTTGAAACAGAAAACCATTTCTACCAGCAAGTGCGCTCAGAAATTAAGCAACTAGAAGAAAGACTCGGACTTATCTAATAACACTCAGTAAGTGAACAGTTGTGTTTCTAAACCCCAGTTTAGTGCTAACGTTTAAACTAGGTCCAGTTAAATTAGCCCTACATTGTGGTCTAAGACCTAGCATCAACTCATAGCTTAACAAAGGCTAAGGTAAATTACCCTAACCTAATTTGGTGAGGAATCCTACTGTGGACCTCAATTTTACCAGCTCTGGACCATTTTCGGAATCTCTACGCTGACCCCTACAAGGCTAGGCTTAACCTACTCTACAGTAGACTGGAGATATTAGGGGTGGGTTAATTGGTGATCAATTCATACGGAGCATTTTTCACATTGGTGGCTCGTAAGTGTGGGGAATTTACATACTTTAGGCTTAACTTTACTTAACAAAAATTGCAGGATTAGGCTAAATGGTCTAGCCTAAACCTAACCTAATCAAGCCTAAAGTAACAAACTTGCCTAATTAGGTCTACAACCTAGGGCCTAACTAGGAAACATTTACATTTAAGGAGTCCCATTCTTTTATAAGCTTAGAACTAAGTGCAACATACAGATTAACCAGAATCAAACTTACTTTTTCTTTCAAGAATTAGGGTACTTATTGGACTAAATCTTGACATTAATTAAATACTTGAGGAGGGGGGTGGTAACTAAATTTAAAACTTGACTGTTTGTCTGATTACTTAATTTATTTGATCTCTCATCTCTGATAAGTTCTCACCTTATATTTCATTACAATCCCTAGTTAAACTATTTTGACTCAGGGACTTTTTTAAGGAATTTTTACTAGTGGGCCACTTTAAAAAAAAAAAGGGCACATATATCTAAAAAGGGCAGACACCAAGTACTAATACTAATACTAATATACTAATAAAATACTAATCACTAAATAAAATACTAATCACTACCTTATCTTCGGTATCCACAAGTATTCACTATCTATATAAGCAGTAACAATAAAGTGAAAACCAACACTAAACATCGAAAAAAGCGAAAACGTTACCTCCAGTTCCTCTAAACGCACATAAACAATCCCTCTAACCGCCACAGTCAGTCACTCAGCTGATCGCTCCCATTTTCTTCTCAAGCGCATGGGAGACCTTGCTAGAATCAATATTTTTACTCCAAAGCTTAAAATTGACTAGTGGGCCAATAGAATGTGACTAGTGGGCCAAATACAAGGGCAAGTGGGCCATTTGGCCCACTAGTATATTTGTTAAAAAAGTCCCTGTTTTGACTTAAACATGGACAGTGATGAATTGCAACAATTAAAGAAGAAGAAGCGTGGGAAGTTGGGTGATGTGACTAAGGTAAGGCCATCAACACTTTTAACAATATTACACAACCAGGCAAGGAAGATTTAGAGTATGTAATTCTTAAATTAGATAAATTAAAGAATGATATAATAGCCATTGATGAGAGGATTTCAAAGTTAGTTGAACGTGAAATAGCTGATGAACAACTTACAGACCTTTACTCTGATAATGATCATCAGGTAATCTCAATTGAACAGCATAAGGAGACTAACTTATTCACACCGAATCAAATGATTTGGAGTTAATGGTTCAGGGTCAATAAGGTTGTCACTCACATAGGTGAATGGTCTATTGTTCATGATGTTCTCAATCTCAGCCAGGAGAGTGAGCAACTCAAACAAGCGTATCTGTTTTTTACCAATTGCTTTCCTTAATTAAGCAATTCTTTACCGTTTGTATATTCCTCTCCCAGATAGAACCATACCAAGGAGAGGCAACCGGAATATATTGTACTTTCATTTTATGTTTGAATTTTGTACATATAATTGTGTGACTTCATTGTTTAACAAGTCATTAATGACCTGTTTACCAGCCTTGAAATATGTAACGTTGTCAGTCCAAACTATCTTGGGTACTGAATGTCGTGCACAGAATCTCTTAAAGACAGCAACAAAGGATTCTGCTGTAAGATCCTCCACAACATCCAGATAAACAACTTGTGAGGCAGTACATGTAAATAGGACAATGTACATTTTTGTTCAGTGTGTGTCAACCACCCCTACAGTCAATGCTCCTGTATAGTTAATGCATACAGTCTCAAAGGGTCTGTTGAGAGTAACTCTCTCCTCTGGCAAAGCAGGAGGATTTGGTTTCCTATAGGGCCTAGCATGAATACGCCTACATGTGACACTCACTGAGGACTGTTTTAACAGTGATCCTTCCCTTGGGTATCCAATAAGTTTTTATTAATGCAGTTAGTGTCTGTGGTACCCCCATATGATGTACATCGTTGTGTGTTTGTCTGATGATTAATGTTGTCAGATAGCTAAATCTAGGTAAAAGGATTGAATGTTTGCTTTTGTAGGAAGTTTTGATTTATCTAGTCTCCCTTTACACCTTAGAAGACCTTCCTCATCTCTGAACAAGTTTAGATCCACAACTACTGATGGTACAGGCTCTTTTGTTTGTTTCCCATTGATCAAGAATTCTAACTCTTTATTGTACTCTTTTTGTTGTGCATGCCCTATCCAGTACTTGGTTGCAACCTCTGTATAATTGCGATGGTTCTTAGTTAGCTGTTTGTTAATTGTAGTTAAACAGTTGTGAGCAAACCTCAAACAGTAGGCTGTGACCCTAACAAGCTTGCTGAAGTCAGAATAATCTTCATAATTAGTGATTGGTTCAACCTTTTCATTTGAAAAGGTTAAATTTAATGTCAGGTTAACTTGCTTCACAGGCCATTGGTCTGTATTACAGAACCACTTAGGTTCTATGAACCAAGCTTTGTTTGACTTCAACAACTTGTAGGACAAACCTCTGGTCAGAAAGTCTGCTGGATTTTGTTTCGTTGGAACATAGTGAAAGTTGACTTGTAGGATTTCATTAGCTTCAGCTATTTCTTTTAGCCTGTTTCTTACAAAGATGTTCTTACTATTAATGCTATCATTCGGTATCCAGGCAAGACAAATCTGACTGTCGAGCCAGGTGTGGATATCAGTTAAGTTTACATCATGGTAAGCATCCTTAAGGAATTAAATTATTTTGACTGCTAACGCAGCAACCGAAAGTTCCAATTGAGATAATTATGGTTCGGGTAGGTTTGAGAGGTGCAACTTTCCCCTTTGCATAAATTAGATGACTTTCTGTAGGACTTACAAGGCACGCACAGCACCAATAAGCCTGTGTGCTTGCATCAACAAATACATGAAGTCTCTGGTGTTTATCCCTAAATCCAGAGCACCTTGGTATTTTAATGTTCTGCACTTTTGTTAAATCAGTAGCTAACTTCTTCCAAGATTTTTTATGTTCAATTGTTATTGGCTCATCCCACCCAACATTTGTCTTCCAAAGTTCTTGGAGGAGAATCTTTGATCTTTATTAAAAAACTATATAGGGCTATGGGTTGATTGCCTGATACCCTCATCCGTTGGAAATTTCCAGCAGACTTCAGTGGAGAGTTAACGACAAAAGCCCTATGTTTTTTCGTTAGAGAGTTATGTATATGTAGGTCTTCAAAGAACCTCTTTGTTTATTTGCCTTCGGTATTTGCGATGCCTAATGGTAAAGAAAGGAATTGCTTTACCTTATTATTTCGTTGGGCCTCGCTTCTGTTTCGATGTAGGGCGCGACGATCTTCTTCGATGTAGGGCCGTGGTACGATGGAGCTACACAATGAGTTTACTCGATGTAACTAATATAGGCAGTCACTATTTAAACAGCTGAAGGAACAGGCCTATCCTTCTTATAGTTATTAAGTTTTATATCAAGAGGATCTCACTCAGAACTTATAGGAAGACAAAGCACATCTTCCTTGCTTAAAGCATCGCTGTAACATAAGCAGCTCCGAGTGAGCTGCTATAATATCGTTAGGAATCTGCTGATTCTTCAAAGTTCATTGACTCGTCTCTCGATGTAATTTTTATGAGTTGGCAGTGGAAAATTTTGAACACGAAATAATAAATTTGGTTTTCTTATTGTTATGCAGGCCCGATGCCTACATATGGGTTCTATGTACGTATGGCAATTATTTTCATTCCCAATAGGCTATGTCGCCAATCCCGAGGCAATTTTGTAGATATTTAATGCAATTAATTAATAATTTATATTTAATTAAGAAGTAAAGGTACCATATACGATACCATGTTGTAAGCGTGTATAGTTTTTCCATATACTGCGGGGGAGGCCGGAGAAAAATTTGTATGTTGTAGATTAAATTTTTTGACAAACTGTGTAAAACCATGTAAAATGGATTAAAAAGAATGAAGTAGGAATTTAGGAAGAGAAAGGTTACTCAAGACCTATTTAAATATAAAAGTTCAAGAGGCCAACTTCTCAAGTTTAGTTAAAGTTATGTCAATCAGTTTGACTCCCCTTAGGTATAGGAAATTTATGGAATTAAAGTAAAGTTATTAAGCATTTTAACTTTGCTCATTATTTGTGGAAATTTTATAAATCACCAGTTTTTAAATGCTGGTCTACTAATGTTGTTTTGGGGTTTTGTTATATTTTGTTTTGTTAACGATTTATGTTTTGAAGTGACTTCTACGATGGTGAGTTAATTGAAATGTACTGTACTTCCATGTTGTGTTGTTTGGTTAAAAGAGTTTGTACTGTATTCAAACCTCCTACCACTTCAGACTAGTTAATACCCATAGTTTTAGTAGAGTAAATGTTACTCCTCCACAGGTAGATCTGGAGGGCTTGGGGCTTTGAATCCTGTACTGTTCTTGTGTTGTTTGGTCTCTGGCCAAGGGAGGCCACAAGACCCTTGTAATAGTTTGCCCTATGGCCAAGATAGGCCATGAGAGCCTTGTTGAATAGTTTTGGCTATGGCCAAGGGAGGCCATCAGCCCCTTGTTGAATAGGTTGGGCTATGGCCAAGGGAAGCCATCAGCCCCTTGTTGAATAGGTTGGGCTATGGCCAAGGGAGGCCATCAGCCCCTTGTTGAATAGGTTAGGTTATGGCCAAAGTAGGCCATCAACCCCTTGTTGAATAATTTGGGATATGGCGAAGGTAGGCCCTCAGCCCCTTGTTGAATAACTTGGGCTATGACCAAGGTAGGCCATCAAACCCTTTAGAGTGGAGTAGTTTGGGCTATGGCCGAAGTAGGCCATAAAACCCTTTAGAGTAGTTTGTTTGTATGTGCCACTGTCTAACCATATAATTTTTGGCACAAAATTATGTGCACAGAATCAGAGCGCAGCAATAAAAGCTTTAACTCTCCGATCCTTGGCTATGTTCAGACAAGTTGTTGTGTTTGACACATGGAAAGAGTACAGTGTGTGTGTATATACATATATATATATATATATATATATATATATTTTTTGCATTCCTCTGAATCCAGTTGGTCTTCAAAACTTGGATTCACCACTCCAGTGAAGTCAATACCCGTAGTTATGATTGAGTAAATGTTGTGTCCTACAGGTAGGTCTGGAGGGTTTGGGGTTTTGAAGGAATCCAATCTGTTTGCAAGGAATGAATGTGTCTGTTGATGAAATTTGTTGTGTGATTCTTCTTCAAAAGAAGAATTGGATGCTTGGAGTTGTATGTATATATGTATATACTGTATGTATGTGTAAATGTGTATTTTGTTGTAGGGTTTTATTTTCGAGTATTGTGTTATGTTAGCCAATCTGGCTGAGTAAAGTTCCTCAAATGTTGCATTTGAGACCCTTATATCAAACCTTGTCTGTTTTATGCCTATATGTGAAATAGGACTTAGAATAGGTTACGCCTATATGTCAAATAGGACTTAAAATAGGTTGCGCCTATATGTGAAATAGGACTTAAAATAGGTTGCGCCTATATGTGAAATAGGACTTAAAATAGGTTGCGTCTATATGTCAAATAGAACTTAAAATAGGTTGCGCCTATATGTCAAATAGGACTTAAAATAGGTTGCGCCTATATGTCAAATAAGACTTAAAATAGGTTGCGCCTATATGTCAAATAGGACTTAAAATAGGTGGCGCCTATATGTCAAATAGGACTTAAAATAGGTTGCGCCTATATGTCAAATAGGACTTTGAATACTTTGCGCCTATATGTCAAATAGGACTTCGAATAGGTTGCGCCTATATGTCAAATAGGACTTGGAATAAGTTACGCCTATATGTCAAATAGGACTTAAAATAGGTTGCGCCTATATGTCAAATAGGACTTGGAATAGGTTGCGCCTATATGTCAAATAGGACTTGGAATAGGACTTAAAATGTGTGTGTTAGGTGGGTGTAGGTTTGAATTCGTGCAGTTGCTTTAGGTCTTTGTGATGTTAAAGTTCTGAGTTGAATTTTGTGATGTTACAGTTCTGAGTTTAATTTTTTGATGTTAGAAGTTCGAGTTGAATTTTGTAATGTTAATGAGTCTTATAAGTTAAATTGCTGAAATAAATTTTATAACCTACACCACAGGTTGAATTATAAATTTAGTGTTTTTAGTTAGGATAGGCGTTCAGTGTAAAGAGTAGGGCCTACTTTGTGAGGTAGGCTTCTTGGATATTGAAATTACAAATTGTAGTGTTTGAAGTAGGCCTTTAGTGTATGAGTATGTTAGGCCTATTAGGTAAGGTAAAGTGGGCCTACTAAATATACTTATGTTGAAATTGGTCTTTTTTATAGGACCTAAAATGAGTTAAGCCTGTTAAATCAACAAGGCTTTTTTTATTTTAAGAGTAGGACCTATTAAATAGGCTTAATGTGAAGTGGGTCTACTAAATAGGCTTATGTTGAAATTTTTCCTATTTTTATAGGACCTAAAATGAGTTAAGCCTGTTAAATGAACAAGGCTTTGTTTACGGTTAGTGTAAAAGTAAAGGGATCGGTTCCCCAGTTACACGGGCCACCATATGAAAAAACTATATGGGGCTTAAGGTTGAAATTGGCTTCAACCTTCGCCGATTGGAAATTATCCTGTAGTTATTGTATAGAGAGTTAACGACAAAAGCCCTATGTTTTTTCGTTAGAGAGTTATGTATATGTAGGTCTTTAAAGAACCTCTTTGTTTATTTGCCTTCGGTATTTGAGATGCCTAATGGTAAAGAAAGGAATTGCTTTACCTTATTATTTCGTTGGGCCTCGCTTCTGTTTCGATGTAGGGCGCGACGATCTTCTTCGATGAAGGGCCGTGGTACGATGGAGCTACACAATGAGTTTACTCGATGTAACTAATATAGGCAGTCACTATTTAAACAGCTGAAGGAACAGGCCTATCCTTCTTATAGTTATTAAGTTTTATATCAAGAGGATCTCACTCAGAACTTATAGGAAGACAAAGCACATCTTCCTTGCTTAAAGCATCGCTGTAACATAAGCAGCTCCGAGCTAGCCGCTATAATATCGTTAGGAATCTGCTGATTCTTCAAAGTTCGTTGACTCGTCTCTCGATGTAATTTTCATGAGTTGGTAGTGGAAAATTTTGAACACGAAATAATAAATTTGGTTTTCTTATTGTTATGCAGGCCCGATGCCTACATATGGGTTCTATGTACGTATGGCAATTATTTTCATTCCCAATAGGCTATGTCGCCAATCCCGAGGCAATTTTGTAAATGTTTAATTCAATTAATTAATAATTTATATTTAATTAAGAAGTAAAGGTACCACATACGATACCATGTTGTAAGCGTGTATAGTTTTTCCATAATCTTATTATTGAAGGCAGGAATAAACCCATGGGATCAAAAATTTTGGAAGCCTCAGGATAATATCTGTCTTTTAGTGTTAGCTTCCTCATGAATTTTAAAACTTTTAGTGCAGATTGAATCATGATTGTTAGAAGTTGCATCCAAATACCAGTTCATACCTAAAGTTTTTACTCTGTCTGATGGTTCAGTAAGACCATTATTATTTTTTTTAATCTTTCTGTTTAAATCCTCATCATTTGAAATCCACTCTCTAAGTTGAAAGTTACCTTGTTGCATAATGTTTTGAGTTTTCATAGACCTCAGATAATTCAGATTTTGTTGATGTTGAGCCTATTAGATTGTTTACGTTAAAATATTCTTGAAGGAAGTTTAGTGTTAAAGAGTTATTAAACTGGTTCAAATGATGTCTAATTGTCAATGATAATAGGCTAGGTAAACAATTGGCTCCAAACAACACAACATTCAATCTATTAGTCTAGGATCTGGCCCAGAGTTCGTATAAATTTCTGGGTGCAGAGGTTTTGACGACTGATCTAGACTAATTTTGGGGCGCAGAATCCGAATTTTTCTATGCCATTGCACCAAATTGGTGCGAAAGTGGTCAAAATGGCAAAAAATTGGCAAAATTGGCAAAATTTTATCAGTTTTTCGTATTTTTGTCATATTCTTGAGTTGAACAATTTTTAAGGGCAATTTTTTGTTGGAGAATCTGTTTTTGTAACATACTGCTGCCTGAATGAACCAAGAAAACTGACAAAAATGTAAAAAATAACAGCAAAATAGTAAAAAATTAAGTAAATATTGTCAAAAAATCGCAAAATTTAAATTTTTGGCTATTTTGGTACATAAACTAGCTCTAACCAATCATATCGAACTAAATAGTCAAGAAATTAGATATTAATAGCTCTGCAAGAATTTATTAAAACAAAGTATGCACAAATGTCTAAATTTCGGGTATAAATCGACAAAAATGGTTGTAAAATACTTGAAAAAATAGCCAAAATATAAAAAAATAGTACTAATTTTGTTATTCTTAGGCTTGTTTGTTGTAAAATGCTTGAACTTCTTATAGAATCGATCTATTTGATTTCTTTAGAGTAACTAAGTCATATTTATTGTGTTTCAGGTTTAGTATTGGTAGTAGCTACAAATTGAGGATCCCTGTATTCATTATGTGATTCAACAGATGATAGATCATGGTAAGTAATAATCGAATTGAATATTTAAAACATAAATATAAAGACCAATGTGTTACAAATGAATTTTTATATGTATAGAATAGAACCAGTTTATTATAATTGCAATTGCAAGAAGTCTTAGTATATTTTATTTTTTCAGGATGTATGTCAACTTGTGCCAGAAAAGAAGCATAGCTCAAACCTTGGTAAATGTATCTTGTGTTATCTTGTGTCAGAAGAACAAAAGCCCAAGTGGAGAGAAATATTTGAGCAGCGGAGAACATGGAATAAAAAATTTGCTTCAGTTGGCTTCTGCGTACCCAAATGATGACAGAAACAAGCGTTTGAAAGCTCTTACTGAGAGTCAGACTCCTTGTATCCAGTATCACAGCACTTCGTGCTATGCAACATACAAAAAGTTCGTTGAACGTAGCCAGAAGTCTAAAAATGCTGAATCTGAACCCTCCGATTCCTCCTTAGGGGAAGCATTAACTCCTCCAGAAAATAGTTCAAGCAAAAGGATTAAAAAACAGCATATCAAGGATATGAAAGTGTGTGTATTTTGTGGTTCAGCTCGAGTCAAATTGAAAGGTGAAAACATTGACCATGATTCGTTTCGGATATGTACTCCAGGTCGTGCCCAAAAGTTATTGAGTTATGCTCACTTGTTCCAAGACGATGTTTTTACCGGAGTAGCGATGTTGAACGAATACAAAGATGTATTCGCTGCAGATGTATTCTATCATAATAATTGTATAAAGCATTTTGCAACCTATGATCGCAGAATAGAGACGATTTTGGAAAACAGACAGCAAGAAAATGAAGTTATGGGTTCTACTGACATGGTTCAAGAAGCGTTTAATGATGTAGTCTCAAAAATAGACTTCACAAGCTGTGGATACAGTGTCACCTACTTGAGACAAGAGATCAATAAAAAGCTGAACCAGGATGAATCTATCAGTAACTATTTGGTTAAGAGCCTGCTTATAGACAAATTTAAGGACACCATTTATTTTACATATCCTAGCAACAAACGAAAATCCCAAATGGTTTATTCTGTCCAGATTGAGAGTGCAAGAATTGTTGAAACTTTGCGGAAATCATCTCTCGAAAACGTTGCTAAGGACCTAAGGAAAGAGTTAAAAACTTACAGTTTTGATTTACGCTCTAGCTATTGTGATCCAAACGATATTGATCTAGCCTTAAAACGCTTCCAAAATGAACGTCCTCCAATATGGATGGAATTTCTTCAGCATTTGTTTTCCACCCGGAATGTATCAGATAGCAACAATCAGTTGATGCTGAAGTGTGACACTATCTTCCAGATGTTGTTTTACATCCTTCATAATGGTTTGGAGCCGACCCCACCCCATTGCATGTCGGATTTGCTCAAACTATACATAACCTATCACAGTCTAAAGATCTTTTTGAAATTGCAAACAAACGGAGCATTTGTGTAGGATATCAAGAAGTTCGCAAAATAAATTTTGCACTAGCAAAACGTACAATATCTTTTTGTGGTTCACATAGCGTTCCAGTTCCTCCAGTATTTGATCAAAACCATCCAATTCAAGCAGCAATGGATAATTTTGACACCTTGGAAAATACCTTGTCTGGAATTGGTTCGACACACGATACGGTGCTAGTTTTATTCCAAAATGCTCCATTAAGCTCTGCACCAACACAACAGCATACTAATAAGATCAGTGAAGCTCCAGAGTCAACCCTCCGGCTTGGCAAGTTACAAAGCGTTCTTCCTTGCCAAGAAATTATCTCGTTTGGACCAAGACATGAACGAAGTACAATAAGTCAAGATTTCCAACTCTCTGAATACAAGGCAAACGATCATTTACTAGAGACTGTTAATCTCGACCATTTCCTGTGGTTTGTGATGCGATACAAACATAGAGCCACCACAATACAGGGCTCTTCAACTAACTCAAATACTGATAATGATGACTTTGTTCCAAGCTTTGTTGCTGTCAAAAGCCCTTTTGTAGGAGATAACTTGAAGCCTAAAACTATTGCGTTCACTCCCATACTGCCATAAAAAGCAACTGAATTTGATACCATTTTTACAACAATGATTAACTTTCAGGACGTGCTTAAGCAGCAGAATAAGCCATACGGTGCACTGTGGTGTGATGAAGGAGTTTATGCTATTGCGAAGGAAATTCAGCTCCTGAAGAAAGATCTGTCCAGTAATTTGTTTATCGGATTGGGTGGATTCCATTTTGAAATAATACATGATCTTAAGTTATCTCACAGTCTTTTACAATATGCAAACCTAAGAGTTTTATAAAATTAGCACTATTTTTTATATTTTGTCTATTTTTTCAAATATTCTACAACCATTTTTAATGAATGTAACCCAAAATTTAGACATTTGTACATGTTTTTGTGTTAGGAAATTTTAGTAGAGCTATTAATATCTAATTTCTTGACTATTTAGTTCGATAAGATTGGTTGGAGCTAGTTTATGCACCAAAAAATTTCATTTTTGCGATTTTTTGACAATATTTACTTAATTTTTTACTATTTTTGCTGTTATTTTTTTACATTTTTGTCAGTTTTCTTGGTTTAGGCAGCAGTATGTTACAAACACAGATTCTCAAGCAAACAATTGCCCTTAAAAAAAAATTTCAACTGAAGAATATGACAAAAATACGAAAAACTGATAAAATTTTGCCATTTTTGCCAATTTTTTGCCATTTTGACCACTTTCGCACCAATTTGGTGCGATGGCATAGAAAAATTCGGATTCTACGCCCCAAAATTAGTCTAGATCAGTCGTCAAAACCTCTGCACCCAGAAATTTATACGAACTCTAGGCCAGATCCTGTACTATATAGGTTATGAACCTTTTACTCAAATCAAATGGATCCCTGAACCGTGAGCACCTAAGTTGATCCTTATCATATTCATTTTAAGCTTTATTCTCAAAAATGCCTTTGAAATGTCACTTTGTAATGCATATGTATCTAACCTGAACCTGAGTAAGATCTTCACAAGGTCAGAAATGAGATTAGGACCCTCAATCAGGCAATCATTCAAAGTGTGTTTATCACTGTCTTTGAGGCTACAGTTATAAACGACTCTGAGTTTTGTTGTTGGGGCATCTTGTCGGTAAACCCCCCTGTGGGTTAAATAATGACAACTATCATTTTTAAAAGGGTTAGTTGTTACTTCTTCAATGAAGCCTTTCTGTAGCTGTTCTTTAAAGACAATACTGTACATTTGAATTCTGTTATCCTATTTGAGCTTTTTCATTACTTTATATAAGTGTCCTTTAGTTACTTTGAGATTATCTCTTAACGTTGGGCAATTTATTTTCCAAGGTAACTCAACAAAATAACTATTGTCTTTGCACAGAATGGTGTCTTCAAATCTTTCTACCATTAACTGATCTTTTGAAGTTTGATTTGTGTCATGTATACCCACAGATTGTAGCAGCCATAAAGATTGAATTGCCTCATCTAGAGTTTCATTTGATAGTGATGAATTAATGTTCTCAGCTGTTATAATATTATTCAAAGTGTTGCTCTTCTTACAGGTGTTAGTAGTATAGCCGCAAAAGGGGAGAGTGCAAGAATGTTGCAAGTTATTATGTAATGTTGCAATGTTGCAGAGGGGGTGGGGTGGGTTGCAAAGGGGTGGGGGTTTGTTGCAAGGGGGTGTTGCAAAAAAGAAAAAAAAAGAAAAAAGAAAAAAAAAGAAAAAAAGAGTACTGGCCTTTGTTGCCAACCGGGGTTGCAAGGGGTATGCAACTTGGAGGCGGAGTTCTCCCCCAAGCTATTCCCCCGAAAGGGCCAGAAAGGAGAGAAAGGAGGAGAGAAAGGAGGAGAGAAAGGAGGAGAGAAAGGAGGAGAGGTGTTCACCTGGCAGGAGCCAAGTGCATATTAAGACTTCAGCTGAGTAGGCGTTGTTTTATAGGCTCCTAATCAGCCAGTTGGCTGAATCAGTCAGTTGGCTGAGCCAAGGGGGGGTAGGGGTACACCTGAAGGAGAGAGAGAGAGAGAGAGTAGTTGCCTTTGATTGCAAGGCATGCAACTTGGAGGCGGAGTTCTCCCCCAAGTTATTTTCGTTTACCTAACCTAAGAGGCCTCTAAGGGGTTTTCCCAAAGGGCCAGAAAGAGAAGGACCAGAGGTCCTTGCTCGGCTGGGAGCCGAGCTTGAATGACTCCGTCAGTCGTCTCTCGGTCTTTTATAAACCTCTATTCTGGCTGAGTTGCCAGATAGCGCCATGTATTCAGTTGCCAGATAGCGCCATGTATTCCAGATAGCAAAAACCATATATTAATCATCCATTTAAATAGTGTACCACAATATGACGGTAGATGAATCCAATTAAATTCTGTTTATTAAATAAATAATTTTTACACACTTAATTTTTATTATAATATTTAAGTCACGAAACGAAATGAAAATTACGAAACAATTCATTTAAAAGTTGAAATTAGCCAAACACAAATTCCCCTGCAAAGAAAATTGAAAAAAACGAAATTTAAAGAAATTAATCAATTGAAACATAAATTTCTTTTCACTTGGAGAGAAGGGAGACTTATCAGGGATTGGGGGGAAGGTCTCTCAACCAGCAGGTGTTCCTAGGTCATTTCGAATCGTCCCCCTAGAGACCTTTTCGGCCGAGGGTTAATCCTTCGTCCAAGATTTCGAGCAAAAAGCACCCGTCACATCAATTCTTATTATCATTATTATTATTATTATTTCTACAATGAAAATATTTTATATTTATGCGTAATTTGTATGGGGTCATATTCTTATAACTACATCTTAACTGCTTAAATCAATCACCTTTCACATCAATTCTTATTATCATTATTATTATTATTATTTCTACAATGAAAATATTTTATATTTACGCGTAACTTAGACCCACAGTTTAACGTTGAAACCGAATGCTCTTTTTAAAATATAATTAGGATATATTTCTTTATATCCTCGACCCTCCTCCCTCATTCCCCAAACCCCCCACCCATCTGTACTTGTATATATAATAAACTCAATCCCTGATAAGCCTCCCTTCACTCTCCTCTCTCTCTCTCTCTCGTCCCCCTTCACTCCAAATCTTAACTTTCACACACACACACACACACACACACACACACACACACACGCATAAGCATCTGTACATATCATGTGAATGAAAATCAGAAAAAAAATGCCAAACGTATATTAATTTAAACCAAATGACGCTAAATAATGTAAAACAAATGAATTTTCTCCTTTTAGGAGAATTAATTATTCAATATAAGAAATCAAGCATTAAGCGTTGTTTTTCCTTTCACGAGGAAAGGAATTCCGAGAATCTGGTCAACTCGAAACACAACTGATTGCCTTTTGACCATAATTTTGCCTTTCTCCCAGACAGCTTGAACAAATCCTCTCTTCACTCCATTTCTTAGATATACCCACAATTATATATATATATATATAATATATATATATATATATATAGAGAGAGAGAGAGAGAGAGAGAGAGAGAGAGAGAGAGAGAGGGTTAACTATACCCACAATTATAATAAATAATATTTCTCTCCGAATTGGAAAGGTTTTCACCCCGCCTTAGACCCACAGTTTAACGTGGATTCAGAAATACATCTCGTCGATTGCTCACTATTTCATCGAGATAATTTAAGCTCAGGACCTGCATTGTCTACATCGACTCCATCTGTGTTTATATATATATATATATATATATATATATATATATATAGGGTTGACAAATATACACGGTTATTATGATTCTTTCTCGAAAACTATGGGCGATAGAAAATTCTGAAACCGGAATCAGCATCAAAAGTTCTATAAGAAACACCAAATAGTTTTCGTTGTTCCCTAGTGTAATTTCTCGCCGAATTGGAAAGGTTTTCACTACCGCCTTAGACCCACAGTTTAATGTGGAAACCGAATGCTCTTTTAAAAATATAATTAGGATATATTTCTTTATTATAAAATGTGGAACATGTAGCCTTCAGTGAACAGCTGTTCTGTGGATCGAAATACATCTCGTCAGGGAGTCGTTGCTTACTCTTCCACATTTCAACATAACAGGATTATTGAACCGGATTTAAAATAACAGGATCATTTGAACCGAGTCAGTAGTATGGCCGAAAAGCATGTTAATGCATCATTTGAACCGAGTCAGTAGTACGGCCGAAAAGCATGTTAATGCATCATTTGACCCGAGTCAGTAGTATGGCCGAAAAGCATGTTAATGCATCATTTGAACCGAGTCAGTGGTATGATCGAAAAGCATGCATGATTTTCTCTTTAGTAATAATAACAACTAGCTCGAAGAGTGACAACGGATAAAGTTTTCACGCCACCTTAGACCCACAGTTTAATGTGGAAACCGAATGCTCTTTTAAAAATATAATTAGGATATATTTCTTTATTATAAAATAAGTTAACAATTGAAATTATGTTAACACAAGAATTTGTGAAAACATTACTAATAACTTGTAAGTAAAAATAAAAATATAATATAAGGGACTACCATAGAAATGTAAGTGTCTATAATTTATTCACAAGAAACACGATTTTATATATGTTACTCGTCCGGACCCGTTATAGCGGACTGGTACACGTCATAGCTCCACCCAGCTACATCGGCAGCCAATCACGATGAACATCTGGTCTTTTGGGGCGGAGCTTGGCGATTGTGCATATAAAAGGAGATATTTTTCAGTTGGGAGTAACAGTAGCTATTTTCGCGTCAGTGAATAATCATTCCCTCCACCATGGACCTGTACGTCTCCCCAGATTTGTACGAAGAAAGTGACACTGCAGCATTAACGACAATTAGTCTTTTTAACGCAATTGACCGTGATGAATTATTCCCAACGCAAACCGTAGAAGATATTTGCAGTGACGCTCCTTACAATCCGACGCAAGGGACTACCATAGAAATGTAAGTGTCTATAATTCGATTTTATATATATATGGATGGGCTGTAGTATCTCGTCAAATAGATACTCGCCAAAATTTTTTATGTCAATCAATGTTATTTGTTTTTACCTCTTATCCCCATTATGCTAAAATCGAAATTTTTTATGGCAATCAATGTTATTCCTCTTAAATGAACCAAAGATATCTTCACATAATGGGGATCTGTCTGTATACTCTGTATATGTTTTAAAAGAATGAACATTATTCCTTTAAGGTCCGATGAGGATTTGACACGTGTTATACAATCTTTTGAAGAATCTCGTGTCATGAACACGGAGGATATACTGAACAGTCAGCCATGTCACACATCCTCCACCATGGACCTGTACGTCTCCCCGGAATTGTATGAAGAAAGTGACACTGCAGCATTAACCGCAATTAGTCTTTTTAACGCGATTGACCGTGATGAATTATTTCCAACGCAAACCGTAGAAGATATTTGCAGTGACGCTCCTTACAATCCGACGCAAGGGACTACCATAGAAATGTAAGTGTCTATAATTCGATTTTATATATATATATGGCAAGTTGTAGTATCTCGTCAAATAGATACTCGCCAAAAATTTTTTATGTCAATCAATGTTATTTGGTTTTACTTCTTATCCCCATTATGCTAAAATCGAAATTTTTTATGGTAATCAATGTTATTCCTCTTAAATGAACCAAAGATATCTTCACATAATGGGGATCTGTCTGTATACTCTGTATATGTTTTAAAAGAATGAACATTATTCCTTTAAGGTCCGATGAGGATTTGACACGTGTTATACAATCTTTTGAAGAATCTCGTGTCATGAACACGGAGGATATACTGATCAGTCAGCAATGTCACACCGAAATAATGTAAGTGTTTTTCGATCTTTTTGGGATAAGAAGACAATATATTTTCATAAATTTATTAAATGAAAGAAATCAGTACAATAACCAACTACAGAATATATCGTTACAAATATACGAACAAAAACATTATACTATACAACGAGTACGTACAATTGGAAAACGGATTTTTATCTGTCTGCATACCATTTCATCGTTTCGGCGAGTGTGACACGGGTCAAATAAATTTAAAAAATTTATAAATTCTTTATCACATGACATATGCGTGAGAAATGAGACGCAGTACATTCCGCAAACATTACTAAAATATCCTTGTATACGAAATGGGTTCCATACAACTTCGGGAATATGTAACTGAGCGAGAAATTTTACAATAATAGGGTCACTCCAGGGTTGAGTACCGAGTGAATCAAAATAGTACAGGCGCTGTCTATTTTTAAAATAGACAGCGATCCAGTGAATCCCTTCATTACCGATGACATCTGTGTTCACAATAAGACTACCGCATTCTCGCGTACTTGGCAAACTCAATGTTTCATTCTTCGCAAACACGCCGATAAATTTGGAACGTGTGACTCGCTCCATTACTTTCTGAAGTGTATTAGCATCCATTTTAAAAGTCAGTGATAACGCTCCTAAATCTATCTACTTCTATTAGGGCTTGCGATTCGAGATATACTAGTACACTAATAGGAGCGTCTATAGGCTTGGCGAATTCCAGCCGCACTGAGATGTTTCCGCTCTGCTGTGGGGTTAAATGGGTATTTACGCTAGCAGATAAGTCAGGTGTAATGTCAAACGGGTAAAGGTTAAATTGATCAATGAATTCTTCCTGCGTTACCCCATTACCAAGCTCATCACAATCACCTGCAATATGGGTCAGATTACTATAGGCTCTGGCACAAAGAGGTAACACAGCGTCTGATGAATAGTCCGTACCCATTGTTCCACCCAAAGCAGTGCCATTAACGTATAGAGTTATGTTTTTAAGTCCGAAATTCTCGAATTTAAAGGCACTCTTTTTATATTTTCCATTCACCGAAGCATGGTCCTGCATGCCGATTAATATCCTTTTAGGAAGATTTCCCAGGGCAATGTTTTCTATCTGCTTCGATGCCAACCCTGCAGGAACCGTATATAGTTTGATTTGCACTCTGTTAATAGGATATTTCACTGTAGCGTTTAGTAAATTTTTCTCAATTTCTAGTTGTTTTGGTGAACTTAATTTCACTCGCCGTACGCGGAGGTATGTGTCCATAATGTGAACCACAACGGGCTTTGCACCCTCCTCTTGATCAGCAGCCAGATTTAAGCAGATCTCAGGACTCGTGCGGGTGAGCTTTATTTTCATATCCACCCCGTTGACAAGCAACTTCTCCTGGAAAGTGAAATCTGTGTGCAACCGTCCAAAACACTCGTATATTTTCTTTTTAGAATTTTTAAATTTGTCCTTTATACTATTTTCATCTTTAGTTTGATAATATCCCTCGGCACTTAAAAAGGTAGCCTTCGCTTCTTTGGAAAAGTTGAGGACATTTTCCAGATAGGCTCGTAGATGATAGTACCCCGTGCCTGCCGATATGTTGGTCTGATTTAAATATACGTCACACTGGTTGAATATGGAGTGCAGAAAGTTTGTTTCAGGGTATACAGCATATTTGTCATCGCAGACCGTTCCATCAGAATGGGCTATACGTAGCTTAGCGTACATGTGCACACAGCTTGGATCAAAAAAGTAAGGACCTGAGCTGGGTATCACGAATTCTATAGGTGCACTCGGGGAACTAATTGTGTTTAAAGGGTTAATTGTAATAAAGTCACTGTGCTCAATAGAAACTTGGGTTGGAGGTAGCTCAAAAAGGGACAGCTCCGATTTACAGCATTGTGAACTACATGGGTGGATGAAGCGTGCCATGGCGAAATAGTGACTCCTCTCTCGACAAGTGGTAAACAAACTATGATTCATGAGATCAATGTCCTTAGCTTATATCAGTCAAAAAAGTGGTCAACCATAGGTTTCATTCGCTTACAGCAATTCTTTTTTGATAGCCTTTTACGTTTAATACCACGTGACCCCTTCTTCTTCCGGGCAGCCCGCTTCTTCTTCTTCCCGCCACCACGCATTTTTCTCTTTGCATCTTTGATGATTTCGTCCCGTGTACGCTTTAAATGTTTTTTTAGAGCCTCTTTAGGTTTAGCCCCGGCCAATATGTCTTCTGCAGTGTTAATACCTGATTGTAGCGCTTTCCTTCCAAGGTATCTGGCACCCTCTTCAGCAAAGGAACAGCCGTACGTAGTATGGATGAAAAAATGGACCCAAGTCCACTACCGCGCTGGTATCTCACCCCTCGATAGACGGTGAAAGGCTTTCTATCCATTATAACTCAGTGCGTCGAAAGTGTAGCTTCACTGTTAAGCTCCCGTTACCGAATGGGAAGTTTTCACCCTCAATCGTTCTTATATATATTGAGATATTGGTTATTAAATTAGTTGCGACATTCACATAATGGGGTCTGTCATATGTAATACTCAAACTCCTTCCTCTATGGTTGGGGATGTGAGCAATGCGCAGCAGGCGTGCCTGGGTATCCCCAACAAACTGGTGCTCCACTATATTACTGTAAATATAGCACATGTCTGGGGACCTTTCAGCCAATTTCTCCATCTTCAATTGATACATTAATCTGGACAAGTCATGCTGTGTCTCGTGAAATGTGTCTCTTTGGAAGGCTGCGCTATATCGGCCATTGGCTAGAATTTGGAACTTTCTATGGTCTTTAATACGTCTGTTAGTCTTTGATTTTAGGATTAGTGTATGTGCAGGGTTGTTTACGATTTCGTATACTAAATCATTCGTAAGGTTTGAGTTTCTTAAACTTACGTTTAAGCCTCTCACAACATCCTCGGCCGAACCATATTGACCCGGTCCTAGTCTTACTTCTGTACTGTAATACCGTGCAACCTTAGTCCGAGCGATACGTATAGTTTCATCAATAGCTACCCCAGCTTTTTCACACCTCATACGAATCACGACCCAATTCAATGTGCTTGTGGAGTTCTATTACAAAGTTGGCTAGTGTGTTGTTAGGGTGTACAGACAGGGACGAGGAGGACGGGAGTGTGACGTAGAAATGGTTAGGAGCCATGTTGCATACTATTTAAGCTTCATTATTGCATCAGCTTTTATATAGGTGTTGAAGCTTTCTGGGTACCCTAGCCATTTCACCAGGTACATTTTTCTCTTTCCTGAACCTTTGCTTCCTAAAATTTTCTCAATTTTAAACACATTTTTTTCTAAATTAAACGCAACTTTCTGCAATTCCTCGCGGTAAAAACCTCCTGAGATTTCTTCCCCATTCAAATCTTCAATGTAATACATCATTATCTCACCTTTAGGTCTCATAGCCCTAACTTTAAAAATCTCGCGTGTCCAGCCTTGCTTAAAACCCTTTGCGAATTTATTCCCCGAACGCGACAGCCTTACATAATCATTGATTTTGAAGCGCGCAGAATGTGGTGGTGGTGGTGGTGATCCATCTCTTCTCGGGAGCGTACCTCTTTCTAAAACTTCGTTAGGTGTTGTCCAAATCGTTCGATGGTGTGAGCGGGTGTAGGATGATGCCAATGATTCCAGAATGTCTAGAAATCTGTATGTGTTTTTATGTGTAAAATAACGGTGCATGCGTTCCTTTATGGTGCGCTGAACTCTTTCAGCTAAAGAAGCCTTATGTATAGAATTGGTTGTGTAATAGCTGATATTAAACTCTGTCAACATGTTCTGAAAAGCACGGCCTATAAATTCCTTCCCCATATCCGTACGAAAATAGCCAGGAACCCTGTTTTCTTTTAACATTAGCGTTTTGGTGGCTTTAGCAACTGTTTCAGGTGATTTATTTTTCAGAGGAACTAGCCACAGATATCTAGAGAATACGTCTATTATGAATAGAATGTAGCGGTAACCATCGTTATACACAGAATATCTTTGCATGTCTGTTAAATCTGCTTGCCAAATAGAATCAATCGAGGAAGCCGTTGTCTTGGCTGTTTTAAACCTTTTTCTCACAGGCTTATGAAGCGTATAAGCGTCCTGCTCCCTCAAAAATCTTTCAACATCTTTTTTTCCTACTCCGTAAACAGTTCTGTACAGTCTATCTACGCCGCCGTAAGAGGATGGGTTAGAAACGTCATAATAGCGTTTAGTTAATACGTTAGCCATTTGCGTATTTTAGAAGCACGTGGGTAGGTGGGTAGGGTTGGTTCAACCTCTTCTTTCTCCTCTTCAAAGGTGTTACCGCCGGGGGTGACGGCGTCTTCAATTGTGTCACATGCGTTGCATGTTCCAAGTCTTTTAACCTGTTCAGATTTCCTATCAACGTTTTAGGGATATTTATTTGTTGTAGTCTTGCTTTAATATGCTTCCATCCTGATGGTGATGGCCTATCCCACTTTCTCACCAGATCATGGACAATGTCTACGATATTCGATCCCTGTACCTTTGATCCTTCTACAATGAGCTCGCCTGTATCGGTCCATTGTATGGCTGGATCCTCATTCAATAGATTATAAAGATTTAAGCCTTTACTCATCAATGTATGTGGGAGGGTGCTTTTTAATACATGTTCGATATGTTGTGTGGCTAATCTTTTTGGTTGGTCAGCTGTATCGTCGGGCTCAGATCCTATGTCGCCATGTCCATCGTCCCCCGTGCTGTGCCTAATAACCACAAGAATCTCTGTAGGGCTCTTATAATTTTCGTACTCGTGAAGAAATTTCTGCAGAGCTTCTCGGTATAAGATTCTTTTCTCATCAGGTGTGTTTTCACTGTTTAAAAGAGCTAGCAATTCGCTTTCCATTCTTTTAAGTCTGCTTTTACGGGGATCTAGATCCGTGTCTGGATTCCTTTGCAGTGAAGCGTACACCTCGTGGGGAATCACTACCACTTTCTTCATTATATTAATCTAGTCAGTAAAGGACCCAAAACTGAAAATAAGTTGGGGAGAAATGACCCTCCTGTTTGTACAATAATTCGTTTTTTCTTCGCTACAGTTTGACTTTTACGAGCGAGTGCACGTATTATGTTCTTGTAGCGGCGTAGGCGAGCCTTCTGATGGGTTTTCATTGATACATTGCAATTTATAACGTTAAGACAGATTTCACAGATGCATTTTAAAAAGTCGGCATCGATATTTTTAATAAACATCTGCTGCATTGCCCGGGGCAATCGATGATAGATTTTTATTAATTCACGGTATTTCTTTAGTCTCTTTGTCATTCTGGAATATACACCGTTTCAGGCTCGTTTGGAAATATATTCGTTCGCAGAAGCACTCTAAACGTGTTTCGCGGATGAAGGTCGCAAAGCAAATATCCGTAACGCGTGCTTGTAGCTTCTTTATAAACTTCCAAAAACTCCTTACGCTGATTCGGGAACATTTGATTGGCTAATACCCCAATTTGTGATACATCTCTACGTTGCGCGAATAAGACTAGATATTGCGTATTTAACGACACATCGCGCATGTATCTATTTTTGAAAAATAGATTCTGATTGATGAAGAACACGCTAATGTTAAGATGGTGGGAGAATACTGTAAATGTCTCGGCAAACGTTTTATCCATCTCCAACATGAGATCGTCAATTACAATGATTGTATGTTAATTTCCCTTTAACGAATTAACGTCATATACGCCTTTGTTGAACAAAATATCATCTTGGTACTCGTTGAACACTGATTGATACGTCGAATAGCACCATATAACTTTATGCACAAATTTCGAGAACATCTCTCCCTTTTCTTTAATGATTTTAAGCATAAACACAGTTTTACCACATCCTGTAGGTCCAGATATAATACATGTGGATGGACTCGTGAATCTGAATTTTTCTACAGAGTCCATTTCTAACACGTCACACTCCTAAGTGGGTCATTTACAAAATATTACAAATTTTGAGTGCTGTTCCTTATATTTTGCTTTCTTCTCCCACAGAACCGTGAATGACGATGAGGTAGAGCATCCCATCATTGACATTACTGATGACCTCGACGACAGTGTAGTTGTGATCTCCTCCCCTGCCAACGAACCCTCACCAGCGATACCGGTAGCACGTCCAAAGCGGAGGTATGAGAACCCCACGTCAGGTATAAAGCGCACGAAATACGCGCCTGTTGCAGCGGTAATAGATCCCCAACCCTCAACCTCTTACGCAACAAGCCCCCCAGCAGCACCTCCCGCTAATATATCCCCTTATTCATCCGCCGCCCCCCGTTCTGTTAAGTCTACAATAATAGAGCCCCAACCATCAACCTCCTACGCAACAGGCCCCCCAGCAGCACCTTCCGCTAATATATCCCCTAATTCATCCGCCGCCCACCGTTCTGTTGAGGATGAAATAACGCTCGAATTGGTGCGATCCGCAGCCCCCACCCCAGCCTTGACTAGAAATCGGTATAGAGTCAGGGTCGACCCTAGAGCCATGTATAGCAATGGAATTGAGCGCGGGCTACGCCGGGTTGTACAGCGTATTGTAGAGTTTGCTCTTCAGTATCGTGACGAGCGTGAAGTCAGGACGAGTCTGTCCTTTGGATTCGGGTCAGATGACGGTGATGTAGACGATTATTGGGTGATAGTGCCATTTAGACGTTTGGCGGCTGAAGATGTAGAATATATATTAGGAGGTATAATGCAAGCCGCCCAAAGTAGTATAGCCTTCAATATGGACAACTTCACGGTAAATATTAACCATGTATTCCGGTTGCGGTCATAGTGCCATACCGTATACTCTTAACTTCAATTCTCCGACTATTTACCGAAAGCATATAAACGTCGATCGTGGTTGCGGCTTTATAGCAGTACTCTTAGCACGTATGTTTACTGTACAAAATACACGGACTCAAAAAATTTCGTTGCCTACGGTCGTGGAGCGTGCCCGTAAACTAGCTGTAGACTGTGAACTTGAATTTGACTGTAATATGGGTCCTAAAGAGCTGAGAAGGGTAGAACAGGAAATGAATGTCCGCATAGTTGTGTTTGGGTTGGATGATCGTCGTAGGACTGTGTATGTTTTTAAAAGCTGTGTGAGAGATCGTACAAGACCCCTACTATTTTAGGATTGTCAGGGACAACGTATCTCCCCATCCGTAATATAAGGGGGCTTTACGCGAGTTATGACAAAAGTCGAAAATATGGGAGACATCATGATTTGTGTAAGGGGTGCCTCGAGTTTGCGGATGATATAGTGAGACATTGTAAAGAATGTCACATGGTATGTGAGCAGTGTAAAAGCACCAAATGTGAAAGCCGTGTAGTTGAAGCTGAGAAGAGAGACTGTGATGTGTGTAGACGCACATTTTTCAATAATAGCTGTTTTGATTTCCATAAATCAATTGGCACGTGCAGGAAAATGAGAATCTGTGAATGTGGTATGTTTCACACAATGGATAATTGGGGAAAATTTAAGCACAAGTGTGACGTAATTCACTGTCCTACATGCCAGGAGGAATATAAGGCGGATGGAGTAAAGCATGTATGTTATATGAAAGATGCTAAGCCTAAAAATAACCCTTGTATAACTGTATACTACGATATAGAAACATATACGAACGCTGAAACCAAAGAGGTAATTCCACATTTACTTGTGAGCCAGACCATCTGTGATGAGTGTATGGGTATCGAATGTGACGAGTGCCCCAAATGTGGTAAACGGACAAACGTTTTTAAAACGAATGTCCGCGATAGTCCTGTGAAACTATTTGTGTCCTATATTGTCAAGTTAGCCGACAAGTTCAAAAAAATGACTGTGTATATTCTCGCCCATAACGGGGCAAAGTTTGACACGCAGTTCCTTTCTAAGGAGTTGCTTGAACACGAATCCTCTGAGATATTTACATGTGATCCATTGAAAAGAGGCAACAAATTAATACAGATGCAGATAAGAGGCAATGTACAATTTAAAGATACTTTATTATTCACACCTTGTAAATTAGCAAAGCTACGCAAGGTGATGGGAGTAGCAGCTGAAATTTCCAAAGGATACTTCCCTTATACTTTCCTCACCAGCGAGACTTTAAACTACGTAGGCCCACCACCCCCCAAACATTATTTTGACTTTATGGATGAACGTGAAGACTTTGATCGATACTACGACAGTTTTAATGAAAGGAACCCTTATAATATAGCTGATGAATGTGAGCGTTATTGCGTGAATGATGTGCGCGTGCTCAGAGTATGTTTCCAGGCCTTTAGAAGGATGTACATAGCTCGTTTCAAATGCGATCCACTGCAAGTCGCAACCACCATCGCATCATTATGTTTTACGGTGTTCAAGAATAACTTCATGCCTAAAGACACCTTAGCCATTATTCACCGAAACAATCCCCGCAGTTACGGGCACAAGGCTATTTACTGGCTCATACACCTAGAGCAACAAACAGGTGTATACATAAAGCACGCCCGCAACACGGGTGAAGTAACCATTAAGATTAATGGACGTGTTTTTGGGGTTGATGGTTTAAGTGAAAACCGTGTCACTGGTGTGAATACTGTGTACTCCTTTAACGGTTGCTGGTGGCATGGATGCCCCCGTCCTGAGTGCGGAATCACCGGAGATATCCACGGGAGGTCTCCTGCCGACTGTCTTGCATCGACCCGCACCCGCGATCAACTTATAGGATCACAGTTCACTCACAAAGTCTTGTGGGAGCATGAATATGATGCACGGATGGAGACAGACGAGGTGTACCGTGAGGAAATAAACACGATCAAGCGTTCAATGGTGCTGGATCCTCTCAAATGTGGTGATAGCTTGTTTGGAGGACGTACAAATCCTTTCAGACTATACTTTCCACCTACGGAGGGCGTGAAGCTCCATTACTACGATTTCTGTTCTTTATACCCATACGTGATGAAGAACAATCCGTACCCCGTGGGCGCTCGAGAAACTGGTGGGACCTAGCCTACCCTCCATCAATGAATTTTCAAAAAATTTGAATGATCGTTACTTTGGGCTCTCTTTCGTAGACGTACTCCCCCCACGCAATTTATGGATGCCGATCTTACCTGTCGTTATCGACGACAAGCTCATGTTTCCCCTGTGCGTGAAGTGCGCGGAAGAGGATAACGGCGAATGTAACCATATACCCACCAGCGTAAGATCAGAGGCGTATATACAAGTCCTGAGCTGGCCCTAGCCGTACGCCATGGTTATAGAATACTGAAGATACATGAGGTGTGGAGGTTTCAGAAGCTACCCAACCTTTTCACACCATATATAAACGCCTTTTTGAAGGATAAGGTTGAGGCATCAGGGTATCCGCGAGGAGTTGATACCGAAGATGAAAAGTCTGCCTATATTCAACGTTACCGCGACCGCGAAGGTATACAACTTGATCGTGTCCAAATTGTAAAGAATCCTGGCAAGCGCTTTAGTGCAAAGTTGTGTCTAAACAGTCTATGGGGAAAATTTGCGCAGAATACCGGCAGAGGGAGCATTCATTTGGCACAAAGTTATAGCGATGTCTGGGATTATGCCAATGCTCCCGATAAAGAGGTCATGGAGATCGTGAATGTAGGTAATACTTACATAATAAAGTACAACAACACTGAATTTGCCACAGATACCTCAAGGGTTACAAACATACCTGTGGCCAGCTTCACAACAGCCTACGCCCGTATAAAACTTTGGGTCTATATTCTCTTGGGCGGAGAGTATTGTATGCCGATACAGATAGCGTGATATTCACAGAGAGGGAGGGTGAATACATGCCCGCTATTGGGGAGTTCCTCGGCGAGCTCACTGATGAGATCAAGGACGAGTATGGGGACAACGCTTACGCCGACTCTTTTGTCTCAACAGGACCTAAGACTTATGGGGTACGGGTCAGGGTGGGGGAGGAAATGAAATATATCGTGAAGGCAAAGGGTATTACGCTCAACCATGCGAATCGGCGGGTTGTTAACTTTGAATCGTTGAAGGATCTAGTATGTTTGGACGATGATGAGGGCGAACAACCTCCCAACTAATTGTAGGCACCCACAATTTTCGGGCGCAGAAGCTGGGGGGCGTGAAGGAACTTAGGGGTACGAAGGTGTGCCGTAACACCTATAGGAAACGTTACCAGTTACCTGTACCTATGATACCGTACCCTTTGGATACCATAACGTATGATGCTTCTATTGTTAACTCACACGTATTTGTCTTGTATATAATCGTATCTATTGATTTATTACACGTATTTGTAAATATATATATATAACTTGAATATCTCGTTTATTAAATCGTATTTGTAAAGTATCTATTGATTTATTACACGTATTTGTAAATATATATATATAACTTGAATATCTCGTTTATTAAATCGTATTTGTAAATATATATAACTTGAATATCTCGTTTATTAAATAAATCATGTTTCAATTAGCGTTTCACTTTCTCCTTTGTGTGTGTGTGTGTGTGTGCGCAGGTGAAAGTTCTAAGCCCGCCCACTGTAAGACCGTGAGTCATGCTACTATCTGGGAGTCCCTGCGTGGTCAGTCGACTGCAGTAAGCCCGAGAGATCAGACGTGTATTCAGATCAGACGTGTATTCAAATGGCTACCTTTAATATTGCTTGTACAACGTTTATGAAATGGTATTCAGCAAAGTGTCAGGATGTGGTGGATACCGAAAAACTTCCTATTCCTCCCTCCTATACCTCTTTTAAAAACACATTGGATTGTGCGAAGTTCCAAGATGTACAAATACTCTACGGATGTTCTGGTGAGATCGTTGAAGGCTTTCGTTGCACAGACGATGTGCTGAAGTATACTGCAGAGCTAAACTTTATAAAGTCTCACATACACCGTGAAGTAAAAGAAACAACGCGTGCAGAAGAGAAGCAGCAGGTATGGATAATGAGCCTTGCGGATGGGTGGTGTGACAAGCGGTATTACGTCATGCTACACCATGTCGATTACTCATACCCTACGACTGAAAATGTGAATCTCGTGATCATGGACAATCTTAAGTATTTTTATCACTATATTAACGTATATCATGATGAGGTTCGTAGTGAGGTTGTGGCTAGTGCCCTGCGTGAGTTTTTAACAGACTTTAGAGACGAGTATCGTTTGATGGGCAGAAAGGAAAAATATGAGCATATGTTCCTCTCAAATAGTGCGCCGGAGTGTGAAGATGTTTAGTAAAACATAAAATGTTCCTAGTTCTTATCCTGAGGTAAAATGTCTGGTGCGTAGGCTGGTAGTGATGAAATTAATTCTTGTACCGGAAAAACAAATATGTACAACAATTCGGTACGACTCGCGGATCATACGAACAAGCCCATTCACGTATCATCGAGTCAGCCGCCCGTCGAACCGTTCCTGCCTACCTGCGTGCCTCACACGGCTCATAGTTATCTCAGAGCTTGAACCGAGTGGACGTGCGCTCCTCGAATACGATGGAACTTCCTTTGAGCAGCATTCTCAACGCCTCGTACGATGTGTCCGTGACGAAATCGTTGCGCGTGTTCAGGCGTAATTCCGGTACCATTAGCTATGTACTGGAAACGGAATGTAGACAAACAAACAAACGGGTTTATTTAAGTGTCGAGGAGATGAATAGAATCTTCGTGATAGTTGAGAAGTGGAGTGAAGATCGTTATAAAATACCTGCTAACGTAGGTACAAGAAGAGAGCAGATTAGTGACGCACCCTCATACGCCGTTGTATGTACGTTGTGTATAAATAACGATCGGCCGTGCATTGATATACGGCTGATGTGGAAGAATGCTTCTGATAATAACGCTCTTGTTCCTACGCGAAACCGTTTCATCCTCGACAGAATGTTTGAAATCGTCGGATTCCGCAAGCTGAAACCTATATTAGACGCGCGTGTTACGGACATGCTTTATTTTGATACAGTACTTGAATACGCCTACACCGCTCTGCTCGATGGGTTTACCGAGTGTAGGGCTGGTGAGAATGGTCTAGTGCTGGATGTTTATTTAAAAAGTTTAGACTCTTTGAAATACCATGAACTTTGGTACAAAGCAATTGATCGGTACAAGGCTGAGCTCACCTACACCGTTCACCCTGAAGAACTATTTCTTTATATAACGCGCAGTTGTCGTAACGATTTAGAAGATTATTTCAATTGCCGCTATGTTGAGTGAGTTCACGATTGAAAAGCTCGAGTCGGTAGAAATAAACCCTCGATTGGAAAAGCGTGCTTATAAACTTGTGTTTAATAATGTAGCTAACGATGAACTCTTTGTGCGTGCTTTTGATTGTATTCTAGACGTATTTAAAGATGACTTACCAACCGGTTGTAAAGTGGGAACAAAAATAGTACTGAACGATATGAAAGCCCTTCATATCGAATACAGGTTTCCCTATACTTTAAGCGGTGAAATATTATTAAGCCGCATATACTGCGTAATGCAGAGCAATAATGATGTAATTGTAAACTCGATTAAGACCGAGTTTAGTATTTTGAAAAAAAGTGAAATGTATTTATATATTTTGCTTGATATTTCTCCTGTACTGTTATGATTATATGCATATTTCTATTATTATTAAAATGTATTTATATATTTTGCGTGATATTTCACCTGTACTGTTATGATTATATACATATTTCTATTATTATTGAAATGTATTTATATATTTTGCATGATATTTCCCCTGTTCTGTTATGATTATATGCATATTTCTATTATTATTGAAATGTATATTTATTTCTATTTGAAATGTATATTTATTTTATATATATCACCATAATTGTGTGTATATATTTCCTGTACTGTTATGATTATATGCATATTCCTCAATTATTATTGAAATGTATATTTATTTTCTATATATTTATAATAAACAGAATGATGCAATGTTGTTTTACTTAATTATATCATGTTACGCCTTCTAAACCTACTACCGGTATTCTAAACCAACTTTTAAGAAATATAATAATGTATACAATGGTATCGCTAAAAAGTGGTATCTGGCAACTCAAGCCATTTACATTTACGCCTTCTAAGCCAACTGGCTGATTAGGAGTCTATAATAATGTATACAATGGTATCGCTAGAAAGTGGTATCTGGCAACTCAGTCTTCGATTAGAATTAAATGAATACATGGCGCTATCTGGCAACTCAAGCCATTTACGCCTTCTAAGCCAACTGGCTGATTAGGAGCCTATAATAATGTATACGATGGTATCGCTAAAAAGTGGTATCTGGCAACTCAGTCTTCGATTAGAATTAAATGAATACATGGCGCTATCTGGCAACTCAAGCCATTTACGCCTTCTAAGCCAACTGGCTGATTAGGAGCCTATAATAATGTATACAATGGTATCGCTAAAAAGTGGTATCTGGCAACTCAGTCTTCGATTAGAATTAAATGAATACATGGCGCTATCTGGCAACTCAAGCCATTTACGCCTTCTAAGCCAACTGGGTGATTAGGAGCCTATAAAACAACGCCTACTCGGCTGAAGTCTTAATGTGCACTTGGCTCCTGCCAGGTGAACACCTCTCCTCCTTTCTCTCCTCCTTTCTCTCCTTTATCTTGGGGGATAACGCCTCCTCCAAGTTTTCCTTGTTGCACCTGCAGCATCCCCACTTTGGGGGAATTTTTTTCCCTTTTTTTGCAACACCCCACCCCCCTTTGCAACAACCCCCACCCCCTTTGCAACAACCCCACCCCTTTGTAACATTGCAACATTACATAATAACTTGCAACATGCTTGCACTCTCCCCTTTTGCGGCTATACTACTGGTGTTATCAGAGGCGGATTAAGACACCTCGGGGCCCCAGGGCAATGAGGAATATGGGGGCCCTTTTTTATAGCTTTTTATTAACAATACATGTACCGTACATAGTACATTTACACGAATTATATGTACAGTGCTCAGGCTAATTGAGAAGCAAACTTAAAAGGACCTTAACACAGTGTGTATTTTGCCGTTTGCCAAAACCAAACAGTATTAAACAAATTTTACTTTAGGGCCTATAAAACGTAAAATAAAACAGGGAATTTGTTAGTGTGTGTACTGTCATATTTAATCAAAGAAGTTTGCGAAATTTATCACTGATATCATTATAAACATCGGCCCTAAAACAGCTGGGCCCTTAATACGCCACTGAGTGTTATGTAGGACTGAGTTGAGGCACAGAGTATTTGTTAGTCATGAACTATTCTGGTTTAGGTCTAGGTTGTGTCTGGATAGGTCACCCAAGGGGGCTATCCCTGATGCTGTCTGATAAGCTATACCATTACCTATTTTCACTATGCCCCTATGAATAAGATGAATATAATCTGCCCCCATTAACATTTCAATGTTAGCTACTGTGTTGTTTGTGATATGTCTATCAGCTATATTGTACTGTTTCCTCAAATGATTAATAGTTTGTTCTAGTTTGGGTACAAACATTTTGTTTTGTCCTACTTTTGGAACATTAACCATTTTAATTTTTTCTAGTTCATTTTCTACATGTAATTCTAGGTCAATTGTCTTATATCTATTTTTGTTTGAGTCATCCTTAACAAAGGATGTGATATTGAGTTCTTGTTCATTTGGGTTTGGTGTCAATCCCAATTTATTGATTAAATTTTGTGAGACAAAGGTTTGCTGAGAACAAGAGTCTATAAGACATCTCACCGGAGTGGTGCTACCCTAACCATTCACTAAGTCCGAAGTAATAGTTGGTAAAAGAACCTCAGTGTTTTTTGCTACGTTGTTTGAACAAACAGAATGTCCCATGAAAGTGGCATTTTCTTGATTATCTTTGTTTGGAGGAGGTATCTTTGGAGTTTGAGTATTGTTGTTTGGACACTTCAGTGAATCACACATTGATGTGACATGTCTTGAACTTTTACAAGACTTGCAATTGAATTTTAACCTAGATTTACAGTCTTTCTTATAATGTCCCTGGCCAGTATATTTTTTACATAGGTTCAACTGTTCACATAATTTAGATTTTGAGTTAAAGTCTGAATATTTGCCACACCCAGTACCACTATGTTCATCATTTGCACAAAATTTACAATGTGGTGTGTAAGTTGAGGTGGCAGTTACATTAAAGTTCTGTAATGTAGGTGTTCGTGTAGTATAGTTGGTCATATTTGAGTCTACATTACAGTATCAAGTTTTGTCTGTTTAGCTGTAGCTAGTTGGTCTCTGGAGACAGTCTTTGGTTTATCCATAGTCTGGGTCTATTTTGTGTTGAACTATTTCTCAATTTGAAATTAGTTAGGCTCGTTGGAAAGTATTTTCTGGTGTTTTACAAGAGTAGGATAATTTTCTCCTGTCTTTTGAACTAAAATATCTTTAATCCTCAAAGGGAGGCACCTAAGAACTGCGCCGTGTATGAGCCAAGATGAAGCTTTAACATCTATCTCATTGCTAACCAGTTGTCCCATAATAGCTTCTAATTTAGAATAAAATCTTTCCATATCACTATGGTTATCTTTTACGGGTGCAAAATCAATAATTTGTTGAGATAATTCAAATATAATTTAATCTTTCATCTTTATTAATGTAATTATGTTTCAAGAGATCCATAGCTACTTCATATGAATCACCCACAGCTGGTAAATAGGCTATCATGTTTTGGCTGAACCTTTAAGGAGACTAATTAAGTAGCTAAACTTATCAACAGTTGGAATATAAGGTTTACTACCTATTGAACCCTCAAACTTTTCAATGAAAGTTAGGAATTGTGCCCTGACCCCATCAAATGTTGGTACGAGCAAAATGGGTAACTTAGTTCTAAATTCTTGTGACTCGGGATTTGGCATGCCACTTAAATTTTGTTGAAGGTTGGCTCTACTTTGATTAGAATCAGAAATTAAGTTTATTTGGTGTTAAGTCGTTCAAACGAGACTGTAGTCCCCTGCCAGACTACAATATAGTAGACTCTTCAGAAGACCTAAACTGGACTCAACAACATGATGAACTCCAGACTAAGTTACAACACTTAACTAGAGTTAAAGCTCATTTCATTAAACAGTGGAAAACTGAGTACTTGATGGGTCTAAGGGAGAGACATAAACAAATGACTAAGAAGGATTGGTCTGACACAATTAAGGTAGGGGACCTTGTTCTAATACATGACAGTACTCCAAGACAATACTGGCATCTGGCTAGAGTTTTAGAACTCAGACCAGGGGCAGACGGCGTAACAAGAGTGGTCAAATTAAGGACTTCAACGGGTGACACAACAAGAGACATTTCTCTTTTGTACACTCTAGAGTCTGCACCCAAAACAATGGACTCTGGAGAGCCCTCTCCACCGACAGTAACGACTGGAGACACTGAACTTCCAGTAACTATACCCTTGACAGTAGGAGCGGTTACATATCATACTACAACACTGACAGACACAAGACCTCAGCGACAGCGTTGAAGGCGCGACTAGTTTTACAGCAAAAAAATAGACGCTAGAGAATTGTAATTTCATCTTCTAACTTTCACTCTTCCTTTTCTTATGGTAAAGAGTCTAAAGACCATGAACAGTTTTATCCTATGGATGTATATTTTCTCTTCTACTTAAATGCTACATCTTCTCCATGAGAAGGTGAGGATAGTCACTGTTAATCGGATTAAGAGGCATTTACAATCAAATAGTTAGCTAGACTACACTCTGCATAAAAATTGGTGACAATGATACCAAGATTTTTATTTCCAGGGGCCTCCAGTATATGGAAAACTGAAACGTGTGGGTAGTTAGGAGTTAACGAAAATGATCCACTGAGTAGGTAGGTAGTTAATCTAGCAATTATTAAACTCCTCTTTTGTTAATGACTGGGTGGATGAGACCAATTGGTTGCTCACCAGAGTTATGCACCACACTAGTATTTATATACTGTGTGATAGAGCGTGCTTGGTAGTATTGATACACACTACCAATCAACGAACAAACAAAAGGACACTGGTGGAAAAAGCCGGGACAAAAAAGACTTGCATGAAGAGCGGCATGGCGACCGGGAAGGCTTGAAACGGAAAACCATCTCCACCACAGCAAGTGCGCTCAGAAATTAAGCAACTAGAAGAAAGACTCCAAGAAGAAATCAGGCCTGACTAAGAAGACCAGGACTTATCTAATAACACTCAGTAAGTGAACAGTTGTATTTCTAAACCCCAGTTTAGTGATAACGTTTAAACTAGGTCCAGTTAAATTAGGCCTACATTGTGGTCTAAGACCTAGCATCAACTCATAGCTCAACAAAGGCTAAAGTAAATTACCCTAACCTAATTTGGTGAGGAATTCTACTGTGGACCTCAATTTACTCTACCCGCTCCGGACCATTTCCGGAATCGCTAGGCTGACCCCTACAAGGCTAGACTTAATCTTAATCTACTCTACAGTTAGACTGGAGGTATTAGGGGTGGGTTAATTGGGGATCAATTCATACAGAGCATTTTTCACATTGGTGGCCCGTAAGTGTGGGGAATTTACATGCTTTAGGCTTAACCTTACTTAACCGTGGACGTCAGCAGTATAAACTTCATTGTCGGTGCAACGAAGCGACGTACTGCGAATACCTTAAACATCGGAGATGTTGTAACGAAGAATAACATTTTATCCGACACTGGTGACCTATACCAGGATTTTAACATCATCATCCGCTGATATACGTATATAATATATATATATATATTATATATATATATATATATATATATATAATTATAATAACTGGAAACATCTTATTTTCCAAGAGTTTAAAATTAAAACTCAGTGAATATCTGAAGGTGAAGGGAAACCAAGTTCCCGGGTCTGGGGCCTGGCACTATTTATTACGGATATTGTTAGTTTATACCTCGTGGGGAATGAATGCTTTGTTTCCCTTTCTGCATTAATATCAAACTAAGAAGGGAATAACTTCTCAGCGGTTTATTCTATCTGCACCCGAAAGTGTATAAAGTATCAGTAAATCCGTACGTATAAATTATAAAGTGAAATTCATTGAATGTCAGAAAATCCAATATACTGTAGTTTACACAATTTACCACAAGTTAAAAGACGTATTCAATCGAAATACTCATACGGTAGCATTTGAGAAAAGTTTGATACAAGACAGGAAAAATATCATAAAATCCCAACCTTCGTGACCGACTCCCAGCAGAAAAGAAAGTGCGTGTGTTCGTGTATTGAGCGACTACGGTAATAGATAACACCGCCATCGATTCAAATTCTCACTTAATTTCCAACTTCTGTAATATAGAAACAACTGAAAATGTTGCAATCAAGTGTGATTTCTGTCAAAATTTGCAAGACTTTAACTGTATGAATTGGGATGACAGGAAAATATCCCTTGTGTCGAACGCCATACAAATCACGGGCATCAAATTTCTGTGTGTCCCATGTACCACGATTGTAAACTTATTTGCGGTATTTAAAGAAATAGAAAATACGAATACGAATGCGATAGAAAAGGAAAGTACAATGGGGGCAAAAGGTTACCAAAATGTCTCGAAGCAAAATGGTGTGGACGAGAGATAAACAAATGAAATATAACGCGGAAAGAAGACACTATTGTATGATAAAAGAAAGAAAATAAACAAGTACAATCTGTGACATGGTAAAACTACTAAGTGAAGATAGTGATAAAAAAAACTAAAAACAGAAAATAAACAGACAAGAACTAGAAACGTAGAAAATATATGTAAAAATTATGCAAAAGGGCATTGCAGATATCGGGATGGGCAATGCATCTATGCACATTTCACTCTATGTACGGTAACTTCTAACTTCCATTCCAAAAATGGACATTGTAAATTTGAAAAAAATGTAAGTTCCACCACCTTAGTATCTGCAAAACTTATGCAAGATATGAGAGAGGCGAATACGGGCAAAATTGCCGTTACCACCACCCTCAAAGGAACACGACAGCTGAGCAGTCAAAACCAGCAAGAAACAGGGCTACCAATTTTTTAGATGTAGCCAACAAAATTCAACAACTAAATACCATTCAACAAATGACAAATACGGGTATCCGAGAGCCGTACAGAATAAATATAAAAATAAATTACATACGATATCGGGACAAGTACCGAAACATAAAAAAAGGAAAATTCTCGGAGGATCACAGTGCAACGAAACGTGCACCACCAATGGAAAACGAATCTGAACTACAGAAAACGAAAACGAAAAAAAATGAATAATCCTAGTCAACATTCAGGGCCAAAAACCAAACCATTCCCTCGACAAAGTCACATACCTGAAAGAACTCGTGCAAGAAACAAGAGCAAACTTTAAATGCCTCTCGGAAACCCATCGAAAGGACTGCCAGGCGAACTGTGAAAACTGCGAGTTTTGTATCGACAAAAAGGAATACAAATAACATTCGTCCAGCTGACAGAACAGTAAGGCGTAAAGGAGTATGTGCGATTTATACACACGAAAAACATATGGCAGAAATGGCTACACGTCCTTCAAACAACTACGTAGAATTAGTAGCAGCAAAAGTTGAAAAACTAAGTATAGTACTAATTGTAATATATACTGCAGATCTCCTGACCACTAACTACAAAATTCGGTAATTTTTTACTATCAGTCCGGTCTCTGGAAACTGAAAATAAAGTTTACCATAAGACTCTTTATATTTTTTTAAACAACTTTTATTAAGTACAATATGAAGGCAAATGCCGATTAAAGCTATAAAATTAATGTTAAGAAATTATTTTTTCGAGCGATAAAATCGCGGATCATGTTTTGTGAGTGATAAAATGACTGATCCCACAAAGGTTAGGAAGGTACCGCTAACAAAATTGGGTGGTTTGACCTGAACTCATAACATTTTAGTGTCACGGTGGCGTCGGTTTGCGATGGTTGTAATTATTCACTGTGTTTAACTTCATGCAAATTTTTTGATGATGAAGAGGCTGAATTTAATTTTTATGTAGAACACGGTTATTGCTAAAAGAATTTATATGCCCTAAGAAAAACAAGGAAGGTATTGTTTGTGGTAATAAGTATACAGGTAAGAGTAGTACCTAAAATTAGGTTAGGTTAGGTAGGTTAGGTTAGGTTAGGTTAGGTTAGTTTTACGGTATATATAATATATACAGTGAATATACCTTTTAGGTCACTCATGTTGGCTGTTTCTACAATTTCCATAATTTATATATCAATGGATTCGTTTTTACATCGTGAATGCGCCCTAGATAGTCTCTACTGAAGGAATTACCCGCATTTTAGGGTATTTTTTCACACTTATACCCCAAAACAAACTTCCTGTCCTAACTTATTTTGGGCGAAACTGGTCAACATATTTCTGACTTACAATATATATTCCCAATTAAATAAGTTCGTAATTTAAAAAGTGGCGGAGGCGTGCCGAGCTGGGAAAAATTGTCATTCGTCATTCTTAACTTCATATAGTGTTAAGACCATTTGTGGCAAGTTGGGCTGCGACATGCAGTGTGCGCTTTCTTCGACCGCACCAAGGATTCAAATGCTTGTTGGGAAGAAGCAATGGCAATCTTCTCATTGATTACGATTATGGGTGAAATACGATGGATCGTGTGAAAATATTGCATTCTCTCACAAATACAGGGTTTTTGTTGTTTTTGTTTGTTTATTTATCCAATCCAGAAAAACATTAAAAGCAATGAAACTGAAATCGTTGAAAAACTTTTATTCTTTGGGGCTCAGGGGGGCGCCACTGGTTGAAGGTTGACCGTTGAGGGGCACAGCTCCACAAAGGTTAAGAACCACTACTCAAACCAATGAATTTATGCTAACACAAGAAATAACGGAAAATACAAGAAAAATAACTGCCTGAATTTGATATTCACAAACAACAGCAACCTAATTGATAACATAGAAATATTCCCAACTATATCAGATCACAACATGATTGAATAACAACCAATATTTGATAAAAGCAACACGAAAGGAAAGAACACGCACTGTAGAAAGAAGCCAATTCGAAATTTTTAATTTTCATTCCAAAGCTATAAACTGGGAAGGTATTGCATCCAGCATGGAAGCAATAGACTGGAAAATCATATTTAGGGTAAGATAACGGAAGAGACGCTGAAAATTGTGGAAGACATGTCCTAAAAAGGCAACAAAGAGGAAAGAAGAAGGTTCAAGAGACAAAAGAGGTCACTGTTTTGCAAGAGAAAAAGAGTGACTATAAAATGAAGAAACTGCAAAGACAACAACATCAGAAAAATATTAAACGATAAACTGCAGAGTATATATTACGTCATACAGGGTCTAATTGAGAAACATAGAGAGAAATATGATGACGCTATAAAAGCGATAAAAGTTAACTCAAAGTACTTCTATAATTTTGCAAAAATGAAGTCGAAAAATCACGCGACTATCAGACCTTTGAAAAATGAGTACAATGTACTAATTGTAATATATACTGCAGATCTCCTGACCACTAACTACAAAATTCGGTAATTTTTTACTATCAGTCCGGTCTCTGGAAACTGAAAATAAAGTTTACCATAAGACTCTTTATATTTTTTTAAACAACTTTTATTAAGTACAATATGAAGGCAAATGCCGATTAAAGCTATAAAATTAATGTTAAGAAATTATTTTTCGAGCGATAAAATCGCGGATCATGTTTTTGTGAGTGATAAAATGACTGATCCCACAAAGGTTAGGAAGGTACCGCTAACAAAAATTGGGTGGTTTGACCTGAACTCATAACATTTTAGTGTCACGGTGGCGTCGGTTTGCGATGGTTGTAATTATTCACTGTGTTTAACTTCATGCAAATTTTTTGATGATGAAGAGGCTGAATTTAATTTTTATGTAGAACACGGTGTATTGCTAAAAGAATTTATATGCCCTAAGAAAAACAAGGAAGGTATTGTTTGTGGTAATAAGTATACAGGTAAGAGTAGTACCTAAAATTAGGTTAGGTTAGGTAGGTTAGGTTAGGTTAGGTTAGGTTAGTTTTACGGTATATATAATATATACAGTGAATATACCTTTTAGGTCACTCATGTTGGCTGTTTCTACAATTTCCATAATTTATATATCAATGGATTCGTTTTTACATCGTGAATGCGCCCTAGATAGTCTCTACTGAAGGAATTACCCGCATTTTAGGGTATTTTTTCACACTTATACCCCAAAACAAACTTCCTGTCCTAACTTATTTTGGGCGAAACTGGTCAACATATTTCTGACTTACAATATATATTCCCAATTAAATAAGTTCGTAATTTAAAAAGTGGCGGAGGCGTGCCGAGCTGGAAAAATTGTCATTCGTCATTCTAACTTCATATAGTGTTAAGACCATTGTGGCAAGTTGGGCTGCGACATGCAGTGTGCGCTTTCTTCGACCGCACAAGGATTCAAATGCTTGTTGGGAGAAGCAATGGCAATCTTCTCATTGATTACGATTATGGGTGAAATACGATGGATCGTGTGAAAATATTGCATTCTCTCACAAATACAGGGTTTTTGTTGTTTTTGTTTGTTTATTTATCCAATCCAGAAAAACATTAAAAGCAATGAAACTGAAATCGTTGAAAAACTTTTATTCTTTGGGGCTCAGGGGGGGCGCCACTGGTTGAAGGTTGACCGTTGAGGGGCACAGCTCCACAAAGGTTAAGAACCACTACTCAAACCAATGAATTTATGCTAACACAAGAAATAACGGAAAATACAAGAAAAATAACTGCCTGAATTTGATATTCACAAACAACAGCAACCTAATTGATAACATAGAAATATTCCCAACTATATCAGATCACAACATGATTGAAATAACAACCAATATTTGATAAAAGCAACACGAAAGGAAAGAACACGCACTGTAGAAAGAAGCCAATTCGAAATTTTTAATTTTCATTCCAAAGCTATAAACTGGGAAGGTATTGCATCCAGCATGGAAGCAATAGACTGGAAAATCATATTTAAGGGTAAGATAACGGAAGAGACGCTGAAAATTGTGGGAAGACATGTCCTAAAAAGGCAACAAAGAGGAAAGAAGAAGGTTCAAGAGACAAAAGAGGTCACTGTTTTGCAAGAGAAAAAGAGTGACTATAAAATGAAGAAACTGCAAAGACAACAACATCAGAAAAATATTAAACGATAAACTGCAGAGTATATATTACGTCATACAGGGTCTAATTGAGAAACATAGAGAGAAATATGATGACGCTATAAAAGCGATAAAAGTTAACTCAAAGTACTTCTATAATTTTGCAAAAATGAAGTCGAAAAATCACGCGACTATCAGACCTTTGAAAAATGAGTACAATGTTTTATCCGATGATCTAAAACAGCGTTTCCCAAACTATGGGTAAATTACCCCATTTGGGGTAATTTCGCTTTTCAGAGGGGTAATTTGGTCTTTAAGTATAATAATACTGTTAAATCACGCCTAATAAAGAATAGCCCGGATAATGTGTGTGGTTGGTTGTGTATTCGATCGTATGTACACAATGTAACGCAGTATATATAGGCCAAACTGGTTAAACGTTAGATGTTAGGGTAAAACAGCAAATAATTCTAATGAATTGTTTAACCATATGTATAGACGTAATCATAGTATCAAGTGGGATAGTTCTAAAGCGCTCGTTGAAAACACAGATATAATTGAAAGGAATATTCTAGAATGTGCATTTATCCATTTTAAAAATAATTTCAATAACAGTGCGGGAATGTATAAAATTGACAATATCCTGTTAAAATACCTTTTGCCTCTAATTAACTCTTGTTAATCATGTGTTAATCTTTTTGTTTTTCTGTCCTTTTATATATATATTTTGGTCATCTCGTCTTCTCCCTTCATTCCCTGATGAGGTATACTTCTGAATACATGAAAGGACTTGGAATCATTTTTCGTTTTCCTTGTGGATTTGCATCATATATACACCTTATGAACCTTATGTTGTTTCGTGCGTTGGTCTCTCTTCACACGGAGGTCAAGCTGGTGGCCCCGCCTCTAGGTCTGGCTCGGTGGAGGAGCGAGTTGCTTTCTTGCGCTCTCGACCGTACATAGCCAGGCACGCCCGGCTCATCTGGTACCGTCCTGAGTCAGGCATCCAGTCTTCTTTTGAAGACTTCAACTTTGACCCCGTTACGTTTCTGAGGTCCTTTGGAAGCTGGTTGAAAACTCTTGGCCCCCTGACAACCAAACTATTTTCCTCCAGTGTTGAGGAGGTCCCTTGTCGAGCCTTTAATTTGGGAACACTACACATTCTGCCTCTCCTATTTTCCAGTGTTGTTTGGATAGTAATGGGGTTTAGTTTGATGTTTGGTACCACTTTTTCGATCATTTTCCATATGTAGATTATGGTGTACCTCTCTCTTCTTCTTTTCAGGGAGTACAGATTTAGTTTACGTAGTCTTTCCCTGCAGTTGAGTTCTTTGCAACCATCAATCTTGGCTGTGAAATGTCTTTGCGTTTCTTCTAGTTTATTAGTTTCTTCCTTTTTATATGGGGACGTCAAAACTGAGCAGTATTCAAGTTTTGGTATAATCAGTGTTTTTAGCAGGGGAATCATTACTGTCCTGTCCCTTCTCTTGAACGTTCTGAGTACCTGTCCTGCGACTCTTTTTGCTTTATTTATCGCTACCTGATTTTGTGTTTCGAATTTCGCATCATCTGTGATTATTACCCCCAGATCGATCGCTTTCGTGCTTCTCTGAATTTCCTGTCTATCTGGAGCATACTATACAGTCTGTTTAAGTTCCTCTTTTCTACCATATCTCAAGAGCTGAAATTTATCGGTGTTAAATGACATGTTGTCTTCTGACCACTTGTATATTTTGTTCGTGTCCTTCTGCAAGGCATCCACTTCATTTACATCGCTGATTTTTCTGCTGATCTTTGTATCGTCTGCAAAGGATGTTACTATACTGTTGCTGTTTACTCCGCTGTCTATGTCTGTTACTATGATAATGAACAGGAGTGGGTCCAGTACTGTCCCTTGTGGTACTGAGCTGCGTACTTCCGGTTCTGATGATGATATACCTTGAATTTTGACGACCTGCAGACGTTCTCTGAGGAAGTTGTAGATCCAGTTTCCTACTTTGCCTGTTATTCCCATATACAGGGTGTACATAAAGTCAGGATATATTTTTGTGAAGCACTTGGAAATTATATGGAATTCAATCATAAAATGATAAAGTGGTAACATTTATTAAATAATTAAGAGTAGGATTCGACGTGACGCCCATCAGTATCCCTGCACAGCTCAAATCGTTCCGCAGCATTTCTAAACACATTCTGGAGCATTTGCGGGGTTATGTTATCTGCAGCAGTTCGTATACGTGTACGTAAGTTTTGAAGACTCGTAATCTTCGTCTGATACACGTGCGATTTGATAAAGCCCCATGCAAAGAAATCTAAAGGGGTTAAATTTGGTGATCTCGCTGGCCAAGGTATGTTGCTTCCGCGTCCGATCCAGCGATTTGGAAAACGTCCATTTAGAATTTAGATAATCCTGAACAATTTTGGCATAGTGACAAGGAGCACCATCATGTTGATAGACGACGGGGATAGGATTGTTAGCACCGTCGTCTATCAACATGATGGTGCTCCTTGTCACTATGCCAAAATTGTTCAGGATTATCTAAATGGACGTTTTCCAAATCGCTGGATCGGACGCGGAAGCAACAGACCTTGGCCAGCGAGATCACCAGATTTAACCCCTTTAGATTTCTTTGCATGGGGCTTTATCAAATCGCACGTCTATCAGATGAAGATTACGAGTCTTGAAAACTTACGTACACGTATACGAACTGCTGCAGATAACATAATCCCGCAAATGCTCCAGAATGTGTTTAGAAATGCTGCGGAACGATTTGAGCTGTGCAGGGATACTGATGGGCGTCACGTCGAATCCTACTCTTAATTATTTAATAAATGTTACCGCTTTATCATTTTATGATTGAATTCCATATAATTTCCAAGTGCTTCACAAAAATAGATCCTGACTTTATGTACACCCTGTATTTCATTTTATGTGCTATTATACCATGATCACATTTGTCGAAAGTTTTAGCAAAATCTGTGTATATAACATCGTAGTTGTCATTACCTTCCAGTGCATCTAGGATATTGTTGTAGTGTTCTCTTAGTTGTGATATTCATTATCTACCTGATAAATTTTCTCTCTAACTATTCTCTCAAATACTTTGGTGAGGTAGGACGTCAATGACACTGGTCTATAGTTCTTTGCTTGAGATCTGTCCCCTCCTTTATATATAGGGACAATGTTTGCTCTTCTCAAGATGCTCGGTATTTCCCCAGTGTCTAGGGATCTTCTCCATATCCAGTATAATGGTGTAGCTATTTCATTTTTACAGTTTTTAATCAATAATGCGTTCCATTTGTCCGGACCTGCAGCTGAATGTGGTTTCATTTGTCCTATAGCTCTCGCTACATCTTCTGGGGTAAAATCAAAGTCTGTTATATACTCTCCTTGCAATTCTTCTTCAAAGAATGCCTCTATGTCAGGTATCGCTTTATCACTTTTTGGGGTACTGAAAACTGATTCATATTGGGCTCTCAATGTTTTAGATATTTCTTTTGGATCGTCGGTTAGTTCATTATTTCTCGTCCTTAAGGGCCCATTAGCAGCGCGCGTTTTTGTTTTCCTTTTTGCATACCTAAGAAGTATTTTGGATTTTCCTTTATTGCTTCTACCGCCTTTTCCTCTTCCTTCTCTGTATGGTCCTTAATCAGGGCTTGTATTTCCCTATCGATACCCTCCAGTTTTTCTTGTATTACTTTCCTGTCATTTTCTCCGCAGTTGCCTAACTTCGCCTCCACTCTCTTTCTTTTGCGAAATAGTCTTCTCTTTTGCCTCTCTAGCCAGCTCCTCTTTCCTTTTGGATGTGATTTCGGAGCATATTTTTCTAAATTTCTCAGCGTTTTTTCTTCCAAGGTTGTTGGCATTTCTTCAGTTGTTTTATTCTCGAAAATTGTTCTCCACTCTATTTGGGCCATGTGCGATCTGATTGCTTCCCAATTTATAGTTTTGGAGTTTAAGTTGAAAGCCCCAGATTTGCTTCTTTCCTCAATATGTGTATTGTCTTTTAATGCTGTCGTCATATTTGTTGATATCTCGATTAAGTTGTGGTCTGAGATAATGGTTGGGGTTATTTTTATATCAGCAATCAAGTTATTTTCTCTTATCTCTTATCTCCTGTGTTAGCATAAACTCATTTGTGAGTGCCATCAACATTTTTGCTTGCTCCTGGTCTTCTCTTGTGCCCCCCTTGTCCTCGTGTATATATATATATTCCTATCCGCATTTTTGTATTTTATAAATGGGAAGTTAAAGTTTCCGCAGATCATTATATTGGGGGATGGAGGGTTTATGGCCTTTATTAGCTTTCTGATGTCATCAATATCCTCCGAGAATTTTTCGGTTGGGGTGCTTGGAGGTCTATAGATGACTATTAGTATCACGTTTAATTTTTTTATTTTCAATAATAGAAGTTCCACATAGCTGTTTGATTTACTCATTATCGTCTCTGTCATATGACCTTCCTGTACATATATAACACAGCCACCTTTACGTCTCGTCGTTCTATCCGCTCTTAGTAAGTTGAAGCCCTCCATATTTATCTCTTTCTTATCAATACAATGTTCGCAGTTTTCACAATTTCCTTGGCAATCCTTAAGATGAGTTTCTGTGAGGCATGCGATGTCCGCCTTTGTTTCGTCCATAAATCCTTTCAGGTGTATATATATATAATATATATACAGGGCCTGTCAGATGGGGGCTAGGAGGGCCATTTGGCCTGGGCCTCAAGCTTAAGGAGGGGCCTCAAATCTAGAAACTTTCAGGTTTGAATATAATGTTTTGCAATGAAAGTAATAATTGGGTTTAGCTTTGGGTCTCAAAAGCTGGAAGTGGCCCGGACCTCTCTGGACCTCTGAGAGGGCCTGTGTATATATATATACATATATATATATACACACACACAGGGTGTCCCATAAGTCCGGCATCATAGGAAAAATAATAAAAAAAGGCAAAACAAAAGCTTTTATTTACAGAACGTGCTCAATATGTCCACCATTATTTTCAATACACAAATTCAGACGTGATACCCAGTCAGCAAGCACACGGTGAATGATGTCAGGAGTAATGGTGTTACATGCCCCAATAATGCGCTGCCGCAAATGTTTAACACTCCTAATTTTCTCTGCGTATACCAGCGCTTTCAAGTGGCCCTAGAGGTAAAAATCTAGTGGCGTGAGATCCGGGCTTCTAGCTGGCCATTCCACAGGCCCTCGACGTCCTATCCAATGACCAGGGAATTGTTGGTACAGGTATTCTCTTACTTGGGTGCTGTAATGTGCAGGAGCGCCGTCTTGCTGGAACCATGTTGGGAAATTTCCTTCTTCGTTCAAGACACTGGGAAATGCTTCTTCCTTGAGCATACGTAGGTAGTTGCCTCCAGTGACATGTTCATCGAAAAAGAGGGGGCCTATGATGCGATCCTTCCAAATGCCACACCATACCATCACCCGAGATGCACCTTGTTCTTTTGAAGAGGTATACCAGTGAGGGTTGTTTTGAGACCAGTAGCGGGTGTTCTGTCGATTTACCTCACCATTTCATAAAAAACAGCCTCGTCACTGAACAGAATGGTGGACGGGAAATTGGCATCCCGAGCATATTGTTCCTTAGCCCATTCACAAAATTCCATCCGCCGGTTGGGATCATCTTCGCTTAATTTCTGTAGGATCTGAATTTTATATGGATGCCATTTGGGAGCCTGAAGAATGCGATGGATGCTACTTTTCGACGCTCCTGTCTCGGCGGACAATCGCCGAAGAGACTTATTGGGACTTCTGTTAAAATGAGCCAGGATAGCAGTCGCTGTATCATCGTCAGTGGACCTCCTTGAAGGTCCACTGCGTGGTTTATCTTCTATGGATCCTGTTTCCTTAAACTTTGCAACAAGTCTGCTAACACAACTCTGTGTTATTGGCTCGCGGTCTGGATGCAGACTGTTAAATTCAGCAGCGGCCTCTCTTTGACTCCGATTTCCTATGAGTAGAATTATCTGGATTCGTTCTTCCTTGCTCACAGACATTATGGCCTGTAGAAAGAGAAAAATATGAATTATGGTTTGTAGAAATAGAAAAATATGAATTTCTCCTATGATGCCGGACTTATGGGACACCCTGTATATGTTATGATGTGTGTGTGTATATATATACCGTATACTTAAATAAATATATGCATATTCTATATAAACATGTAAATATAAATAATAATATGAATAAAATAAAGATTTTGTACAAAATAAATCTAAATAAATCTTGTATGATGATGATGCAAATTGAGGAATGCCATTTTGATCTCAAAGGGTTTTAAATTGCGAATTCCTCAAAAACTGTGGGTGATAGAAAAAATCTGTTTTCATTTTCGTAATTAGCGTAAAAGAGAACATAAGAATCACCTACATTTATCAAATGCTTTTTGAACATCGAAATATATAATATCTACTGTTTTACGCTCGTCATATATATTTATAATATCATTAAAGAAATCGAGGTGAAAATCTCTGATTAATTTATTAATTTCTAAGTAATTAACTATTTTGTCCCGAACGATCGTCTCCATAAGCTTACCAACTACTGAAGTCAGGCCGATGAAACGACAATTTCCCGGAAGCAATTTGTCCCCTTTTTTAAATATTGGCATAATGTTTGCGAGTTTCCAATCGACCGGAACTTCTCCAGACTGTAACAATTTATTAAGTATATATGTGAGAGGAGGCGCTATTGCGCAGTTCACTTCTTTAAGTACCCTAGGGTGGAACTTATCCGGTCCGGGAATTTTATTAGGATTAATTTTACCTATGGGCGAGAGTACTTCGCTTTCAATGATGGTAAAATAATGAAGCTTTAAATGATCATCACTGAGCGTGATTACGGCAAAAGGAATGTTGTTAATATTTTCGTTAGTGAAGACGGAAGAGAAAAATTTATTTAAAACTTCCGTCATTTGCAAGTCATTGGGATTTTTTTTTGTGGTTTTCTTCTATGAGTGGACCAATCGTACGCGAAGCTATTTTTTTATTCCTAACATAATTATAGAATTTCTTCGGATTCGATTTAATTTGGTTCACTATATATAGCTCACAGTCGCGCTTACTTTTTCTAACATGTTTTTTGCTTCGCCTTCTCAATAGTTTGTAAGCATTTTCATCGGATAAATTATTTGATTCTTCAAATTTAAAATACGCGTTCCTTTTTAACGTTAAGCACTTTTAATTTCAGCATTCCACCACTTAGGTTTAACAGACTTCGCCAGTCTCCTTTTACATAATACGATATTACTCGATTTTAAACGTTTAAAATAATTATAAAAAGAAGACCCTGTGCCATTAATATCATCGTGCGATAGAGCCTACTCCCAATTATGGATCGAAAGTTGCGGTTTCACGTCACGAAATTTAACTCTTTTAAAATCCAAAACGTATTCCAGGCTCTCCGAATTATGGATATTAACTAAATCTAGAATGTTGCGTTCTCTAGTGAGTCCCTTGACCATTTAAAAAAGTGAACTTTCGAGCAAACCCTCGTACAGTCGGCGACCGAATTGAGTGACATTTTCAGTTTTTGAAGGAAATTCTGAAATATTGCTTTATCCTATTTTTTTTTAAATTCCAACCGTCGCATTTTCGTGGTATACCTTTCAACCTTTCAAATGTTCCGTGCGATGATTCCTCATTTCACGAAGGTCGAGCTTATCGCTCCTCCTCTCGAGTTGGCCTGGTGAAGTAGAGAGTTGGTTTCTTGTCCACCTCACATAGCCATGTACGCACGGCTCATTGGGGATTGTTCTGAGCCAGGCGTCTAATCTTCTTTTGAAGATGTCCACCGCAACACCACTCGTGTTCCTTAGTTCTTTGGGCAGCTGATTAAACAGTTTTGATCCTCTCACAACAAAACTATTTTCTTTCAGGGTTAAGGATGTTCCCTGTATAGCTTTTAGTTTGGGAACACGACACACTCTTCCTTTTCTACTTTCCACTGTTGTTTGGGGGGTTATAGGGTTCAGAGTAAGATTTGGAGCTAGTTTCTCCATTATTTTCCAAGTGTAAATAATGGTGTATCGCTCTCTTCTCCTTTCCAGTAAATATTGGTTTAATTTGCGTAACTTTTCCCAGTAGTTTAGTTCTTTGCATCCATTGATCTTGGCTGTGAAGCTTCTCTGAATCCCTTCTAGTTGTCTAATGTCTTCTTTTTTATATGAGCATGTTAGGACCGAGCAGTATTCCAATTTGGGAATGATCAGTGTTTTCAACAGAGGAATCATTATATTCCTATCCCTTCTTTTAACCCTTTCATACCCAAATTAAGTCGAAAAGTAAAAAAAAAATTGGGATATAAAAATCGTGTAATTGGACCCAAAATAACTGAAAAATATATTTTACAAAGTTTTATTGTTCATAATTAATAAAATACGAAATGTGTTAAGTTTCACACATTGGGAACTGGAAGGTCTAAAATTGCTTCCAAAGTTAACGATGAAAATTTCACACACTGGGCATTAAAGGGTTAAAGGTTCTCAGTATCTGCCCAGTTATTCTCTTTGCTCTGTTTACTGCCATCTTATTTTGTGTTTCAAATTTCGCATCATCTGTCATTACAACTCCTAAATCTTTTCATTTAGAATTTTTCTGAATTTCCTGTCCATTTGGGGTATAATATTCTATGGATTTTAGGTCCTCCCTTTTTCCGTATCGTAAAAGTTGAAATTTCTCAATGTTAAACTTCATATTGTTGTCTTCCGTCCACTTGTAGATGCTCTTCATGTCTGTTTGTAGAGATCCTATATCCTCTGGGTTTCTTATTTTTCTACTGATCTTTGTGTCAGCGGCAAAGAATGTTACTGTGCTGCCTCTGGTAATGTCCTCATCTATGTCAGTTAGCATCAGTGGCGTACCGAGGGGAGGGGGCAGGGAGGGGCAATTGCCACTGGGCACTAAATGTAGGGGCGCCAATTGAGATGTTAGTGAAAAAAAATTATATAAGTACAAAAGAAATATAGAAATATCGCAAAGGCCATTACAATTTTATCCCCCTGAATATTGTCATATTTTGTTTCCGATCTTACTCACTAGCAGGCACGTGCACAGTGGGGGTGGGGACAGGGCTTCAGCTGAGGTGGTACGGAACGGTACGTCGTACCGGACTACCTGTTGTTAAATTTCTTGTTCAAATTGTACTGGTTGTTAAACTGCTCAAGCAGAACGTACCGACGCCACTTATGAAATTGAATTTATTATTATTGCTTTATTTTATTGAAACTTACGAATTTTTTATGCTTTACTTTTCCGAAAGGAAAATAAGGAGTTACAAAGTTAAATTATGTTGTGGAATTGATCGGTAATTTTCAATGGCAAATTTGGCAGCATAAATAAACTTTATTTAATTGTTTATTTATTAATTTACCATTATTTGTGGCAGTCAAACATAATGATAAGGCCCTTTTTTGCGCTCTTACAAGTTGCTTAAGCAAACTTAAGCAGTTTCCAATGATTTTTCGCGTTTGCGTTCGTTATTTTTGTTTACAATTCATGAGTTGATAAAAAAACAAATACGTCTTTACTCATTGACTGCTGTAAATATTTATATTTCAGTGTATATATTGTAATTCAAAGTTACATCTCAAGCCCCTTTTACAGGGGCTATACGGGTCTAATACGGGAACTCTGACTTGAAGTTGACGCGTCACAGTGCAGGCGCCAGGCAGCAATCCGAGTCAGTCATTCGCAGACACTCTGGTAGTCTGGTTGTGTTGTTGTCCGTGCAGCGGTGCCATTGTAAGCATTATTTTTGTCCTTTATTTGCTTTATAACTTTTAACACTGTTATTATTGGTTACACATTATTTTTATGCTTAGGCTAGAGTATAGTATTTCCCAAACTGGGGGGCGTGCCCCCCTTGGGAGGCGTGAGGTAGATACAGATTTTAATTATTATTATTATTATTATTGATTTCTTATTCATTCTTTTATGGATTTTGCTTGTAGGTATGGCGTGTTATGCAATATCCAGTCGTGGCTCCTTGAGAAAGCTTATGATTTTCTTATTTAATTATCTTGCAGTTAGGTGCTTGACTGCGCTGTGGTGATATGACTGTGATGCGTAACTATGGTGCAGTGTTTGACTGTTATTTGGCGTGTGACTGGTGTGGTGTTGTGTGTGATTGTGTGATGCGGTTTATGACTGTGATGTGTGAATGAGTGTTGTGGTGTGTGACTGTGGTGTGTGGTGTGACTGTGATGTGTGTGATGCATGACTATGTGGTGTGGTGTGTGTGGCTGTGTGGTGTGATGTCTGGCTGGGTGGCTGGTGTGTTGTGTGACTGTGGTGTAGTGTGTGATTGTGTTGTTTATGGTAGTTATTACTATTATTATTATTATTATTGTGGTAAGAAGAAATTGAGTGGGGCGCAGGGCAGAAAACGAAGAGCAGCACAAGCCAAGGAAACAAAGAAGTTAAGCAAGTGTATGCGTTCCTACTTTACAGTCAAAGAAGGGAGAAAAGAAAAGGATGGTAAATCTAGCAAAGAAGAACAGTTTTCAGGTGAGCAACATACACCAGAAATACAAGAAGCCGAGTCTGATCCTGAGATGGAACAACATGTATCTGACCATGAAGTGAGTGGGTAAAGATCAATCTGATGCTCTAAGTGAACCTCCAAGCTTACCTAAAGGCGCAGAGGTACTTGAAACATGTGATGTGGGGTTTCTTAGATTTGATGACCAAATGCTGCCTGTTGTACCACAAAATCTACGAACAGAGATGGTTTCTCTTGGATCTGAACTGTAGTGAATACTCTTATTTTAGTTTCAAGATAAATGTTAATTTTACCGTCTTGAATTTCGGAATAGCTATAAATTCAATTTAAATTAGTTACCCATCATAATTCAATTGTAAACCACATTAATACTAATTTTATGTATACTGTATTATTTTATTGTATGTAAACATAATTAATTATATATCACAATTGTCAGTTAATTATTTATATTCAAATAATTATTTTAATCTAATACCATGTCCATTTTGCAAATAAATAATAGAAATCCAAGGGTTATATTTTCCATCCTTGGTACTGTCGCAGTTTCGCCTAACGGACTCAATACGGCTAGTGAGATAATCACTGGTTGGCACTTAACCAGCGGCAGTGCTTATGGCTACATCATCCAGGTTAACCTATACCGGATAGATGCGCTACGGTCCCAAGCCGTAGCTTGCCTAGGCCCGACGACGACGAAAACCAACAGAACCATTCCAACACAAAGATGGGCCTTTTGAAGCTAAGGATAAGCCGGATGATCGAGCAATGACCAAATCATGGTTCAAACGCAAACTCCCTAATGGCCAAGAAGTAAATAGATCTTGGTTTCTCTACTCTCCATCAAGAAGATCAGCATACTGCTTTTGTTGCTTGTTGTATTCTTCTGCCTCAAGAAACACTCGGTCTTCATTTGAACTGGTTCAAGGATTCAACATCTGGAAGAAGACAGAAAGGGTTTCTGCTCATGAAAACCGTATGAATCACAGACTGGCCTTCAGAACCTGGAAAGAGACCGAAAGGCGAATAAAAGAGAAGGCGACTATCGACGCCAGTCTTGAACAACAAATCAACAAGGAAAAAGAGAACTGGAGGCAGGTTTTGAAACGCATTTAGATTGCATCAAGTTTTTGGTCTGCCAAAATTTGGCACTCCGTGGTCATGTAGAAAAGCTGGAACTCATGATAGACATGAACATTGGTAATTTCTTATCATTGCTTAACCTTGTGTCACATTATGATCCTAACCTGAAGCAGCATCTAGAATATGCTCAGCAGAATCCAAAGCATGTGTCATATCTGTCGCCCCGGATACAGAATGAGTTCATTCAACTTCTTGCTCTTTCTCTTCGAAACAAACTTCTCCAAGACATTCGCAAGAACAAGTACTATGGAATGTTATTTGAGTCTACGCCTGACCTAGGTCATAGAGAGCAAATGTCCCAGGTTTTCCGGTATGTGGACATCGATTTTGACAAGAAGACTGTTGAAGTGAAGGAAGTCTTCCTTGGCTTTATTCATATTTACGGAAAAACTGCATCACACATCGAGAGTTGTATCGTTGAAAGACTGGAGACAGATGGAATCAACCTCCAGATTGTCGATCTCAATGCTGTGATAATGCAGCTGTCATGTCAGACCATCTCTCTGGGGTTCAACAAAGAATATCTGCCCGAAGTCCAAAAGCAACTTTTGTGAACTGTGACAACCACAGCCTGAATTTGTGTGGCGTACACGCTGCCAGTCAAAAGCCCATTGTCATGACATTCTTTGGAACAGTTGAGAGCATCTATGCTCTCTTTTCTCGTTCGACACTTCGTTGGCAGCGCATGAAAGAAGTGATACCTATTGCAGTGAAGCGGGAAAGTGATACTCGCTGGAGTGGTCGAGCTGATGCTGTGAAAGCAATTCATCATGGGATTGAGCCTGTGTTGGAACTGTTCGAGAAGTTTGGGGAAGATGAAAGTAGCACACCTGAAACAAGAGGAGAGGCAGTTCAACTACAACATGTTATTATGTCCTTCAGTTTCTTGACTCTGTTGCATTTCTGGAATCCGGTTTTGAGCAAGATCAACCGAGTACAAAAGTGATTGCAAGACCCAACAATGAACTTTCAGGATTCATACTTGGACATCAAAGCCCTGCAAGAAAACCTCACTGAAGAGCTTGAAGCAATCACCAAGGAGGCTGTTGAGAAAGGAGAAGAACTTTGCAAAGAATGAGATGTTCCAATTGAAACTATGCGAAGAAGACGGAAAATTATGCCTGGAGAATTGGCTAGAGATGCAGGGTTGTCAGCGAAACAGGAAGTTTCCCGAGTCATGAACACTGTGCTTGATCGGTTGAACATGGCAATATGTGACAGATTCAGACGGTTGAAGGAGTTGGATAACAAATTTGGATTTCTCCTTGATGTGCAGAAGCTCGGAAGTTTGAACAGTGCTACCCTGAAAGAGAAATGTGACAATGCTGCCACATTTTACGATGGGGATATCAATGGCAGTGACTTGTATGTTGAAGTTGAGGATTGCAAAATGCTCTTGTCAGCTCGTCAAGATGTCAAAGTGACCAGCCCTAAGCAGCTGTTGACATTCATCATCACCTATGGAGAAGATGTCTTTCCAAATCTACGAGTGGCTCTTCAAATATTGTTGACAATTGCAGTCTCCATTGCCAGCTGTGAGAGATCACTCAGTAAGCTGAAACTGATTTTAACTTACCTCCGCGCATCAATGGGACAAGATTGGCTTAGTGCTTTAGCTCAGTTAAGCATTGAGAGAAAAACATTGGAACTTCTAAATTTTGATGAGGTGATTGACAAGTTTGCTACTTTGAAAGCCAGAAAGATTAGTTTGTAAATACATAAACGGTAAATAAGCCATGTACTGTTCATCGAAAATATTTTTTTTATTTTTCAAGTTGACAATGGGGGAGCGGGGCGCCCGGGCGCTCCACAAGTTAAGTTTGCCCCTGGGCGCCAATAGTGCTCAGTACGCCACTGGTTAGCATGATTATGAAGCGTAGTGGAGCTAATACTGTTCCTTGTGGTACTGATCTGAGGACCTTTGATTCTGATGAAGATATTCCTTCAACTGTAACGACTTGCCGCCGCTCACTAAGGAAATTATATATCCATTTCCCTACTTTTCCTGTTACTCCCATACATTTCAGTTTATGTATTATGATTCCATGGTCACACTTGTCGAACGCTTTGGCAAAGTCTGTGTATATCAGTCTGTATCACAGTTTTCATTATTTTCAAGTGCATCAATACTGTTGTTGTAGTGATCCATTACTTGTGCTAGGCATGATCTGTCTGACCGAAATCCATGTTGGTTATCATTTAATTTTTTCTGAGTTTGTAAAAAGTCAGATTTTTTCTCTAACTATTCTTTCAAATATTTTAGTGAGATGAGATGTAAGTGACACTGGCCTATAGTTTTTGGCCTAGGATCGATCTCCTTTATATATTGGACCTATGCTCGCTCTCTTCAGGATGCCCGGTATTCCTCCCGAAAGATGATTCGTACTGAGCTCTTAATATTTCAGATACTTCTGTTAGATCATCAGAAAAAGTATTGTCTTCATTTTTCAAAGGTCCGATAGTCGCATGATTTTTCTACTTCCTTTTTGAAAAATTATAGAAGTACTTTGAACTAAACTTTATCGCTTCTATAGCGTCTTCTTCTTTTTCTGTATGCTTTTCAATTAGTTCCTGTATCCAGGGGCGTCCGCAGGATTTTTCGCAAGGGGGGGCAAAACTAACTTATTAGTTCTTAGTTCTTATTAGTTCTTTATTAGGTAGAAAAAAAAATGCACTGCGACCACTACGAGTAAAAACCGTCATCTCCCCTTATCATAGCCTGCTTTCGGTGCTAAATTTATGTACTTAGTAATACTAAGTACATAAATTTAGCACCGAAAACAGGCTATGATAAGGGGAGATGACGGTTTTTACTCGTAGTGGTCGCAGTGCATTTTTTTTCTACCAGTCAAGTCCATTTTTTATATGTTATATGATTAACTATAATCGTGTAAGTTTCAGTGAAATTGACCAAAAGGTTTTCGAGAGAAAAAAATAAATAAAACACTCAATATAATGATCTTTGCAAATAATTCCATTACTATATCTTTCAATATAGTTTATTTAACACTTCTAAGTTCAACGACACGGCACTTCGGTAAAGTAAAGGTAAAGTAAACGACATTTCCTTGAATGTGGAAACACTGACTGAGCTGCAGTAGAATTATAGAAGTCTTTGCGTGGGCAAACACAAATTTCCAAGGGAGGGCAACTGCCCCCTCTTGCCCCCCCCCTCCGGACGCCCATGCCTGTATCTGCATGACGCAATCTATACTCTGCAGTTTATCATTTAATATTTTCTGATGTTATTGTCTTTGCACTTACTTAATTTTGCAGTCACTCTTTTTCTCTTTCGGAACAATGACCTCTTTTGTCTCTCGAACCTGCTTCTCTTTCCTCTTTGTTGCATTTTTGTGACATGTCTTTCCACAATTTCCAGGGTCTTCTCCTCTAAAGTCATTAACATCTCTTCCGTTGTCTTGGCCTTGAAGATGGTTTCCAATCTATTACTTCCATGCTGGATGCAACACTAGGGTGTTTCACATTTCAACTTTTTTTAAAAACTCATGGAGCATAGTTCTTATATTGTGAGAAATACTGCATTGATCATAAATATAGCGAAAAAAATTAGATTGGCAATTATTTCGGGTCCATGCACCTCCCCCCCCCCATCAAAGACGGACCCTCCTTTTGTACTGCAAATCATCTACTTTTCATCATGAAAATGCTTGTAACTCCCATATTTCTAATCCGATCTTTATAATTTTGGTATCAAATTGTAGAGGAGTTCAATACGCATCTAAATAATACTTAATAATGTGGTTTAGTGAATGTTTGGGCAGTTTTATTCGAGTAATTCTATTTTTAGTTACTGTATATTTATTCAAGTGTATATTTATTCAAGTGTATGCTTGCCTGCTTGTATAGCCCTGTTCAAAAATCAACTTTTTCTTATTTTCATAGGTTTCTGTACTTTTTCCCATGCTTTTTGACCTGAAAAGGCCGAAAATCACAACCATTTTGACCTAGGTTGTTGGGAAGCATTGCCGCATGGAGCTTTAAGTTTTCTGCCTTGAAATCGGCCAAAAGCACCAGTTCCGGGGTCCCTTGAATCATGTTTTGCACTATAACTTTTTATCTAAACAAGATAGAGCAACAAAATAGGCACCAAATTAAAGTGTTTTTAATCCTCTTTCTAACTTATACAATTATGATAGTCTTGGAACAAGAAATGGCACATTGGTACATACAAAGATTTCAGAAATATCACAAAATTCGTTTTCTCACACTCAAGGCAGACAAGGCGCCTTATTCATGACACAAATTTGAGATTAACATTTTGTCACAAGTCTAATCGATCAAGAAGTGAAAGCATTACATGATGATTAATTTCATAATGACATTTACACAGTCAGTTGTTGAGAGTTTGTTTCTTGAAGCTGTCAAAGCGGCGTCTGTTGAACTCCACAGCTTGAAGGAGATAGTCCCTTTGCTTGGCATCTGTTGTTATGACATTTGCAAAGTCGCTCATCATCTTGACACCACGTTCAGCAATGTCATTCACCGCTTTCAGATTCTTAACATAGTCCAACGCTTTTCTGTAGTCCTCATTCTGTGGCCAAGACGTGACAGGTTCCAGAAGCCACTCGGATCCAATGTTCAGTGTGTCCAGCAGGAAATGTGATTCTGGGCCAATGAGATCAACCAGGGTGGTCTTAGCTGTGACTCTCTGGAATAGAGGCTTTCCTGTTCTGAAGCTGTCTGGCTTCTCAGTGGCATGTAACTGGGCAGCAATGTCGTGCTTCAATGTGTCACTCAATCTACTGCTGAACAGGGCAAATGGCACGACTTCCTGCGTCAGGTACCATTTGTGGTTTTCCATCTTATTAAGTACTGCATCAGCAAGCTCTGGGTCAGTTTTCTTGTACTTCAACATGTCCTGGATTAGACTTAGATCATTCACGGGAGCATCTTCAGCAGACATTGACATCATCCATACAGGAGTGTAGAACAGCGCAAGGAAGGTGTTGAGTCTTTCCAGCTTTGATACAGTGTCTTCGTCGTACTCAAGTTGATCTGCAAACATCAGCATTTTCATGGAGTACAGGTTTCTGGCCATCCATCTGGCCTGATGAATGGCGCCTGGTCGACTCCAATGAATACCTCGAGGAGGCGTTCCTCCAAGAACAATGACTGTCAGTTCAGCCATTTCCCTGTAGTCGGCTCTTGGAAGCCTTTCTGCTGTTAGAATGTCTTGGAGTATTTCTTCACTGTTCTTCTTCTTTTCCTTTAGCCATTTGCTGTTGATAGCGAGCATCTTTGGGTTTTCCTTGGACAAGTCCGTCCAAACATCCTTCAGATGCTCAAACCAGGGATTATCTGGCTCCTTCACCTTCCCAAACAGCTTCTCCCAAACTGCTCCTACTAGGATTTCCAGGATGTGATGTCGACAGGCCAGATAAAACACCTTTTTGTTCAGCATTTTCTCTAGCAGTTTGGCAGCTCCTCTGTGAACTCCACTGTTACTGGATGTAGTGTCAAAAACAAGGGCAGTAACATTATCCGTAAGTTCCCATGTCTCCAGTAAATCCATTGAAGCCTCAGCCTGAGCTGTGCCAGAAGAATTGTCGATGACAGGTACTCCCAATAACTTTCCTTCAGTGTATGAAGGTGGACCAGACACTAGCACAGCTAAAGTCTCTGAGGTACTTCCAGGTTCACTGCCCAAGACATCTTTGAGCAACTTTCCATCCGAGTGTAAGGCAGCGTACTGTGGGGGTTTTTCACAAAACTTGGACATGTGACTATGGCTGATATTATACCTGGACAGCATTCTGTTGCGACGTGTTGTTGAGGTTGAGATGACGAAGTTATCCAGATTAGCCCCTCCAGCTTTCAAGGTGGCAGAAACCATGGCAGTAACTTGATTGTCTGATAAACCAAGACGATCAGCTGTATTGCAGATGACATCACATTCCATGACCTTCCTTGGAAACGTCAAAGTCACACTAGTCACAGTGTCTTGATGGTGAGAACATCCAGTTGTCACCCCAGGTAATGTCATCCACATGAACAACTGCCTCTTGTTCTGCTGCAGCTGTAAAATAGTACAACATGTTAAGACAGTAATTGTTAAGTACATGCTAAATATCGCAATGGAGTAAAACTTAAAACTTTTTGTAACGTTCAAAGTAATTAGTTTTACCTTGTTCTTGTCTATGCTGCAGTCTTTCATTCCTCGCTGCTTGCTGCAGGGATCTTGTCTCAAAAATCTTGTCATGACCAGACATATGACCTTTCCTCTCAGTCTTTTGGTCTTCGTAGAACCTGATATCCTCATCTTTCTTCTCTCTGGATAACAGTCTGTTGTTCTGTATTTCCTGGATTGCATCTGGAGCTCCTATATCGAACAGGCTGTCTAATTCCAGCACAAATGCTCCTCTTTTTCCTCCAGGGTTACTTGCTCTTCCTTTGCTTTTCACCAGAGCACGATGTTTCTCATGTAGTTTCATGAAGAGCTTCATTGCGTTGTACTTGGTCATTGTCTTGATCCTAGCCATCTGCAAGAATGGGATGATAGATTCAACTGTTTCATATGCAAGGTCTTGAACCATGGGCCTCCCTGCATTTTCCGGTAAATTCTGAAGATTAAGGAAATACTGGAACGCCTGTCTGTTGGTGGGAAGCTGGGAACCACTGATAAAAGCTGAAGGGTATCCAACCAGGAAAGTTTCAGTGAGAGATCTGGTAGATGGCCCAGTTGACACCTGCCTGTGGACAGTACGTGGAGGTTCTGAGATATCAACTGTGCGCCCACGGAGCTCCCTCAGCTCCTTGCTTAATGCCATTGTGAAGTTGTAACTTGTAGATGGTTTTCTAGATTCTGATTGAGTTTCTGTTGTTTCCTGAAAAATGATAGATAATTATTATTATTATTATTATTATTATTAATTATTATTTATTTATTATTATTATTATTATTATTATTATTATTATTATTATTTACTAATTTTATGCTCTTTCATTTGATACCTAATTTGTTGCTCTATCTTGTTTAGATCAAAAGTTAAAGTGCAAAACATAATTCAAGGGACCCCGGAATTGGCGCTTTGGCCGATTTCAAGGCAGAAAACTTAAAGCTCCATGCGGCAATGCTTTCCAACATCCTAGGTCAAAATAGTTGTGATTTTCGGCTTTTTCAGGTCAAAGAGCATGGGAAAATGTACAGAAACCTATGAAAATAAGAAAAAGTTGATTTTTGAACAGGCCTACTGCTAGTAGTCATTAATACTTGTGTAGTGCCATCTATCGAAGTATGCAGTAACTATGATTTTGATGAATGTAGCTGTCGTTCGTTGGTTGGTGTCTGTGTATATGCGTGGTGCTCGTTTTAAGTTTTGATTTATCAGAGCAGACAAGCATACATAATCAACTGGTAGTGCACTCGTTACACAAGTAATTCTATTTTAATTTTCTGCTACCTTTTCTTTTGTCCTTTGCTGTGCACAATTCAATTCACAGACAGCTAATGCTTTGATATTTTTTTCAGACTTTGTTCAGTTTGTGAAACTAAAAAATAGTGTAATATATCTAAGCATAGGCCTGTTCTAAGAAAAGAACTAAGTTCATATGACTCTATATTGGGCATGTTAAAAGATGATATTATTGCTTCGGAGGGGTGTATGCTCCCAACAAATGGAGATGTTATTAAGCATTTTTATTTTTTGAGAAGAGCCCAAATAAATACTGCTAACGTATCAAAGGAAGAAAACATTTTGGCAGTTTTGAAGAAAGTAAAGACTGTATGGGACATAGCTACAATTCCTGCAAAAGACGTTGAAGCATAGCACTCCAAGAAAGATGTTGCTTGATCTCATAAAACAGCATGAATCTCTCTCGAAGAATAAAGGAAGAAAGAACTTTGAGTTACAGAAAGAGGCCCGTTTGGATTGCATGGATAAGCTTTTTGACATAGCAAGCCAAGATGCAGTAGAAATAATTCAGAAGGACAGAATGAGGTCAACGACAGATTAAGTGGCAGCCATAAAGTTTTTGGAAGATCAAACAGGTCCTCGAAAATATTGTCTAGGATCAAAAGATAAAATCTATACTGCTAAGTTTGTGAGGAAAACAGAGAGAATGCAATCTGGAAAAATAAGGGCAGAGAAAGAATTGGAGAGACAATCTTTGAAAGAAAAAGAAACATCTATCGTTAACACATCAGAAAGTTCCAGTATTGAATCAACCGACGTTGACGAGTTTATCACAAAGGCTGGACCTTCGGGAATAGTTAACATATTCAAATCAGAAGTGGTGTCTAACACAGCTGATCGCTTGAAACTAACAGATGGACAGCGAACCGTTTTTGCTTCTGTGGTGACAGCTGAATGCGGAAAAAATATAGATCAGATGGCAGTATCAAGAAGCACATCCCTCAGAGCTGCAAGAAAGTCAAGAAAAATAACATTTGAGGCCATCAAAGCTGATTTTGTTCCACAGCAAACTATTTCCAAATGTCTCAGGTGGAAAGCATGATATACTAGCGATTCTGATATCAGGTGATAATTCGGAAGTTATTTTCTGCGCCAAAATCAGCTGACTCTACTGGCTCAACTCAAGTATCTGCGGTTTTTAACTCCATTGAAGATTGGAAATTGGAGAAAAACATCTATGGGATGGTATTTGATACAACCGCCTCAAATTCTGGGTGGATAAGAGGCTCCTGCAAGATGTTAGAAGATCTTCTGGACAAAAAGTTACTCTGGCTAGCCTGCCGCCACCATATGGCTGAAAGATTTTTTTTCGCAGTCTTTACCAAAATATTTGGGAAGACCATTTCTCCGGAAAATGAAAACTTTAAGAACTTCAAAGAAAATATGTGGGATAAGATTAATGCCAATCTCCCATATAAGAAACTCGTAATCAAAGAACGATATTTTCATGAATTGAAAGAGATTTCAATAAATTTTATGAAAGATATCCTCAAAGATGATAAAGCTTTTCCTAGAGATGATTATAGAAAGGTTGCAGAAACCACTCTGATGCTCCTTGGTGAAGTTCTGCAGCGGGGTGTTCATTGGATCCGACCTGGAGCATTAGGGCATATCATACTCTGGGTTCAGGGTTTAAATTTTGGAAAAACAAAGTGGCTAATATGTATTCCTATGTAAAACTTAATTCTAAGATGGGTTTATTATTTGCAACTGTTCGGAAAAAATCTCATTTTCATGGTCAAAATCGCGATTTTCTAATTTGAAGGCTGCCTAACGCAGCATCAGGGCACCCAAACCAAAGCGCATATGATTTACACTGCGTTCGCACGTATTAAGCAGATTACATTTTCTCCAATGTTTTCAAAAGTTTTTCCCTGATTTCAATGAAATTTGTAGCAAATAATCACTATATATAGCAGCATTGATGATATTCATTTCGATAAAATATTTCGATAATTAAAATAATTATCTCATTTTATTGAAAAATATGTAAAATATTGTGTTCTGAATTATTAAGCAAGTATTCTATTTACGGATTTAAATGGTGAAAATGGGTAAGAAGAAGGATTTAACATTAACTGAGAAAAGAAAAATAGTCAAGTTACTCGCTGAAAATATAAAATCTATTGAAATTGCGAAGCAGTTTGGCAGAGCTTATCGAACTGTAAACAAGTTTATAGCGGAGGGTACCAAACTGAGGCAGCGAAGTGATAAAGGAGCTATAAGAAACGTGACAAGGCGGCAGATATCTGTAATCAAGCGCAAACTGCAAAGCATCCATTGTCCTTAAGTAAAGAGGTTTTTGAGCAGGCTGGCATACATAATGTACCAAGAACATCTCGATGTGGAATCCTCCAAACAATTGACAAGATGTGTAAACCTACGATTCAGTCACCATTAACACCCAGGCACAAGAAGCAGCGTGTTCAATGGGCGCGTCAGTACGTGAAAACAGATTTTAATACTGTATTGTTAACCGATGAATGAAGAGCAACCCTTGAGGGATCTGATGGTTGGTCAAGAAGATGGATTGCTAAGGGTCAATCTCTACCATGGAATGAGGTTTTCTTTTAAAAAGTTTCTGTAAGACTGGGCATTCATTTTTACACCATCAGGCACTCTGTATGGGACAGCTACTTCATTGCCTATCAATCCTGCCCAAAACATGACACTACCTCCACCTTGTTGGCGTCTTAATCTCGATGGTAGAAATTGGCTCTCAGCATTCCATCTTCTTGACCAAACATCAAGTCCCTCAAGGGTTGCTTTTCATTCATCGGTGAACAATACAGTATTAAAATTTGTTTTCACGTACTGACGCACCCATTCAACACGCTGCTTCTTGTACCTGGGTGTTAATGGTGACTGAATCGTAGGTTTACACGTCTTGCCAATTGTTTGGAGGATTCCACATCGAGATGTTCTTGGTACATTATGTATGCCAGCCTGCTCAAAAACCTCCTTACTTGAGGACAATGGATGTTTTGCAATTTGCGCTTGATTACAGATATCTGCCGCCTTGTCACTTTTCTTATAGCTCCTTTGTCACTTCGTTGCCTCAGTTTGGTACCCTCCGCTACAAACTACAGACTTGCCACCTCCACGTTTAGGTTTACACGCCTGTTCTTCCTGGATCCCTGAAAAGCGTGGCCTCATAAGATCTTATATTATGATCTTATGAGGAATTTCAGCTCTTATGAGCATTAACGATGGCTTCAGCCTCTTCATCAGCCACTCGAACCTGAAAAGCTCTTAAGTATGTCCTGCTTCGATCTGAACATTGGGAGCATTTCTCGATGGTCTATCCTGGCTCTCACCCACCAATCTCCCCTCTCGTGACCGTACACAGCTTGGGAAGCAGTTGAGACTTCCTGTACAGCTCTCTCGCAGGACTGAGTATGAACAGAGAAAGCGTCCACTTTGAGTGAAGTTTTCCTGAGATCCTCGAGCTCAGTCAAGGTCATCTTGCAGGTGAAAATAGGCTCGTAAATATTCTTTGATTTCCAGTTGATGAGATCCTCAGGTGAGGTGGCTTGCAGATTGACTTTGGGATTTTTATGGGGCCTCACTGTCGTATCACCAAAGTCTCTTCCTTCTCTGATCTTCTCTATCTGGCTCACAGCAAAAACTCTCTGATGCTCATCCTCACTGCACAGGAATGAAGCCAGGATGTTCTCAGGATGTGCATGGTAAGCTCCTCTTATCACTGCAGCAGAGATGATGTTCCTGACCTCGGTAGTCTGGTTCCTCAGCAGCCTCAGGCTTGAATAAACGTGTGCAGGACCAAATTTGAGGTGGTGCTTCACTTTGATGTCGTAGTACATTTTGAAGTAGAAGTTAAGGCAGAACTCCACGAGGATCTCGAGCCTCCTCAACATCTCCCCCTTCAGTCCGTGCTCCCTCATCCACAACAGCAAGATGGTCTGTGCAGTAGTGAGCCACCTGGATTGATTCAGAGGTCCGCACTTGAGACCAGCCAACTGTGGACTGAGACTTCCAGACTTGATGGCTTTGATCAGAAGATAGCAGTTGTGCTGGTCTGTGGAGAGATATTTGACTATCTCTACTGGCAGCTCTATGATATCTTCAGTTCCTTCCACTGGTTTGAAGTTGAAGTTGACCTCACGTTCATTCACTTTCTCAAGAAGTTTTCCAATAGGCCCACTGAAGCCTGACCGGGGAGTTACAGGGCCGTCCAGCTTGATGATTAAGTGCCTCAGGGGGAGCTCGTTCACATGGAGCTGACAGATCATCCAGTGACACTTGCGACCCAGCATCTTCTCCAATAGGGCTATGGCGCCTCCAGACCACCCCGTGTTGGTGTTGGTAGAGTCTCCTCCAATCATTACAAGGCTCTCGTCAGCTCCGTGATCCAGAAGCCACTCATGCAGGCCCTGAGCGATCTTATGAGCAGGCTTTTCTTCTTCCTCAGGTTCCTCGGGAGTGAAATGGAAGAGGTACTTTCCTTGAGGCTCCCACGTGATAGTGTAATGCTCCTCGATCACTTTGCCAGGATGAAATCTCCCTGTCACTTCGTCATATTTCAACACCTTTGTGTTCCTATCCTGCTTGCCATCAAAGAATATCCCAGAGATCTTCTCCTCCTCTGACCTCTGCGTGAGAGCTTCAACTGATGAGGCCATTACTGCCTCCTTGGCCCTCCAGACTTTCATGCCATCTATGGCCAAGTAAGCCTTGTCTTTGGAAAGATGACCGGCCTTGATGAGGTCGTTCAGCAAGCCAGTGGCAACTGCAGCTGCCGGAACATTTGCCACCCTGTACCTCAAAGCTGCTGAAGCTGTCCCTTGGATCTTCATGTAGTTTCGTGTGGCAGAAGTTGGAGTTTCGGCAGGTACTTCAGTGGGAAAGTCCATAGGAGCTTCAGTAGCCTCAGCATTGCCAGAGGCTTCTTTAGCAGCTTCTTCCAAGTTTGGCTCTTCGTCCTCATCAAAGTCTTTCATGAGAAGCTCCTCATTAGTAGCCTCTTATGTATGTATGTATTAAACCTGTGTAAGAGTTAAGCAAAGTTAATGTGTCTAAATGGCAACAAATTACGACAAAGGGTTAAAAATATGAGGTTGTGTTCAATTGAATATTCGGTATTTCAACATAAAACAGAAAACCGCAATTTTAAACATAATAACGCGATTTTTGGGAAAAGTTGCAGAAAAGAAACCCCTCTTAGAATTAAATTTTACATAAAAATACATATCATCCAGAGTGAAATTCGGACTCGGAAAAGTATGATATGCCCTACTGGAGCATTCCATCGTGCCCACTGGATGTCAGCTATCATATACACTAATAAAATGTACACATTTTCGGATCAAGTCGGGTTCGAAGACTCAGTGAATGAAAAGCTTCGTAGAATATGTTTATTTACGACCTTTGTTTATAGCAAATACTGGCTCTCTTGCGCAAGTGCGGCAAATGCACCTGTTAACGACCTTACATTTTATAATGAGCTAGTCAGGTGTAAGAAGATCGACATTCATACTGCTGAAGTAGCTTTGACAGTATTAAATGGGCATTATTGGTACTTGACGGAGGAACTGTCTATCCTTGCTCTATTCGACTCTTTATCACATGTTGAAAAAAGCAAGATGGCCAAAGAACTTCTACGTTACGACCCACCAGAAAAATTTAACAAAGGGCAGCCAGTCTTTCCCCACCTGAAACAAGGCACAAGAATTCAGCATCTTACTGGGCCAAAATCTTGGTATATTTTCAAGGAGCTGAATTCATCTGGAGAATGGCTAAAAGAAGTCTCCATGTCATGGGAGAGTGACGGCGACTATCAAAGAATGAAGAAAATCTTAACTTCAGCGAAAGAGGCGTCAAACTTGTAGAAGACTATTTTGGAAACTGCAAAGAAGAGGATAAATTTCAAGAAATGCTACAATTTGTTGAAAGAAACAGAAATGTGCTACCAGAATTCAAGAAAGAAACTTTGAGTAAACTGATCTGTAGTAAGAGATAAAATTAAAGATAAAATTAATATAGTTTTTTTTTATTTTCACTTTTCACATGTAACCTTTTTGTTTCATAAATTTTTGCACCCCATCCCCCCCCGCCCCCCCAAAAAACGATGGGGCTTTGGTGGTGCAGCTGAAACCTACTATCTCTATGCATGTTACTCTTGTTCTCGGGCCAGTTGTTATCCAAACTACCGCACTGGATCGAATTTTTCCATGCTGCATCAGCAAGGTTGTTCCCACTTTGAATTGATTAGTTGAGGTTATGAATGCTATTGCTTCCACTTAATTTATCGGTTCAAAACCCATCGCCGCAGAGCTGATCTGGGATGATGCTCTATGGGTGGCGGTCACACCCAAATTGACTTCTTACATTTATTCGCAGTGGTTAAAGGGTGTCAGTTAATTTACCTACGATAAAATCAAAGTTTTATGAAAAAATCCTGTAAGGAAATCAGGAAAAAAATAAAACTGCTTGAATGGAACTGCCCAAACACTCTCTAAGCCACATTATTAAGTACGGTATTGTTTAGATGCGTATTGATCTCCTCTACAATTTGATACCAACGTTATAAAGATCGGATTAGAAATGTGGGAGTTACAAACATTTTCATGATGAAAAGTAGGTGATTTGCAGCACAAAAGCAGGGTCCGTCTTTGACGGGGGGGGGGGGGGGGACCCGAAATAACTGTCAATCTAATTTTTTTGCTATATTTATGATCAATGCATTATTTCTCATAGTATAAGAACTATGCTCCATGAGTTTTTAAAAAAAGTTGAAATGTGAAACACCCTAATGCAGTGGTCGGGGAACAGGGGTAAATTACCCAGATGGGGTAAATTTAAAACTTTTGGGGGTAATGCGTGCGGTATGAGAGACACTTTGTGCTGATATTTTTTTCGTATATTTTTATTTTATTTTGTTACATAAATGTGGCGTTATTCTAAATTTTAGAATATTACGAATTTACGTCCTGATTACGTCCTCAAATATATTTTGGGGTAATACCCAAAAAAGTTCGCCGACCACTGCCCTAATGCAACACCTTCCCAGTTTATGGTTTTGGAGTGAAAATTTAAAATTTTGAATTTGCTTCTTTCTATTATTCGTGTTCTTTCCTTTTCTGTTGCTTTTATATTGGTTATTTCAATAATGTTGTGATCCGATATTATAGATGGGGGATATTTCTATGTTATCAATTAGGTTGCTGTTGTTTGTGAATACCAAATCTAGGTAGTTGTTTTTTCTTGTGTTTTCTGTTATTTCTTGTGTTAACATAAATTCATCGGCTAGAGCTAGTAGCATTTTTACCTGCTCCTGGTCTTCCCGTGTGCCCCCCTTGTCCTGGTGTATACATATATTTTTCCCTAGCCTTTTATATTTTATGAATGGAAAATTAAAATCACCACAGAGAAAAATATTTGGGGTTGGAGAATGTAAATCATTTACCCAGCTTCTGACCTCTGTAAAGGAATCTGAGAATTTTGAAGTTGGCGTGTTCGGGGGTCTGTACATTACAATTAGTACCATATTTAATTTTTCAATTTTTGCCGCTACACATTCTACGTAGCTGTTTGAAGTTATAGTCATTTCTGCCATATGTCTTTCGCGTGTGTAAATAACACATCCTCCTTTACGTCTCACTGTTCTCTCGGCTCGGAGTAAATTATAGTTGTCAATTTGTATTTCTTTTTCTGTCAATACAGGACTCACAGGTTTCACAGTTCGCCTGGCAGTCCTTTAGATGAGTTTCCGTGAGGCATGCAAAACCTGTTCCGGCTTCTTGCATGAGTCCTTTCAGGTATAAAACTTTGTTCGGGGAATGATATGATTTGATTTAAGGCCCTGAATTTTGGCTAGGATTATTTTTATTTTTTCCCTATATTTTCACATACATGTGGTTCCGATATGTTTGTGAATTAAATCTAAAAGTGAAGGTCATTTTCCTTGTAGTAAATAGACAGTATAGCTTGCAACCAAAATCGGTTGAATTACCCTTCACTCTCTTATTTGAATGTACAGGGTGTTCGTAAAGTTACGCAAGTAAATACTGTGAAGTTATTACCATATTCACTTGCGTAACTTTATGAACACTCTGCACTTTGTTTTTAAACCTTAAAAAAACTGAATGCGGAGTATAAAAGTCATCGAGGGCTGAATAAAGTTTCTATGAGAATTCATACTTTGAAAGACAATTATTGAGCAAAAATGCACTTAAATCGAAGAAGTGTAAGTGACATGTCAACTGTACAATGATAAAGTGAGTGGACGCTGAGAAATTATACCGATTCAGTAAGATAAACTGAAAGCCTCAGCTACAGAGAGGCTTTCAGAAAGTACCGTCGCCATCCAACTCCCGACTCTCACTAAGTTTATATTTCTGCCCAGAATCGCGTAAAATTTGTTCTTCGAATAGCCAAAAATTCCTTCAAACACAAATGTGAAAACTTATCTAATTCTAATTCTTCTCGCTCTTTTTGACACCTGGCCAAGAACCTCTCCAACAGTTTTACTTCTTTCCCTCCTCTTTTCCATTCTGAGGCGGAGTTCTACAGATCTACAGAAGCTAAGGCTAACAAAGACCCTAAGATCCACTCTAAGGTTAGCCCGAGAGAAAGGAAAGAGTAGGGGGTTAAGAGAAGAGAAGAGAATAAGGGGTTAAGTAAAGAGGAACACCTATCACTCGTGGGTTAACATTCATTCAGAAAAAGAGAAAAAACACTCACCATCATCATCCGCCGGCCACTGCCGACAAGTCAGAAAAATAGTCGTCGAAAATAGGAGAGGGGTGAAAGATGAAAAGAAGTAAAATAAGAACGCTTACAAACCATGCAAACACAGTCTTAACTCACTGTCATACCATGCAAGAAAAGAGGGGTACAGACATGCAAAGTAAGGAGAGGATAAGAAAAAAAAAAGTAGGTAAAGTTAAACAAAAAGTGGGTTAGTTTACGTTAAGAGCTACATCTACGTTCGTGTTAGTCTAATTTTTTTTTTTTTTTATTGCTGGCATCACACGCTGGCATGTCACAAGCTGGCATTTATCGTCAACAGACTCATCCTCGACCACCACCCCCAGAGCTCCTGTTGCTAATTGTTTTTCTTTATTTTAAACAACGTTAATATTTTTAAAATGTCTGTCAAGACGGTTTTTAAACACATTAACGCTGGTAGAGTTCACGACGGGCGCGGGAAGGTTATTCCATTTATCAATTACTTTAAACGTAAAGAAGTTTTTAGCGATATTAGTTGTCGCCTCTTCTCGTGATAAAGCTGAACTCTTCACTCAAACTTTCACCTCCAACTAAACCCTGGACGATTCCGGTGCTGTTCTTCCATGTCCTCCCGCCTTTGCCTTAATTATATCTGAAATTAGAATTCCTACCAAAGATATTATTCTGCTCTATCTGGGCTCAACTCTAGGAAGGCGTACGGTCCGAATGATTTCCCTCCTGTTGCTCTCAAGAACTGAACTTTTGTACTGACACCCTACTGATGCAAATTCTTTCGTCTTTGCATTTTATCTGGTACTTTTCCTTCCTGCTGGAAATTCGCTTTCATTCAGTTTCTCCAGAGAAGGATGATCGTTCTCGACCCCCCAACTATCGTTCAACTGCTTTGATTTCTTGACTTCCCAAAGCTTTTTAATCTATCCTTAACAGGACGATTATTAAACAACTCTCTACTCATATTCTTCTTTCAGATCGTCAGTATGAGACCCACAAAGGACTCTCTACTGGCAATCTTCTCGTATATCTCTCTGACACTTGGTCATCTTCTTTTCGCGATTTCAGTGAAACCGCAAAGGTTTCATTTATCTTTAATTGGGCCCAGAGAAAGCCTTGAGGCTTTCAATGCCTCAAAAACTCAGTTCTTTCATCTGTCTACTGGTTACAATCTTCGACGCGATTATCCCCTTATCTTCAACAATACACAACTTAATCTTTCTTCTTCTCTTAACATTATTGGCGTTTCCTTTTTTCGTGGTCTTATCTGAAAGATTACATAAACTCTTTTTCTAAATACGCTTGTAAGAGGTTAGGTACGCTGTACCGGCTATGCAGTTTCTTCACCACCACTCAGTGGCTGTCTCTGTACAGGGGTCTTGTCCGCCCCTGTATGGAGTACGCTTCTCATGTCTCGTGTGGCTCAACCCACACAGCCTCACTGTACTTGTGGAATTAACTTGTGGAATTATTGGCTTTTCTTCAATCTCTCTCTCTCTCTCTCTCTCTCTCTCTCTCTCTCTCTCTCTCTCTCTCTCTCTCCCCGCAGGGGGTATAAAGGTTATGCACGTTCCTTCTGGGTGTTGTAAACTTTATACTTGGGGTGTGACAGCCCTCCGGTCCCGAGTCGTGGGATTCTAGAGAAATTGGCTGCCAATTCCTTTAGGTTCTCTCTCTTTCGGGAGGGTGGGTGAAGTCTGTTGTACAAACCTGTCCCGTGGGTTACTAGGACCCCTTCCCATTAGGGCGGGTCATACTATGCATTTTTTTTAAATCAATGGAGAGGGGTGTTCAAATGACATATTTTGGTGCATAGAACACAATTCTGAAGAAAATATTTAATTCTGATAACCCTAACCTACATCATTTTGCAGTTGATTATTATTAAATTGTTGATTATTTTACTATTGTAGTTACCCCAGAATATGTCTTCTCACGTTTTCTATCATGGCTGCTCACGCTATCTCTCATAGAGCATTGTTCTAACTAATTCATAAACACATATAATGTAATTCATATAATAATAATAATATTTAAATACTCAAATAAAAAGGTGTGCCATTCCACTTAATTGTAATTATCATACAAGTTAGACAAGTTCTTTGATATTTTGACTTGCAAGTGTCAGATTACCAGTTGTGAGGGGGGAGGCTGTGAGGGCTGTGTTATCCAAGCCCACATTAACTGTTCCTGCAGCAGAGAGAAAAAGATTCCTGTGAAAGATCTTGCCTACATCAAGGGACAGAAAGAGAAGGTTGGAAGTAAGGGACCCCACCAAATAGGGGGTCCTGATCTACCAGAGCACAAGAGACAGGTGAGGACATTGAAAAGGCAGTGGATGGAAAGGAAGGCAGAGAAAAGGAGAAGGAGCAAGGAGGAAAGTGCTGCAGTAGCAGAGAAGGCAGCCAGGAAGGATGTTAAGAGATTTTTGGCAGATGGTGATGAGGATCTGGAATTGGAGAGAAGTGGTGATGAAGATGAGTTTGTTCCTGAAGTTGAGCTCTTCCCTCAAACTGACCCTGAGCCAGCAGCTTCGGCAAAGGTACAGAAAAACTATGATGAGATTCAAAACATTGCCCTTGCTAGTGTAAGGTATGGCATAGGGCTGAGGCCAACTGCAGCGATAGCAACAGCAGCTCTGATTGACGCAGGAATCATCACAGAAGACAATACAAGTAAAGTGATTGATAAGAGCAAGGTCAAGAGAGCACAGGAGAAGTTGATGAGAGCTGGGGAAACAGTTCGAGAAGAAGTGCAGGGAGGAGGGGGGGATCTCTTGCATCCTCTTTGCTTTGATGGGCGGATTGACCTGACCAATGTGATGATGGAAGCTGAGGGCAGTGACCAATCTTTTCCCGCAAAGATCAAGGAAGAACACTATAGTGTTGTTAGTGAGCCTGGCAGCTACTATCTGTTCCACTTTCCCCCAGAGAAAGCAACTAAAGAGGAGTCACATGCGGAGAAGATTGCTAAGGTCCTGTTTGCATGGCTGAAAGAGAGGGGTTATGATAAGACCTTGTTGGCCATTGGAGGAGACTCAACAAATGTCAACACTGGTGTGAAAGCTGCTGGAGTAATGCGGAAGCTGGAGCTGCACCTGGGGAGAAAGCTGGTCTGGTTGGTGTGCAACCTGCACACTGTTGAACTTCCCCTGCGCCATCTCATTGTTGACCTTGATGGCCCTACTCTGTCAGACAAAAAATTATCCGGGCCAATAGGAAAGCTCCTTGATTCTGCTACAGACTTTGATATCAATCCAAACTTCACCCGAATCTCTGTTGGCCCTCCACTGATCAAGCTTCCTGACAAGGTCATTCAAGATCTCTCAACTGATCAATACTATGGCTATAAAATTGTCTGTGCAGTCAGGGATGGAGTACTTCCTGCAGGGCTGGCTCTGTTAGAGATAGGACCAGTAAAACCACAGCCGCTGGCTCACCACAGCGAACAGACTTCTCAGGCTCTGGGTGTCAAAGCACGGACTTAAAGGAAAGAACCTGAAGATTCTGCAATTCATTGTGGAATTCATCATTGGAGTGTATTACCCATGTTGGTTCAACGTGAAGGTCAAGCACTCCTGGATCGAAGGGCCTAGGCACATCCTCTTTCAGCTGGACTGCCTCAAGTCCCAGAGAAAGGAGGTGCTGGATATTGTGATGCCAACTGTGAGAAGATCTGCTTGGTATGCCCACAGTGAAGTCATCCTCCAAACACTACTCTGCTCTGAGGATCAGAAGGAGAGGATTGAAGGGGTGGAGAGAATCCTGGCCATCAGTGGAGAGGGGGACCCGGACACTCAGCTGGGGGACTCCTCTGTTAGGAGCAGAAGGACACCTGACATCAATTGTGATGCTTCCAGCATCGGTGACTTGATCAGCTGGTCAGAAGGTGTGTCAGAGCCACCTCTCACCTGCTCTCTAAGCACCTCAGAGGTGAAAAACTTCATCAACACCCCCATGGAGGTGCGCAACTGGCCTTGCCACACACAAAGCATTGAGAGGGTTGTTAAAATGGTGACTGAGGCTTCTGCTAAGTACTTCTCACAGGAAAAGAGGGATGGAGGGATCAGGGCTCAGGAGACCAGCAGGAAGCTGATGTCCAAGTCTGAGTCAAAGCAGGATTTGTGCAACCTGGCAAAGTTCAAGATGTCAGGAGAATGATCTTTGTAATTATATCCAGTGATATACATGCAATTCACCTATTAATAAATATATGTAAAGTTGATTTGGCCTTGTCAATATAAATGATTTACCTTATATCTTTTAATATATTATAAAGGGGTTCAAAATGGTAAAATTGGCAATTTAGAAATACAAAATGATGTAGGTTAGAGTTATCCTATCCAAAAAATAAGCTCATATTTGAATTCCTCATGTAAAAACACATAATTTAGACACCCCTGATGGTAGGATTTCCTTCAGATTCATGTTGTCACCTGAGTACGACCCGCCCTACCTTCCCATCCCACTCTGTCCTTTTAGCTTAGGTTAGGGATGTTCTCCTCTGACTGCAAAAAAAAAAAAGAAAAACTTTTAGTATTGTCTTTTTCTCTACTGTTACGATTAGGACGCTACTGCTATCTCATACGTGGGAAGAGAGGCTTGGAACCTCTATAAACAACACCATTTAACTTCAGTTGTAGGTAAATATTTAGAGGGGATAATAGCGAGTAGGATTGTTGACCATTTGGATTCCTACAAGCTACTTGGGGACTCCAACATGGGTTTAGACGGCATAGGTCGTGTCTCACCATCATGCTCGAGTTTTTGTACGTCATGTTGAGTGAGTATGATAAGAGTAGGGCGATTGATTAGAAGGCCTTTGATAAGGTACCTCACCGCCGGCTAATGGCCGAAGTGCGCGCGCTCGGTATTGGTGGGGAAGTAGGTAGGTGGATTGGAAACTGGCGAAAAATGCCACAAAGTTAATCCCTTTCGTTAGGCATATGGGCTACAATCGACGCTTACGTGACGCGGGTTCAAAGATGTCGATTTAGAAGCATGTTTAGTTCAAATGATAACCCAACTCGCAACAATGGTTAGAAGTTGGATTTGAAACGATTTAGGACTAGTATATGTGGAAATTACTTTAACACGTTGATAGTTTAAGATTAAAACATAAGAAAACTCTGCAGGAGTTCGCTTGCACGGTGTCTCTGTGAGCAAGGTAAATATAGAGCTATTTATATATTCTCCCACTTTCCTGTAAAATTTCCTTGGCTACTTTTCCAGGGTCAAGGTATTTTCTTCAACCTTTTTCCGTACCTGCCTCTGGCAGGGAGGGAGCGGAGGGTGGGGAGAGGGGAGAGAGCCTTCTACTTTTCTATCCAGTTTTCTACTACTGCTAGGATAGTTGAAAGAAAAATAAACTTTTAATAACAGGAACAGTTCCTCGGTGGATCAGTTCAAGAAAAGGTTAGACCAAATCTTGCACACTATTTGAGTGTGTAGAAAATTTTCCCTGGCACCCGTTGCCATTGGTACCTCCTCGGTATGGGCCGCAAGGCCTTTTGAGGTACTTCTTTTCCTTGTAACTCCTTGTAACTCTCTCTCTCTCTCTCTTCTCTCTCTCTCTCTCTCTCTCTCTCTCTCTCTTGGGTAAATGCAAAGTGATGCACATTGGCTACGCCAATCCCAAGTCGGACTACTCGATGTTGGGTAGTAATATCGAGGTGACTGATTTAGAAAAGGACTTGGGTGTGCTAATTAGCAGCGATCTTAAGTTTACGAAACAGTGTGTAGAGGTGGAAAAGAAAGCCCAGAAACTATTGGGTTATATCAGGAGGCAATTTCAGTTTCGGAACAAGGAGATTGTGCTCTCACTGTACAATTCCCTTGTTCGGCCGCACCTGGAGTATGCTGTGCAGTTCTGGTCGCCCACCCTCAGGAAAGATATTGAGAGGCTGGAGCGAGTGCAGGCGAGGGCCACAAAGTTAATCCCTTCCGTTAGACATATGGGCTACAATCGACGGTTACGCGCCCTGAACTTGTTTTCGCTTGAAACTCGGAGGCTGCGCGGTCAACTGATCGAGGTTTTCAAGCTCTTACGCGGGTTCAACGATGTCGATTTTAGAAGTATGTTTAGTTTAAATGATAACCCAACTCGCAACAATGGTTGGAAGTTGGATTTGAAACGGTTTAGGACTAGTGTGTGTGGGAATTACTTTACGTATAAGATCTGTGACACATGGAACAGGTTACCTTCGGAAGTTGTGAACAGTTCCTCTGTGGATCAGTTCAAGAAAAGGGTAGACGAAATCTTGCACACTATTTGAGTGTGTAAATACATTTAGGACCTCAGTCTGGGGAAATTTCTTTTCCTATAAAATAGTTAATATCTGGAACCAACTTCCCTCAGAGGTTTTTTCCAGTCAAAGTGTAAATCTGTTTAAAAATAGGCTAGACAAAGTACTGAACACACTCATAGTTTAAGATTAAAACCTCAGAAAACTCTGCAGGAGTTCGCTTGCTCGGTGTCTCTGTGATCAAGCTAAATATAGAGCTATTTATATATTCTCCACTTTCCTGTAAAATTTCCTTGGCTACTTTTCCAGGGTCAAGGTATTTTCTTCAACCTTTTTCCGTACCTGCCTCTGGCAGGGAGGGAGCGGAGGGTGGGGAGAGAGCCTTCTACTTTTCTATCCAGTTTTCTACTACTGCTTAGATAGTTGAAAGAAAAATAAACTTTTACAAAATTTTCCCTGGCACCCGTTGCCATTGGTACCTCCTCGGTATGGGCCGCAAGGCCTTTTGAGGTACTTCTTTTCCTTGTAACTCCTTGTAACTCTCTCTCTCTCTCTCTCTCTCTCTCTTCAACAAATCGTTGGAGACAGGCCAGGTGCCTGGTGACTGGAGGGAAGCCAACGTGACCCCTATCTTTAAGAAAGGGGATCACGAAAGTCCAGGAAACTATCGTCTCATTAGTCTCACTTCGGTTGTAGGTAAATTATTAGAGGGGATAATAGTGGATAGGATCGTTGACCATTTGGATTCTTATAAGCTGCTTGGGGACTCCCAACATGGGTTTAGGCGGCATAAGTCGTGTCTCACCAACCTGCTCGAGTTTTTCCACGTCATGTGGAGTGAGTACGATAGGAGTAGGGCAATTAATATACTTTATCTCGACTTTCAGAAAGCCTTTGATAAGGTACCTCACCGCCGGCTAATGGCCAAAGAAAGCGAGCTGGGTATCGATTGGGAAGTACTGTAGCTGGATTAGGAACGGGCTGAAGAATAGGCGGCAGAGGGTTGTAATTAAAGGGGCTAGTTCGGGTTGGGCATCGGTCACTAGTGGGGTTCTTCAGGGTTCCGTTTTGGGGCCACTGTTGTTTATCATTTACATAAATGATATCGACGGTGGCATCGTCAGTAGGATCGCCAAATTCGCTGATGACACGAAGCTTGGGGCCAATGTCGGGACGCTCGGAGCGATCGAGCAACTGCGTGCGGACCTACGTAAGATAGGAGAGTGGTCCAAAAAATGGCAAATGCTATTTAACTTGGGTAAATGCAAGATCATGCACATTGGCTACGCCAATCCCAAGTCGGACTACTCCATGTTGGGGAGTAATATCGAGGCCACTGGTTTGGAAAAGGACTTGGGTGCACTAATTAGCAGCGACCTTAAGTTTACCAAACAGTGCGTAGAGGTGGAAAAGAAAGCCCAGAAGCTGTTAGCTGTTGGGTTATATCAGGAGGCAATTTCGATTTAGGAACAAGGAGATTGTGTTCTCTCTGTACAATTCTCTGGTTTGGCCGCACCTGGAATATGCTGTGCAGTTCTGGTCGCCTACCATCAGGAAAGATATTGGCAGGCTGGAGCGAGTCCAGGCGAGGGCCACAAAGTTAATTCCTTCCGTTAGGCATATGGGCTACAATCGACGTTTACATGCCCTGAATTTGTTTTCGCTGGAAACTCGGAGGCTGCACGGTCAACTCATCGAGATTTTCAAGCTCTTACACGGGTTCGACGATGTTGATTTTAGAAGCATGTTTAATTTAAATGATAACTCAACTCGCAACAATGGTTGGAAGTTGGATTTGAAACGGTTTAGCACTAGCGTGTGTAGGAATTACTTTACCTATAAGATCTGTGACATGTAGAACAGGCTACCTTCAGAACTTGTGAAAAGTTCCTCTGTGGATCAGTTCAAGAAAAGGTTAGACCGAATCTTGCAAACTATTTGAGGATGTGTGTTACTGTCTTCTGGGGGTGGCTGTTCGAGAAGCTAGCTGTGACAATGTGTAGGAATTTTTCCTGGCACCCGTTGCCATTGGCACCTCCTCGGTATGGGCCGCAAGGCCTTTTGAGGTACTTCTTGTCATTGTAACTCCTTGTAACTCTCTCTCTCTCTCTTCGCCGCAATGTCTTTTTATGCAGGAAGGAAAGGCCAATGGCAAATGACAGCAAAAACTGCCCCTCCCATGGAAAATAAAAAAGAGAGACAAAATCAAGATCCATCGTTTTTGCGACGCCTGGGCACTCTATATTTAAAAGATTTGAGGTCATAAACAGGGAGAAAGATGGATTGAGGAAGATTGTTCCAGAGTTGACCGGTTGAGTAGATGAAAGATTGAAAATACCGCTTAACCCTTGCGTTAGAGAGTTGGACAGAAAAGGAATGAGAATGTGTCGAAAATCTGGTACTGTATGCCCCCCTTCAGGGCGAAGGCATGCAGTTAGAGAGTTCAGAAGAGCAGTGATCGTCACAATAGCCATAGTAAAGAGGGAGTGAGGCATTATTGCGGCGAAGAGAAATGAATTGAAAACAGTCAGTAATAGGCAGGAAATTGATGAAAAAAAAGCCTTTCATTCCAACCGGTAAAATAGAACTGTGAGGATTGAGCCGCCCCACACATGAGAAACACTCCATTAGGGGATGGACAAGACCCCTGTATAGAGACAGCAACTGAGTAGGGGTGAAGAAACTGCTGAGCCGGTACAGCGTACCTAACCTCTTGCAAGCTTTTTTACAGAGTATATGTGAGCTTTCCAGTAAAGATCACGAGAAAAGGAAACGCCAAGAATGTTAAGAGAAGAAGAAAGATTGAATTGTGTATTGTTGAAGGTAAGGGGATAGTCGTGTGGAAGATTGTGATGAGTAAACAGACGGAGGGACTGAGTTTTTGAGACACTGAAATCCACAGGTTTTCTCGGAGCCCAATCAGAGATAGTAGAAAGATCAGATGTCAGATGTATCATACCCATCCCACGCGAAACACTGAGTGTCTGTTGAGAGGGACGCTTTGTGAAGCGGGTTTAGAAGTGAAAAGTGGAATCATCGCATAAGAGTGGATAGGATAGGAAGTGCGACTAAAGAGAGAGATTATTGATAAATTAAAGGAAAAGAGTGCATAACAGGACAGAACCCTGAGGAACACCACTATTAATAACTTTCGGAGAAGAACAGTAGCCATCTACAACAGCAGCTAGAGAGGCATTGAATTTTTGAGGCATTGAAAGCCACAAGGTTTTCTCTGGGCCAAATCAGAGTTAATAAAAAGATCAGAGGTCAGGTGTATCATAGCCATCCCACCCGAAGCATTAAGTGTCTGTTGAGAGGGACGCTTTGGGAAGCGGGTTTAGAAGTGAAAAGTGGAATCATCGGCACAGGAGTGGATAAGATAGGAAGTGCGACTTAATAGATTATTGATAAATAACAGGAAAAGAATACGTGACAGGACAGAACCGTGAGAAACATCACTATTAATAATTTTAGGAGAAGAACAGTGGCTATCTACAACCGCAGCTACATATCAGACAGAAAGGAAATTAGAGATGAAGGCACAGATAGAAGGATAGAAACCGAAGGAGGACAGTTTCAAAATTAAAGAATTTGTGCCAGATTCTATCAAAAGCTCTTGATCAGACATGGGGTTGATTATTAATCATAATCAAATAATCATAATCTATGATGGTGATTATGCACTCATAATCAATTCATAATCAAAATTAGAAAATATATATAATCATAATCAAATCATAATCAAAATTTTAGAAAATATTATAATCATAATCAAATCATAATCAAAATTATGAATGTTATAATCAATGATTATTCAATGATTAAAGTGTATTGTGTAAAATGTAATAAACATATCAATCGTTCATTGTAACTTCCTTCACCATGTGATAATGATGGAAGAACAATTTTACGTAAGATGTTTTCTTTTGTGACTTTTTGAGTGTAAAATATAGTACATATACTAGAATACTGCTGTATACACTGTACATTTATTCATTAACATATTCTGCTTGTATGCTATTACTTGTGATTCCATATTTAAATACACATAATCAATATCTGACATGGTAATCATATTTAACTGTGGCAAACAAATTCAAATTTTAATCCACATTTTTAAGCCATGTACTCATAATCTAATCATAATAAAAAATGTTAATCATAATCAAATCATAATCATAAGTTTTTCGAGCCCACTAATCGTAATCAATTCATAGTCAACATTGTTTGCAAATCCACTAATCATAATAAAATAAAAAAAATAAAAAAAATTCGCACCCCAGTAATCATAATCAAATCATAAGCAAATTTTGTAATCAGCCCCATGTTTTCTCTTGATGTGTCTAACGTAAATAGCAAAGGTTTCACCGAAATCCCGAAAGGAGGATGACCAAGATGCAAGATCGTCAGTAGAGCGTTCCTTGCTGAACCCATACTGACGATCTGAAAGAGATTGTGAGTAGAAAGGTTTTTAAGAATCGTCCTATTAAGAATATATTTAAAAACTTTAGAAAGGCAAGAAATCAAAGCAGTTGGACGATAGGTGAAGGGTTTCGAGCGGTCACCCTTCTTTGTGTCAGGCTGAATGAAAGCAAACTTCCATCAGGAAGTACCCAATTGAAGACAAAGACGAAATAGTTTGCCTTGGCAGAGTGTCAACACAGAAGCACAGTTCTTAAGAACAAAAGGGGGGACACCATCAGAATCGTACGCCTTCCGAGAGCTAAGCCCAAATAGAGCAGAATAAATATCTTTGGAAGAGATTCTAATTTCAGACATAATTAAATCAGATGGAAGAGATGAAGGAACAGCACCTGAATCGTCCAGGATTGAGTTGGAGGCGAAAGTTTGAGCGAAGAGTTCAGCTTTATCGGGAGAAGGGAAGGCAACTGAGCAGTCGGAATGGAAAAGAGGAGGGAAAGAAGAGGAAGTAAAGTTGTTGGAGAGGTTCTTGGCTTGGTGCCAGAAAGCACGGGAAGGATTAGAATCAGATAGGTTCACATTTCTGTCTGATGAAAGAATTTTTGGCCATTCGAAGAACAGTTTTTGCACAATTTCGGGCAGAAATATAAGCTAAGTGAGAGTCGGGAGTTGGATTTGTGACGGTACCTTCTGAAAGTTTCCTCTCTATTGCGGATAGCATTAGAACATGCATAGTTAAACCAAGGACGTTTTTCCATTAGTTGTAGGAATAGAATATGGAATGTACGCCTTTCTGCCCAAAAGAAACACCGCCTTGATACACTCAGCGCACTCGGAGGGAGCCCGGGCACAGAAGCAGTAATCGTTCCATGGGGAATCAGAGAAAGTGTCAAAGGCGTCTCGAGACTCTTGAGAGGATCCAAAGGCCGAATTGGAGCGATAGGACAGGAAACAGATATAAGATTGTGGTCGAAGGAGCCCAGTAGCATGACTGCAAAATGGACGAGTGAATATGCAATTGCAATATTGATCATATGAGTGCCAGCGCCAACCCCTTCCCCCCTTGTTGCAAGACCCCCAGTGCCAAAAAAAGGGGGAGGGGAATTCCCCCAGCAAGCTGGGGACTCCACCTAACCGCTTTGGGGGAGAAGGTAGGACGACCTCACCCCGCAAAGAAGTATACCTAACCTAAGAGAGAGAGAACGAGGAGGAGAGAGAGGAAGAGACCATCCAGCTTCTGCGATAGGCAGAAGCTTAATGAGAACTCAAGGTAGCAACACTTGACTTAGAACTCGAAATCCGCCAGTTGGCTTAATCAGCCAGTTGACAGTTGGCCTAATCCACAAGTTGTCTTAGAAGGCATAAATGGCCTTTATATACAGGGTGTCCCAGAATTAACTATTTCAATGAAATCGGACAAATTTTTTAAAAACACACTTTTATTTATGTTTATCATGTTTAATATGTGTTAAAAATGTATAAATTTCTAAATTTTTTTCATAATTTTATTTTCATAATTTTTTCATTATCTGGTCCAATGAAAGACCGTCTGAAGTCATAGAATGGCAAAGAGACTCTCCAAAAGTTAACGTGTGGCTTGGAATGACCAAATCCAAAATTTATGGCCCATTCTTCTTTGCGGCAGCAATTGTAACAGGTACCGTCTACCTTGATATGCTTCAGCAGTTTCTCGAACCACAGCTTCTTGATGATGGCATTCTTGATAATGTTGTGTTTCAACAAGAAGCATTGATCTTTTGGCGATAAACCTTTGTTTTTATGAAACCCCATGCAAAGAAATCCAGGGGTGTCAAATCCGGAGAACGCGGAGGCCAAGGTCGAGGTCCTCCACGTCCAATCCACCGATTCGGAAGGCGTCTGTTGAGGTATTCTCGAACAATTAGAGCATAATGACATGGTGCTCCATCTTGTTGAAACAACATTATCAAGAATGCCATCATCAAGAAGCTGTGGTTCGAGAAACTGCTGAAGCATATCAAGGTAGACGGTACCTGTTACAGTTGCCTCCGCAAAGAAGAATGGGCCATAAATTTTGGATTTGGTCATTCCAAGCCACACGTTAACTTTTGGAGAGTCTCTTTGCCATTCTATGACTTTAGACGGTCTTTCATTGGACCAGATAATAAAAAAATTATGAAAATAAAATTATGAAAAAAATTTAGAAATTTAGAAATTTTTAACACATATTAAACATGATAAACATAAATAAAAGTGTGTTTTTAAAAAATTTGTCCGATTTAATTGAAATAGATAGTTAATTCTGGGACACCCTGTACTGTATTAATAACCTTCGAACGAATTAAAAGCGCTCACAAACGCACATACACTCCCGACAATACGCCCATAGAACCCCTATTATTACACACACACACATATATATATATGTTTGTGCATATATTATATATATATATATATATATATATATATATTAGACTTTGTCGGTCTACCCCTTGGCATCATAAACGTATTTCTTTATGTTTAATAGCTCTGTCTATTGGGTCGTATTTAGAGACCTCGTCGGTCTACCAGGAGCTGGTAAGTAAAGCGGTTGTGGTAGTGGTTATGGGTGCAGTGGTGGTGGTTGTGTAATACTGCTTCAGCACCAATCGTCTAAGTTTCGACGCTTGGTTGTATCCCTCATATCGGTTACGTGGTGTTGTTGTTGTTGTTGTTTAGCCGATCAGCCCACCCTGATCGAGCAAGCCGGCGACACGCAGGTAACCGATCGCCCTCTCCGGAGTGGACCAGAGGTTCAGCGCACTAGTGATGTTGTGTTGTGTTCGTTGTTGTGCTAGAGCGGTACAGTCTGTCATAATGTGTTCAATTGTTTGTGGTGTGTCCTGGCACAGGTGGCAGGTGTCGTCTATGGAGTTGTCTAGTCTGTGTTTATATGTCCGTAAGTTGGGGTGATGTACACATTGGAATCGTGCTAAGTTAACTCGATCCGATCTGCACAGGCTGATCTCTGACCTGTTAATGGGTGGCGGCTTCGCACCTAGGACCGCATTCGGACCGAGTCGTGTCAGTGCTTTGTGGGTTAGGTGTGTGTGTATGTGTTTTCTGTACTGTGTGTTGTCTGTGGGGTGTGGTATGGAATGGAGTATTTGGTTATAATGTCTCTCTGGTGTTACCTTAATGGTGCGAGGTGTTGGTGCATGATTGTACATGTAGTGGCAAGGGTGTTGTGGGTTAGTTGTCGCTGCTGCCATGAATTGTGTTCCCCTCATGTCTAAATGTTCCCTAACTTTCAGTATTTTTGTTTCTGTGTGCAGGTGTTCTATTGGTGTTGTTTGAGTGCATCCTGTAATGATACGAAGTGCGTTGTTTTGTATTGTCTGTAAGGTGTTTATGTATGTGTTTGAGATAATGGGTGCCCAGCATGGGCTAGCATAGTCCATAACTAAGCGAATATATTGTTTGTATATGAGTGATGTTGTTTCCTGCTGGTGTCCAAAGTTTGTGCATGTTAGTACCCTAAGTGTGTTAAGTCTTGACGTACATTTGTTTTTAATGTCCTGAATGTGGTTTGCAAAAGATAATGATGTGTTGTATGTGACCCCAAGTATTTTGGTCCTGTGAGTGTGTGGAATGTTGATGTTGTCTAGTGTAAGCTGTGGAATTACCTGGTGTTTTGTGTTGCTTGTAAGCAAGGTGATGGTTGATTTTGTGGGCGCTACTTTGAGTCTATTGTGTGTGAGCCAGTCTTGTATACTTTTATGTATGTTTGTAGGTTATTTGTAGCGGTGTCGATGTTGTTGTGGGTGGATGTTAGAGTGATGTCATCTGCATATGATGATAAGGTAAGCTTGTTATCTATGGGTGTTGGAATGTCATGCATGTATAAATTGAAGAGTGTTGGTGAGAGAACAGAGCCTTGAGGGACCCCGTTCGGAAAAAGCTTGTTTCTGGATGACTTGCCATTAAATGTGACATGTGAGTATCTTCCTGAAAAATAGTTGCTCAGCCACCTTTTGGTGTTATTGTGCATGTTTGTGTTGAGTATTTTGTTTATGAGAGGGAAGCGTGGGATAGCATCAAATGCTTTACTAATGTATATTGTTGTTAACAGTGTACGTTGAGCTGGTTGTCTGGAGTTGATGCCATCCATGATGTGCTGCGTGAGGTTAGTGAGTAATGTCGTGGTTGAGTGGTGATGTCTGAATCCATGTTGAGTAGGCGATAGTGGAATGTGTGGGCTGGTGATTTATAAGATTAGTCTTTCTGTTACTTTGGAATGTGTGCATAGTAAAGTAATGGGTCTATAGGAAGCTGGTTCTGTTGGATTTTTGTTTGGTTTGAGTAGTGTAATAATTTTACCTTGTTTCCATATGTCAGGAATAATACAGTGTTGGTATGAATATGTGCTGATATTTGTGAGAGCTAGTATTCCTTGTGGGCCCAAGTGTTTAAGGTGTATGTTAGATATGTTGTCTGGTCCAGTAGCCTTCGAATTCTTAATGTTTTTGATGATGTTGGTGGTCTGGTCTGTATTGAAGGGTGTAATGGTCGTGTCGAGTCTGTAGGTTTTCTTGTGTCTGGCTGTTTGTCTGTCTGCATGTTTCTGGTTGTTGTCTCTGTTTAAGTGACTTATCTTTGCGTAGTGATTAACTAGAATGTTAGCTTGTTGTGTGTATGTTGGGATATTATTTTGGTTGCGACAGATAGCCGCGTGTGAGGTGTGAATGCCGCTGTTAGAGTGGGTAATGCTGTTTATAGTCTTGTATAGCCTGGATGTATCTGTGGAGTGGTTTAGTGTTGTTATGAATTCCCTGAATGTTTCTGTTTGTTTTTCTTTGAGTTTGTTGTTTATTTCTGTGTTGAGCTGTTGTATCTGCTGTTTTATGGCTTCTGTGTGTGGTGTTTGTGTGTTATATTTGAGGTTGTTACGTTGCCTTATGAGGTGGGCTATTTCTCTAGTGTAATTTGGGTTGTATTTCCTAATGTTGCCCTTGGGTATGTATTTGTTTGCATTATTGATGATCTGATTAAATGTCTTGAGTGTTGTATTGATGTTTATGATGGGTGTGCTGTTTAATGTGGTGAATTGTTCCTCAGTCTGTATTTGAACTGTTCCCAATCAGCTTTCTTGTAATTTCTGTAAGTGTGCCTCAGGCTGTTGGGGCAGAGTGTAGAATGTGTTGTAATGATGATGGGCAGGTGGTCTGATGACAGTTGTTTTTCTGTTCTCCATTGTGTATGTGTTGCTAGTGAGGGGGAACAGAACGTTATGTCTGGGGAGGAGTTTGAGTATACTGCTTGATGTGGTATGTGTGTATGTTCTTCTGTATTGTTAAGAATGAAGAGGCTGTTTAGTTGTGTGGCTATGTTTGCGCCTCTGGTGTTGTTTTGGTTGTGCAGGTACCAACTAGTGTCTTTGGCGTTGAAGTCTCCTTCTAAGATGACATTAGTGAGAGAGGCCAGATTGTGTAACTGTGGATTGTAATTGGCTGGCACCTGAGGTGAACTATCTGGTGGGATGTTAATGTTGATTAGTGTGGTGGTGTGTTTTGCGCGTGCCATCTTGATGATGGCATTCTTGATAATGTTGTGTTTCAACAAGAAGCATTGATCTTTTGGCGATAAACCTTTGTTTTTATGAAACCCCATGCAAAGAAATCCAGGGGTGTCAAATCCGGAGAACGCGGAGGCCAAGGTCGAGGTCCTCCACGTCCAATCCACCGATTCGGAAGGCGTCTGTTGAGGTATTCTCGAACAATTAGAGCATAATGACATGGTGCTCCATCTTGTTGAAACAACATTATCAAGAATGCCATCATCAAGAAGCTGTGGTTCGAGAAACTGCTGAAGCATATCAAGGTAGACGGTACCTGTTACAGTTGCCTCCGCAAAGAAGAATGGGACATAAATTTTGGATTTGGTCATTCCAAGCCACACGTTAACTTTTGGAGAGTCTCTTTGCCATTCTATGACTTTAGACGGTCTTTCATTGGACCAGATAATAAAAAAATTATGAAAATAAAATTATGAAAAAAATTTAGAAATTTAGAAATTTTTAACACATATTAAACATGATAAACATAAATAAAAGTGTGTTTTTAAAAAATTTGTCCGATTTAATTGAAATAGATAGTTAATTCTGGGACACCCTGTACTGTATTAATAACCTTCGAACGAATTAAAAGCGCTCACAAACGCACATACACTCCCGACAATACGCCCATAGAACCCCTATTATTACACACACACACATATATATATATGTTTGTGCATATATATATATATATATATATACAGGGTGGGGCACGGGAACCAAGTGTTTTTGGAATAATCAGGAAAATGATATTTATTTTTGTAAAGAAAATATATTGGTAGAACAACATTCGTAAGAACATAGCATTTCATGTCATAATAATCATGTACCGAAAATTATATCTGGCATATGATGTCCTTGGCCGTCGACGCATTGTTGAAGGCGTTTACGAAAATTGGCCTCCACTCTTCCCAGCAGGTCTCGTTGATTTGGATGATTTGTTGACGGATCGCTTCCTTCAATGCATCTAATGTACGGGGCTTGTCCTCGTAGACACGTGACTTGAGGTACCCCCATAGAAAGAAGTCACATGTGGACAAGTCAGGGGACCGAGGGGGCCATGCAATGTCACCAAATCTCGAAATGAGATGGTTGGGAAACAGGGGGCGAAGAACAGCCATTGACGCTCTGGCGGTGTGTGGCGTGGCCCCATCTTGCTGAAACCACAAATGTCGACGAGCAATACGCCTTCTTCGTAACTCAGGGATGAAAAAGGTGTTCACCATCTCAATGTAACGCCCAGATGTTATGGTAACGGTAACCCCATTTTGTTCGAAGAAATAGGGACCGATGACGCCAAACTTTCCCACCGCGCACCAAACTGTAACCTTAGGGCTATGCAGCGGTTTTTCATGGAGTTGTCGCGGATTTTCAGCAGCCCAATACCGACAGTTTTGATTGTTGACGGCCCCATTAAGGTGGAAATGGGCTTCATCACTCATTACCACCATCATGTTTTCATTCTGCTCATAAAGTGCAAGCATTTCCTGTGCAAAATTCAGTCGTTGGGGGCAATCGTTTACATTCAATTCCTGTACCATCGCTAACTTGTATGGGTGAAAATGTAATTCTTCATGCAAAATCCGTCTAACAGTACGATTGCTGATTCCGAGTGCAGCTGAATGTCTCCGAGCAGAGCGGCCTGGGCTTTGCAACATCGCTTGTCTGACCCTTTCAACGTTCTCTGGAGTACGCACAGTGCGTTGCGGCCCCTTCGGTTTTGTTTTCATTATTGAGCCTCCTGTTCGAAGATTGTTAACCCAACGTAAGATTGTGTCACGAGCGGGAACAGAGTCATTTCGATGAATGTTGAATCTGCGGCGAAACGCACGCTGAACTGCTGTCACTGACTCGCCACTCCTAACAAAATGATCATACGCGAACATGCGGTGTTCTAACGTCCACTGCTCCATGATGGCACCTGAAAGATAAAGGTGAGTGTTAGTTAAAGTTAAATGCTATGAACCCAGGAATGGAATGCTACCTACCGCACGCCCCTCCCATTCCTAATGGCCGATTACTAGCTATTCAAAAAACACTTGATTCCCGTGCCCCACCCTGTATATATATATATATATATTAGACTTTGTCGGTCTACCCCTTGGCATCATAAACGTATTTCTTTATGTTTAATAGCTCTGTCTATTGGGTCGTATTTAGAGACCTCGTCGGTCTACCAGGAGCTGGTAAGTAAAGCGGTTGTGGTAGTGGTTATGGGTGCAGTGGTGGTGGTTGTGTAATACTGCTTCAGCACCAATCGTCTAAGTTTCGACGCTTGGTTGTATCCCTCATATCGGTTACGTGGTGTTGTTGTTGTTGTTGTTTAGCCGATCAGCCCACCCTGATCGAGCAAGCCGGCGACACGCAGGTAACCGATCGCCCTCTCCGGAGTGGACCAGAGGTTCAGCGCACTAGTGATGTTGTGTTGTGTTCGTTGTTGTGCTAGAGCGGTACAGTCTGTCATAATGTGTTCAATTTTTGTGGTGTGTCCTGGCACAGGTGGCAGGTGTCGTCTATGGAGTTGTCTAGTCTGTGTTTATATGTCCGTAAGTTGGGGTGATGTACACATTGGAATCGTGCTAAGTTAACTCGATCCGATCTGCACAGGCTGATCTCTGACCTGTTAATGGGTGGCGGCTTCGCACCTAGGACCGCATTCGGACCGAGTCGTGTCAGTGCTTTGTGGGTTAGGTGTGTGTGTATGTGTTTTCTGTACTGTGTGTTGTCTGTGGGGTGTGGTATGGAATGGAGTATTTGGTTATAATGTCTCTCTGGTGTTACCTTAATGGTGCGAGGTGTTGGTGCATGATTGTACATGTAGTGGCAAGGGTGTTGTGGGTTAGTTGTCGCTGCTGCCATGAATTGTGTTCCCCTCATGTCTAAATGTTCCCTAACTTTCAGTATTTTTGTTTCTGTGTGCAGGTGTTCTATTGGTGTTGTTTGAGTGCATCCTGTAATGATACGAAGTGCGTTGTTTTGTATTGTCTGTAAGGTGTTTATGTATGTGTTTGAGATAATGGGTGCCCAGCATGGGCTAGCATAGTCCATAACTAAGCGAATATATTGTTTGTATATGAGTGATGTTGTTTCCTGCTGGTGTCCAAAGTTTGTGCATGTTAGTACCCTAAGTGTGTTAAGTCTTGACGTACATTTGTTTTTAATGTCCTGAATGTGGTTTGCAAAAGATAATGATGTGTTGTATGTGACCCCAAGTATTTTGGTCCTGTGAGTGTGTGGAATGTTGATGTTGTCTAGTGTAAGCTGTGGAATTACCTGGTGTTCTTTTGTGTTGCTTGTAAGCAAGGTGATGGTTGATTTTGTGGGCGCTACTTTGAGTCTATTGTGTGTGAGCCAGTCTTGTATACTGTTTATGTATGTTTGTAGGTTATTTGTAGCGGTGTCGATGTTGTTGTGGGTGGATGTTAGAGTGATGTCATCTGCATATGATGATAAGGTAAGCTTGTTATCTATGGGTGTTGGAATGTCATGCATGTATAAATTGAAGAGTGTTGGTGAGAGAACAGAGCCTTGAGGGACCCCGTTCGGAAAAAGCTTGTTTCTGGATGACTTGCCATTAAATGTGACATGTGAGTATCTTCCTGAAAGATAGTTGCTCAGCCACCTTTTGGTGTTATTGTGCATGTTTGTGTTGAGTATTTTGTTTATGAGAGGGAAGCGTGGGATAGCATCAAATGCTTTACTAATGTCTATTGTTGTTAACAGTGTACGTTGAGCTGGTTGTCTGGAGTTGATGCCATCCATGATGTGCTGCGTGAGGTTAGTGAGTAATGTCGTGGTTGAGTGGTGAGGTCTGAATCCATGTTGAGTAGGCGATAGTGGAATGTGTGGGCTGGTGATTTATAAGATTAGTCTTTCTGTTACTTTGGAATGTGTGCATAGTAAAGTAATGGGTCTATAGGAAGCTGGTTCTGTTGGATTTTTGTTTGGTTTGAGTAGTGTAATAATTTTACCTTGTTTCCATATGTCAGGAATAATACAGTGTTGGTATGAATATGTGCTGATATTTGTGAGAGCTAGTATTCCTTGTGGGCCCAAGTGTTTAAGGTGTATGTTAGATATGTTGTCTGGTCCAGTAGCCTTCGAATTCTTAATGTTTTTGATGATGTTGGTGGTCTGGTCTGTATTGAAGGGTGTAATGGTCGTGTCGAGTCTGTAGGTTTTCTTGTGTCTGGCTGTTTGTCTGTCTGCATGTTTCTGGTTGTTGTCTCTGTTTAAGTGACTTATCTTTGCGTAGTGATTAACTAGAATGTTAGCTTGTTGTGTGTATGTTGGGATATTATTTTGGTTGCGACAGATAGCCGCGTGTGAGGTGTGAATGCCGCTGTTAGAGTGGGTAATGCTGTTTATAGTCTTGTATAGCCTGGATGTATCTGTGGAGTGGTTTAGTGTTGTTATGAATTCCCTGAATGTTTCTGTTTGTTTTTCTTTGAGTTTGTTGTTTATTTCTGTGTTGAGCTGTTGTATCTGCTGTTTTATGGCTTCTGTGTGTGGTGTTTGTGTGTTATATTTGAGGTTGTTACGTTGCCTTATGAGGTGGGCTATTTCTCTAGTGTAATTTGGGTTGTATTTCCTAATGTTGCCCTTGGGTATGTATTTGTTTGCATTATTGATGATCTGATTAAATGTCTTGAGTGTTGTATTGATGTTTATGATGGGTGTGCTGTTTAATGTGGTGAATTGTTCCTCAGTCTGTATTTTGAACTGTTCCCAATCAGCTTTCTTGTAATTTCTGTAAGTGTGCCTCAGGCTGTTGGGGCAGAGTGTAGAATGTGTTGTAATGATGATGGGCAGGTGGTCTGATGACAGTTGTTTTTCTGTTCTCCATTGTGTATGTGTTGCTAGTGAGGGGGAACAGAACGTTATGTCTGGGGAGGAGTTTGAGTATACTGCTTGATGTGGTATGTGTGTATGTTCTTCTGTATTGTTAAGAATGAAGAGGCTGTTTAGTTGTGTGGCTATGTTTGCGCCTCTGGTGTTGTTTTGGTTGTGCAGGTACCAACTAGTGTCTTTGGCGTTGAAGTCTCCTTCTAAGATGACATTAGTGAGAGAGGCCAGATTGTGTAACTGTGGATTGTAATTGGCTGGCACCTGAGTTGAACTATCTGGTGGGATGTTAATGTTGATTAGTGTGGTGGTGTGTTTTGCGCGTGTCTTAATGTTAACTGCCTGTATTTCTATCGTGTTATCTGCTTGGATTATGTTTGTAATGTTTTGGGTAGCATCAGTGTAGCTAATGCTTTTACGTATGTAAGTGATGAGTCCACCCCCGTTACCCCCAGTATGATCATGACGGATCGCCGTGAAGTCAGGGATGGTGGGTGTTTTGTGTGTGCGTTTTAGTTTTGTTTCTTGTATAAGTGCTAGATGAATGTTTTGTTTGTGTACGAATTCCATAAGCTGCATGATTTTGTTTGTGAGGCCATCTACGTTGTACTGTAATATGTTAATATTATACTTCTGTATGTGTCTCATGGTGCTATTGTGTCTATGTCTTTGTGTATGGTGACATGTGTAAGTTGTAGTGGGGCCTGGATTAGTCTTAATGTCGCCAGAGAGTAAGAGTAGTTCGGGGAGCACGCAATTGCTCCCTGTAATTGAAAAAATAGCACGCTGAGAATAGGTCCGGCCCCGGGAGCCGATCGGCTGTGTTGATCATAGTGTTGATGGGATGAGCTCCTAAAAGTTTATACTTAGACGATTGGTGGTGATGTGGTGGTGTTTTTTGTGTGGTGGTTGTGCTCGTATATATTTTGCTATTGGGGCTTTGCATGCATCTGTTTATATATATATATATATATATATATATATATATATATATATATATATATATATATATATATATATATATATATATATATATACATATATATATATATATATATATAAACAGATGCATGCAAAGCCCCAATAGCAAAAATATATGAGCACAACCACCACACAAAAAAAACACCACATCAACACAATCGTCTAAGTATAGACTTTTAGGAGCTCATCCCATCAACAGCACATGGTGAGATGAGGGCTACAACCAATCGCCTAAGTATAGACTTTTAGGAGCTCATCCCATCAACAGCACATGGTGAGATGAGGGCTACAACCAATCGTCTAAGTATAGACTTTTAGGAGCTCATCCCATCAACACCACGTAACCGATATGAGGTCTACATCCAAGCGTCGAAACTTAGACGATTGGTGGTGAAGCAGTATTACACAACCACCACCACAGCACCACAACCACTACCACAACCGCTTTACTTACCAGCTCCTGGTAGACGACCCAATAGACAGAGCTATTAAACAAACAAATACGTTTATGGGGCCAAGGGGTAGACCGACAAGGTCTCAAGAAAGGGCAACGCCAATAGTTTTTCTATTGAGCTTCTCGTCGAGGCCGATTTGGCGTTTGGTGAGCGATCTTTTATATAAAAAAATCGAATAAGATAAACTAAGTTTAATACAAAAAATTTTTTCGCCATAACATACAATTTTATCCTTAAACTATAACATAAGTAGCATTAATATGATTTTTAAAACAAAATAGAAATTAAATTAGAGGTAACATTCGTTTTTCCTCTTTTACTTGCAGCCCTGCCGCGACATTGCTGCGTTATTTTTAATATAATTTAAAGCCGGCATTTACGATCATATTAAATCTTAATGTTGAAGATATCCAGAAATAATGATGCAAAATTATTTTAAAAGGCATAGACTCTTCGAAGTATCTTAAACTTTTGTACAAAAAATACTAACATAACTTTATTTTAAAACAGATTTTAAGTTTTAGTTGCGCATGCCCAATACATATCATTTTCTATGCGTATTTATAAAAATAGAATTTACGGTATAACTCATTTAATTGCACCTTCTACAATTCAATAAATGGATTTAATATGATTTACTCTAAATAATTTCTCTTTTCAACATTACTGCATTATATTTAATGTAATTTTAAACCAGCTTTTCGAACATATTAAATCTTACTATTCACGGATTAAAGTAATTTTTTTTCAGTACAATTCTCGAATTAAACACTGCCTTGAGGATTCGAATTCTAATACAGGCCGTTCAGTCTCTATTGTTTAAGGGTATAAGGTTCAAAATTGAGTGTTCTCTCTCTCTCTCTCTCTCTCTCTCTCTCTCTCTCTCTCTCTCTCTCTCTGGTATATGTGGGAATTACTTTAACACGTTGATAGTTTAAGATTAAAATATGAGAAAGCTCTGCAGGAGTTCGCTTGCGCGGTGTCTCTGTGAGCAGGGTAGATGTAGAGCTGTTTATATATTCTCCACTTTCCTGTAAAATTTCCTTGGCTGCTTTTCCGGGGTCGAGGTGTTTTCTTCAACCTTTTTCCGTGCCTGCCTCTGGCGGGGAGGGAGCGGAGGGTGGGGAGAGAGCCTTCTGCTTTTCTATCCAGTTTTCTACTACTGCTACGATGGTTGAAAGAAAAATAGACTTTTAATAACAGGAACAGTTCCTCGCTGGATCAGTTCAAGAAAAGGTTAGACCAAATCTTGCACACTATTTGAGTGTGTAGAAAATTTTCCCTGGCACCCGTTGCCATTGGTACCTCCTCGGTATGGGCCGCAAGGCCTTTTGAGGTACTTCTTTTCCTTGTAACTCCTTGTAACTCTCTCTCTCTACGAATCTGTAGATATACATTTCCATTAAGTATGCTTTTTGCAGTTATCTTATTTGACTCCCCCCGACCCCAGAATTCGCTGCTCGTCCAATTACAACCCAATGGGCGGTACATGGGAACGAGCCCAGGATCTCTGATTGGTGGAAAGTCTCGCTTACACGTTATGGACCACCCAAATTCACCGACTGCCAACAGGAAACTCCCGATTCGAATATTGGGGGTGGCTACAATCAGGATCACGTATATAAAAGGGAGCATTTTCAGCTGAAATTCACAACAGTTGTTTTTATATAAACGAGTAGTTACAGAAATATCTCGTCTTGAGTCATTCACAAGAGCTTTACAGCTCCTCGCAATTGTTTGAAGACGGGGATTTCTATGCAGGGGCTACGCTCTACCTTTTCGCCGCGACTGACCGGAATGATTTTCATACAAAACGTTAATAATATCTGCAATGATCCTCCCTTTGTGAGTAATTACGTAATAAATTAATTTGTGATTCATTCTCGGGCTATATATATATATAGGTATGTGTCATTCACTGCTTAACCATGGCAAGTGCTAGTTAATTTATAAAAAGCTATAATAAATGAAGTGAAAGGATATCTGCCCAGGGGTTCGAGACCCGGTGTTGACAGACGATGCGTAATACACCCAGCTAATCTCCCTTTTGAGCCCAGTTAGGCTAGTTGCTTTGTATTTATTATTTGATCCGGTCGCCCTAATCGGCATTTTATTTGTTTCGTTCTCTCCTTCTCGTCTTGCGCGGAATATCTCCTATACAAGCGTCGTTCTTTACGATATATATATATATATATATATATATATATATATATATATATATATACGAGGAGTGATCAAAAAGTATCGATAATTTCATTGCTACGGACAAATGAGTGCAAATAAGAAATAACCGTTTACATATGTGAGTCTTCCTGCCATCTGGCGTCTGCAGTCTGAAGAAAAATCTGCTACCATGAGTCAGTAGTTGGTTGAAGCCCTTAAAAGGAGGGTGTCTTTTAGCAGTACGTATAAATCTCTGAAATGGAACAACGCGCGTTCGGAGACGAACAAAATGATTAAAACAACTTTTGGAAATGATGCTCTCAGTGTAGCTAACGTTTACAAATGGCACAAAAAGTTTAAAAATGGAGAAACATTTGCTCGTACCAGAAATCGAATCTGTTGGGCATTTTCATCCGTACGAGAAGTGGAAGGGCGGCCACTGCGTTCCTTGTCTTCAAGCGATGTTTCTCCATTTTTAAACTTTTTGTGCCATTTGTAAACGCTAGCTACGCTGAGAGCATCATTTCCAAAAGCTGTTTTAATCATTTCGTTCGTCTCCGAACGCGCGTTGTTCCATTTCAGAGATTTATACGTACTGGAAAAACACACCCTCCTTTTAAGCGCTCCAACCAACTACTGACTCATGGTAGCAGATTTTGCTTCAGACTGCAGACGCCAGGGGGCAGGAAGACTCACATATGTAAACTGTTATTTCTTATTTGCATTCATTTTTCCGTAGCAATAAAATTATCGATACTTTTTGATCACTCCTCGTGTGTATATATATATATATGTATATATATATATATACAAACTGTGTGTGTGTATATATATATATAATATATATATATATATATATATATATGTTAACAACCCGGTTCCGAGTTCGTTACCCGGTGCTGGCAGATAGTTAGCACATCCAGTTAATCTTCCTTCTGAGCCCAGTTAGGATAGTTGCTTTGTGCTTATTATTTGATCCGGGTACACTATCCTCCATTTTCTCTTATTGTAACTCTCTTCCTATATACACACACATATATATATATATATATATATATATATATATATATATATATATATATATGTTTATAGAAGCATATGTTAACAAATTCCACAAATTCTTTCTGCGTTACGCCAATCCCAAGCTCATCACAGCCACCAGCAATATGGGCCAGAGTACTATAAGCTCTCGCGCAAAGCGGGAACACAGCGTCTGATGAGTAGTCCGTATCCATATTCCCACCCAACGCAACGTCATTGACGTATAGAGTTATATTTTTAAGGCCGAAATTCTCGAATTTAAAGGCGTTCTTTTTATATTTTCTATTCGTCGAAGTGTGATCCTGCATTCCAGTTAATAACCTTTTAGTTAGAACTCCCAGGGCCACGTTTTCTATGTGCTTCGAGGCCAATCCTGCAGGCACCGTGTATAGTTTGATCTGTACTCTGTTCATTGGGTATTTTACTGTTGCGTGTATTAAATTTTTTCAATTTCTAGTTGCTTAACAGCTTAATTTCACTCGCCGTACGCGCAGATATGTTTCCATAATGTGAATCACAAAGGGTTTTGCGCCATCTTGATCAGGCCCCAGATTTATGCAGATCTCAGAATTCGTGCGGGTGAACTTTAACTTCATAGCCACCCCATTCATAAGCAGTTTCTCCTAGAACGTGAAGTTTGTATGCAGACGTCCAAAACACTCGTATATCTTCTTTTTAGAATTTTTAAATTTAGCCTTTATACTACTTTCGTCTTTAGTCTGATAATAGCCCTCGCCAGTTAAAAAGGTATCCTTCGCTTCTTTTGAAAAGTTGGGGACATTTTCCACATAGGCTCGTAGGTGATAATAACCCGATCCTGCCGAGATGTTGAGCTGGTTTAAATACACCTCACACTGACTGAATATGGAATGTAGAAAGTTGGTTTCAGGGTATGCAGAATAACTATCATCGCAGTCCGTTCCATCTGAATGGGCTATACGCAGTTTAGCGTACATGTGCATGCAGCTTGGATCAAAAAAGTATCCGGCCTGAGTTGGGTATCACAAATACTATAGGGACACTCGGTGAACTAAATGTGTTTAATGGGTTAATTGTAATAAAGTCACTATGCTGAATAGAAACTTGTGTTGGGGCATATCAAAGAGGGACAGCTCCGATTTACAACATTGTGAGCTACACGGATGGATGAAGCGTGCCATAAGTCAGAAATAATGTCACCTCTCTCGACAAGTAGTAATCAGCCTATGATTCGTGAGAGCAATGTCCTCAGCTTATATCAATTAAAAAAATGAACAACCATAGGTTTCATTCGCGTAGAACACTTCTTTTTTGATGTCCTTTTACGTTTAACGCCACGTATCGGTAACCACTTCTTCCGAACAGCCCTCTTCTTCTTTCCGCCACAACTCATTTTTCTCTTTGCATCTTTGATGATTTCGCCCCGTGTACGTTTTAAATGTTTTTTAGAGCTTCTTTAGGTTCAGCTCCACCAATTATGTCTTCTACCGCGTTAAAACCTGATTGTAACGCTTTCCTCCCGCGGTATCTGGCGCCCATTTTCAGCAATTGGACATCCGTGCATAGTATAGTTGAAAAAATGGATCCAAGCCCACCCCCACACTGATATCTCACCCCTCGATAGACTGTGAAAGGCCTTCGGGTCATTATAACTGAATGCGACGAAAATGTAGCTTCACTGTTAAGCTCCCATCACGAATGGGAAATTTTTTTCCTCAATCGCCCTTATATATATATATTGAGATATTTCTTAGAAGATTAGTCGCAACATTCACATAATGAGGCTTCTCATATGTAATACTCAAACTCTTCCCTCTATGGTTGGGAATGTGTACAATGCACAGCAGACGCACCTGGGTATCTCCAACAAATTGATGCTCCACGATATTGCTGTAAATATAGCACATGTCTGGGGATGGATAGCCTTCACCCAATTTCTCCAATTTCAAGTAATACATTAAGCTGGATAAGTCATGTTGTGCCTCATGAAAGGTATCTCTTTGGCCGCACCATAACGACCCAGGCCTAGTGTTACTACTGTAGTGTAATACAGGGCCTCCCCACTCCGGGCCGCACGTATGGTTTCATCCCTAATTAACCCTGCCTTTTCACACTCATTACGATTTCTAAGAACCTTAAAAACGGGATCTTTATAATCAATACTTAAGAAGCTGGTGGATAGCTGAATTTCGCATAACACCACCTCATGCGAATCACGTTCGAATTCATTGGGCCCATGGAGTTCTGTCATAAAGTTGGTTAGTGTGTTGTTAGGATGTACAGACTGAGAAGAAGATGACGTTAGTGTGACGTAGAAGTGGTTAGGCGCCATGTTGTATGCTATTTAAACTTCATTATTGCATCAGCTTTTATATAGGTGTTGAAGCTTTCTGGGTACCCTAGCCATTTCACCAGGTACATTTTTCTCTTTCCTGAACCTTTGCTGCCTAAAATTTATTCAATTTTAAACACATTTTTCCTAAATTAAATGTCACTTTCTGCAACTCCTCGCGGTAAAAACTTCCTGCGATTTCTTCCCCATTCAAATCTTCAACGTAATACATCACTATCTCGCCATTAGGTCTCATAGCCCTAACTTTAAAAATCTCACGTGCCCATCATTGCTCAAATCCCTTCGCGAATTTATCCCGAACGCGATGGCCTTACATAATCATTGATTTTGAAACGTGTTGAGTGTGGCGGCGGTGTTCCATCTCTTCTCACATCAGGCTCTGGGCGCGTACCTCTTTCTAAAACTTCATTAAATGTTCTGCCAATAGCGCAATGGTGTGGACGGTTGTATGACGAGGCCAATGATCCCAGAATGTTTATATATCTGTATGTGTTTTTATGTGTAAAATAGCGATGCATGCGATCCTTTATGGTACGTTGAACTCTTTCAGCTAAAGATGTCTTATGTATAGAATTGCTAGTGTAGTAACTGATATTAAACTCTGTCAGCATGTTCTGTAAAGCTCGGCCTAAAAATCCTTTCCCCATATCCGTACAAAAATAGCCTGGAACCCTGTTTTCTTTCAACATCAGCGTTTTGGTAGCTTTAGCAAATGTTTCAGGCGATTTATTTTTCAGAGGAATTAGCCACAGATATCTAGAGAATACATCTATTATGAATAGGATGTAGTCGTAGCCATCATTATATACTGAATATCTTTGCACGTCTGTTAAATCCGTTTGCCAAATAGAATCAATCAAAGCCGCTGTTGTCTTGGCTGTTTTAAACCTTTTTCTCACCGGCTTATGAAGTGTATAAGCATCCTGCTCTCGCAAAACCCTCTCAACATCTTTTTCCCCTACTCCATCATTGTAAACACCTCTGTACAGTCTATTAACACCGCCATAGGAGGCTGGGTTAGAAATGTCATAATAGCGTTTTCTTAATATGTTAGCCATTTGCGTATTTTAGAGACACGTGGATAGGGTTGGCCGTTGTTGTTTGGTCTCTTCTTTCTCCTCTTCAGAGATGCTACTGCTGGGGGTGATGGCGTACTCAGTTGTGGCACATGCGAGACTTGCTCCAAGTCTTTTAACCTTTTCAGATTTCCTATCAATGTTTTTGGGACATTTATTTGTTGTAGTCTTGCTTTAATATCCTTCCATCCTGCTGGTGGGGGCCTGTCCCACTTTCTTACCAGATCATGGACAATGTCGACGATATTCAACCTTGCCTGTATCGGTCCACTCTGTGATGGGGTCCTCACTCAATAGATTATAAAGACTTAAGCCTTTATTCCTCAAGGTATGTGGGAGACTGCTTTTTAATACATGCTCGATGTGTTGTGTTCCGTTATTTTTTGATTAGTCATCTCTAACGTCGGCCCGAGGTCCTATGTCGCCATCCATGCTCATCGTTGCTCCCGCTGTGCCTAATAACCATGGGTAGCTCTGTCGGATTCTTACAATCTTCGTACTCCTGAAGAAGTTTCTGCAGAGCCTCTTGGTACAAGATCCTTTTCTCATCAGGTGACTTTTCACTCTTTAATAGGTTTATAAATTCGCTTTCCATTCTTTTAAGCCTGCTTTTACTGGGTTCTAAAACCGTATCTGGACTCTGAATTTTTCAGTGGAGCATACACCTCGTGCGGAATCACTACCACTTTCTTCATTATATTAATCTAGTCAGTAAAGTTCCCAAAACTGAAAATAAGATGTGGAGGAATGATCCCCCTCTTTGTACAATAATTCGCTTTTTCTTCCCCACACTTTGACTCTTACGAACGAGCGTACGTATTATGTTCTTGTAACGACGTAGGCGAGCCTTCTGAGGGGATTTCACAGATGCATTTCACAAGTGTATTTCACAGATGCATTTTAAGAAGTCCTAGTCGATATTTTTAACAAACATCTGCTGCAATGCCCGGGGCAATCATTGATAGATTTTTATTAATTCACGGTATTTTTTTAGCCTATTTGTCATTCTGGAATATACACCGTTTCCGGATCGTTTGGAAATATATTCGTTCTTAGAAGCACCCTAAACGTGTTTCGCGGGTGAAGGTCACAAAGCAAATATCCGAAACGTTGACTTGTAGCTTCTATATAAACTTCCAAAAACTCCTTACGCTGATTCGGGAACATTTGATTGGCTAATACCCCAATTTGTGACACATCTCTACGTTATGCGAATAAGACTAGATATTGTGTATTTAACGACACATCGCGTATGTATCTATTTTTGAAAAATAGATTCTGATTGATGAAGAATACGCTTATGTTAAGATGGTGGGAGAACACTGTAAATGTCTCGGCAAACGTTTTATCCATTTCCAACATGAGATCGTCAATTACAATGGCTTTAACAAATTAACATCATATACGTCTTTGTGGAAAAAAATATCATCTTGGTACTCGTTCAAAACTGATTGATACGTCGAATAACACCATATAACTTTATGCATAAATTTTGAGAACATCTCCCTCTTAACTTTAATGATTTTAAGCATAAACAGTTTTACCACATCCTGCAGGGCCAGATATAATGCATGTGTGTTGGCTTGTGTACCTGAATTTTTCTCCAGAATCCATTTCTAACACGTCACACCCCTAAGTGGAACATTTACAAAATATAACAAAATTTAAGTGTTGCTCCTTATATTCTAAAATCTTGTTTTTCTTCTTCCATAGAACCGTGAATGACGACGATGTACAGCACTCCATCATCGATATTAGACACGACCCCGATGACAGTGTAGCTACAGACTCCAACCCCGCTGACGAACCCTCACCAGAGACAACTCCACCACGTGGCAGTTCAAAGCGAAGGCATGATGATGAAGATCCTTCTACGTCAGGTATAGAACGTGCCAGGAGTGCACCGGTTGCTAGACCCCAAGTAATAGAGCCCCAGCCCTCTACGTCTTACGACACAACCCCCACACTAGCTCCCTCCTCAAATGTACCCCCTTTATTCCTGTTCAATTCCGTGTACATCCTCCACACCAGCAGTTTCTCGTGCTGTGGAGGACAGTATAACATTCGAACTGGTGCACACCGCTACCCCGAATCCTGCCCTGACTAGAAATCAGTACGTGGTCAGTGTTGACCCTGGAACCCTGTATAGCAACGGTGTTGGACTGCGGCGCGTAGTTGAACGTATTGTGGAGTTTGCCCTTCAGAACCGTGACGAACGTGAAGTCAGGACGAAGTTGCCCTTCAGGTTCGGGTCAGATGACGGGGATGTAGATGATTTTTGGGTAGTAATACCGTTCAGACGCTTGGCAGCTGTAGACATAGAATATATCTTGGGCCGTATAATGCAGACCTCTCAAAGTAGTACAGTAGATATTGACAGAGTATTCCGGGTTGCGGGTCATAGTGCCACACCTTATACTCTTAACTTCAATTCTCAGGCTATTTACAGAAAGCATATAAACGTCGATCGTGGTTGCGGCTTTATACCAATAGTCTTAGCCCATTTCTTTACTGTACTAAATACCCGGTCAAAAATATTTGGTTGCCTACGGTTGTGCAGCGTGCTCGTAAATGGAAATGAATGTTCGTATAGTTGTATCTGGAATGCAAGATCGTCGTAGGATTGTGTATGTTTCTAAAAGCTGTGTGAGAGATCGTACAAGACCTCTACTTATTTTAGGATTGTCAGGAACAACGTATCTCCCCATCCGCAATATAAGGACTCTCTGCGCTAGTTATAATAAAAGTCGAAAATATGGAAGGCATCATGATATGTGTAAGGGATGTCTCGAGTTTGCGGATCATATAGTGAAACACTGTAAGGAATGCCACATGGTATGTGAACAGTGTAAAAGCTCCAAATGTGAAAGTCGTGTAGTTGAAGCTGAGAAGAGGAGATGTAATGTGTGCAGACCTACATTTTTCAATAATAAATGCTTTGAGTTCCATAGGTCAATTGGCACTTGCAGGAAAATGAGAATCTGTGAATGTGGTATGTTTCATATGTTGGATAATTGGGGGAAATTCACTCATAAATATGATGAAATTCACTGTCCTACATGCCATGAGAAATACAAGGTGGATGGAGTGAAGCATGTATGTTATATGAAAGAAGCTAAGCCTAAAAATAGACCTTGTATAACTGTGTACTATAGAAACTTACACAAACCCTGAAACCAAAGAGGTTACCCCACATCTACTTGTAAGCCAGACTATCTGTGATGAGTGCAAGGAGGTTGAGTGTGATGAGTGTCACAAATGTGGTAAACGGACAAACGTTTTTAAAACGATCGCACACGATAGCCCTGTGAAACTCTTTGTGTCCTATATTGCCAAGTTAGCAGAGAAGTTCAAAAATATGACTGTATATATGCTTGCCCATAACGGGGCAAAATTTGACTCATAATTCTTTTATAAGGAACTGCTTGAGCGCGAGTCATCAGAGATATTCACGGGTGATCCCCTGAAAAGAGGAAACAAGCTAATACAAATGCAGATAAGAGATAATGTTCAGTTTAAAGATACTTTATTATTCATACCTTGTAAACTAGCCAAGCTACACAAGGTGATGGGTGTAACTGCCGAAGTTTCAAAAGGGTATTTCCCTTACACTTTCCTCACTAGCGACACTTTAAATTACGTAGGACTACCTCCCCCCAAACAAGACTTTAACTCTACTAACATGAGTGATAGTGAACGTGAAGATTTTGACCGCTATTACAACAGTTTTAATGAAACTAATCCATACAATATAGCTGATGAATGTGAGCGTTATTGCGTGAATGATGTGCGCGTGCTTAGAGTACGTTTCCAGGCCTTTAGAAGGATGTACATAAACCGTTTCAAATGCGATCCGTTGCAAGTCGCAACCACAATCGCCTCAGTGTGCTTTACTGTGCTCAAGAACAATTTCATGCCTAAAGACACCTTAGCCATCATTCACAAAAACAACCCTCGCAGTTATGGGCAAAAGGCAATTTACTGGCTCATACACATACAACAACAGACCGGAGTATACATAAAACACTCCCACAACACGGGATAAGTAACCATTAAGGTTAATAGTCGTGTTTTTTGGGTTGATATTCTAAGCGAAGACCGTACCACTGGTGAGAAGACTGTGTACTCCTTTAACGGTTGCTGGTGGCACGGGTGCCCACGTCCTGAGTGTGGAATCGTAGGAGATATCAACCGTAGATCTTCTGCCGATAGTCTTGCATGGACCGCACCCGCGATCAGCTTATAGGTACCAAGTTCACTCACAAGATTTTGTGGGAGCATGAGTATGATGCACGGATGGAAACAGATGGGTAGTACCGTGAAGAAATAAACAGGATCAAGCTTTCAATGGTGTTGGATCCTCTCAAATGCAGTGATAGCTTTTTCGGAGGGCGTACAAACCCATTCAAGCTATACTTTCCACCTAAAGAGGGCGTGAAACTCCATTACTACGACTTCTGTTCTTTATATCCCTACGTGATAAAGAACAATAAGTATCCCGTAGGTGCACCTGAAAAACTGGTGGGACCTGACCTGCCCACCATCGAGGTGTTCTCAACAAATTTGAACAAGTACTATTTCTTTCGTAGACGTGCTCCCCCCTCGCGATTTATGGATGCCGATCTTACCCGTCGTTATATATCATAAACTCATGTTTCCACTGTGCGTGAAGTGCGCAGCGGAGAATAATGGGTCCTGTAATCATACAACCAACCAGCGAAAGATCAGAGGTGTATATACAATTCCTAGGCTGTCCCTAGCCGTTCGCCATGGTTATAGAATGTTGAAGATATATGAGGTGTGGAGGTTTCAGAAACTCCCCAACCTTTTCACGCAGTATATAAATACTTTTTTGAGGGATAAAGTAGAAGCATCAAGCTACTCGCGAGGGGTTGAGAGCGAGGGTGAAAAATCGGCTTATATTCAGCGTTACCGTGACCGTAAAAGGATACAACTTGACCGGGCCCAAATTGTTAAGATCTCTGGCAAGCGTTTTAGTGCAAAGTTATGCCTAAATAGTTTTTGGGGAAAGCTTGCACAGAATACAGGTAAGGGAAACGTTCACCTAGCCAAAAGTTATAACGAGGCGTGGGATTATGCCAATGCCCCCGATAAAGAAGTTATGGAGATCGTGAATGTTGGTAACATATACAGTACTGGCCAAATTATTAGGAATTTTTTTAAAATTTCATTTTTTGGTATAAAATGTTAAATTAAACCAATTTTAAACGTTGAAAAGTTATTTATTTCTACACAAGAATACATGGTCATTATTTAGCAATAGTTTAGTACTTAGTTTGACCCACCTTAGCTGCCATAATGGCTGCGACACGCTTCGGCATGCCATGAATCAATTTTTTGCATAATTCTTTAGTCGAACGAAGCGTGTTTGTTCGTCAGTTGTCGTTTGGTTGTCGTGCGATGCGGGTGTGTTTCTCTTTCTTTTACGTGTCATTGTAACTACCGTTTAATTTAAATAGTGTATTTACCCAATTTCGGCAATTATTTGTTACAGTTTTTAAGTGAATTTGAAAATGGGGCGAAAGAATGACTTGAGTCCACGGAAAATTGGGCAAATACAGGTTTTATTAACTTCTTCTACATTTAAACAAAAGGAAATCGCTGCCAAACTCCATGTTTCACCACAGTCAGTACTTCGTATTAAGAAAAAAATGGTATTTGGAGAAAATGTAGGCCCCAAAAGGGTTGGAAGATGCGGCAGAAAAAGGGTAACGACTCCAAGAACTGATAGACAGATTGCAATTTTGTCTCTTAGAAATAGAAGAGCTACTTGCAAAAACATTTCCAGTAGTCTAGCGGCTGATGGCATCAATATTAGTCGTAGAACAGTCAACAGGAGGCTTCTAACTGCCGGCTTCAAAGCCTACCGCCCAAGGAAGAAGCCCAGGCTCACTGAGGCTATGAAGAAGGCACGTTTTGCATGGGCAAAGGAACACATTAACTGGACTAGTGAGGATTGGGAACAGGTAAGAATAATATTTAACATTAAATAGAATGTTAATACAGTAAATACAGTATGCATAGAAGTGTATTTACAGTACGTGATAAAACTGCAGTAAAAATATCTGTAAAGCAGCAAGTCATACTGTACTTCGTTTTAGCTGTACTTCATACGCTATGCACTGACTCTTTCACAGGGCTTTCTTTGATTGCAGGTGGTGTTCTCCGATGAGTCAACGATTGCCGTGCTTGACGATCGTGTTCAAAGTGTAAGAAGGAGGCCTGGAGAAGAATTTTTGCCTTTGTGTCTGATGAAAACGGTGAAATTTCCACAAAAGATCATGGTTTGGGGAGCAATTTCTGTGCATGGAACTAGTCGTTTGAGCATTGTTGAGGGGAATATGAACCAAGTCAAGTATATAGAAGTACTAAGAAGACGTCTACTGCCTCAAATAAGGGAATGGTATGGTAATAGACGTTGGATTTTTCAACAAGACTCAGCTCCATGCCACACGGCAAAGTCGGTTAAAAAATGGTGTCATGAAAATAGTGTTCGGTTGCTCCCATGGGCTGGAAATTCTCCAGACATGAACCCAATCGAAAGTTTATGGTGTATTTTAAAGGACGTAATCCATGAAACGCCGATAACAACAAAACACCAACTCATAGAGCGACTTATTCAAGTCTGGTTTCACTCTACACGTATTAAGGAATTATGCAAAAAATTGATTCATGGCATGCCGAAGCGTGTCGCAGCCCTTAAGGCAGCTAAAGGGGGTCAAACTAAGTACTAAACTATTGCTAAATAATGACCATGTATTCTTGTGTAGAAATAAATAACTTTTCAACGTTTAAAATTGGTTTAATTTAACATTTTATACCAAAAAATGAAATTTTTAAAAAATTCCTAATAATTTGGCCAGTACTGGTCATAATAAAGTACATCACCGAAATGGCCACAGATACCTCACGTGTTACAAACATACCTGTAGCCAGCTTCACAACGGCATACGCACGCATCAAGCTTTGGGGACTACTGCACTCTCTTGGGCGGAGGGTGCTGTACGCTGACACAGATAGCGTAATATTCACAGAGAGGGAGGGTGAATACACGCCGCCTATTGGGGAATTCCTCGGAAAGTTGACTGACGAGATCAAGGATGAGTATGGTGATGGTGCATACACTGACTCCTTTGTATCAACAGGGCAAAAAAATTATGTGGTACGGGTGAGGGAGGGGGAGGATATGAAATATATCGTGAAGGCTAAGGGTATCACGCTTAACCTAGCGAACCGACGAGTCGTTAACTTTGACTTGTTGAAGGATCTAGTGTGCTTGGAAGATGAGGGCGACCAGCCACCACAACTGACTGTGGGGACCCACAATTTTCGGGCGCAGAAACTGGGGTGTGTGAAGGAACTTAGGGATACGAAGGTATGCCGTAACACCTATAGAAAACGTTACCAAGTGCCTGGTACCTATGATACCCTACCCTTTGGATATCATAATCCTTGATTGTTATATATATATATATATATATATGTTATATTTAAATTATTTAGATATGTTATTTCTCGGGTGCCAGTTTTGTTTAAGAATTTCGATATTTATTTTATTATACTTTTATAATGGGATCAAAGAAAAACTTTGCTCCCACTTCTGACACAGTTTTTTGTTATAAATATAAGAATGTTAGGGTTTTGTCACCAGTTTCGTTGTAAAATTTTTTTGGTTTTTGTTTGATTTTCTCCTTCACTTATTATTGTTTATTTTTTTATACTCTAATTGGGGTGACATTACGACGTGGGGCGTGAATTCTGGATTCCCTTACAATTTGAACCCTCAAATCTAAGTGAGTGATTGATAATGAAATTATCGGTAGTAGTAACTTTTAATTGGTGAATTAAAGACACGATTTGGTGGTTACAAGATCAGTCAAATTCATGAAATATAAAGCAATCAAGTTCAATTGTATTTTAATTAAGAATTAGAATTAAAATTAAATCAACTCAAAATAGATATTGCCAGTCCACTACTTCTCTTTCAATAGTTAAGACTATTGGCCCACGATTATCTCACAAACTCAAAACTCAGTAATTCTCTCTCAAAGATTAGTTTTTAACGAGCAAATTCCCTCCGGTCTTGACTCGGAGAACTGCTTGAACACAACCCAGCCTTTTCTCTCTACTGACGGAGCGTAAGTTAGATTCTGTCTTCTCTTCCTCGCATTCCTTCTTTTATGTGCCAAAATTTTCCTCTTTCTTACGTCAGAGTCCAAGGCACACAAATGCGAATATCCCGTGACCGGAAACTGCCACTCTTGCGAGGGGAAGGGGTACCAGCAGCGCGAGCCCTAAATTGGAGCGTCGTGATACTGGAATACTTAAGTGGGGTGCGAGCGCCTCGATGCGGCGTCTACAAGACTTCCGGAGCACGTAGAAAGCAGTGTATGGGAAGTCATTTAGAGGTTACAGAGAGGACTTAGGGGTTATAGGGAACTTTTATGGATCATGTATAACACACACATATATATATAATATATATATACACACCACACACATATATATATATATATATATATATATTATGTCTTTTGTTATCGATATGTTTATTTATTACGTATATTTGTAGATGTTTCAATTAGGGTTTCATTTTCTCCTTCGTGTGTGTGTGTGTGTGTGTGTGTGTGTGTGTGTGTGTGCATATGTACAGGAAAAAGTCCCAAGCTCCGCCCAGTGTAAGCTCAATCAAAGGATCACGTGACTCCTGCTACTACCTGGGTATATCTCTACCCCTGCGTGCTCAGTTTGACCTCTGCAAGCCCTGGAGCTCAGACGTGTATTTTCTCACGTAGACGAAAAATAATGATGGCTACTTTTGATATTGCGTGTTCGACGTTTATGAAGTGGTATTCGGTAAAGTCGGAAGATGTGGTGAATACTGAAAGACGGCCTAGCCTCCCTCCTTTGAGACTTTTAAGGCTACATTGAATCGCGCGAAGCTTGAGGAAGAAGATGTTCAAATACTCTATGGATACTCTGGCGAGAGCATTGCCGGATTTCGCAGCACAAACGATGTAATGGACTACGTTGTAAGGCTAAACTGTATAAAAGCGTACATATACCATGAGGTGAAAGAAACAACGCGTGCAGAAGAGAAGCAACGGTAATGGGTAATGAGTCTTGTTGATGAGTGGTATGACAGGCGGTATTATGTCATGCTGCATCATACCGAGTACGCGGACCTTGCGGCTGAGAATGTGAGCCTAGTCATCATGGACAAGCTAAAGTACTTTTACCACTACATTCATATATATCATGACGAGGTTCGCAGTGAGGTTGTGGCTAAAGACCTGTGTGAGTTTTTAATAAAGTTTAGAGACGAGTATCGACTGTTAAACAAAAAGGATAAATGAGGGGTCGCGCGTCTTAAGGTACCTAAGCGCTACCACAGGCGAAAACGTGTTTTTGATGGATATCACTATTTTCACCCTTCCTTTATCGCGTGGTTTGGGTTATAATGACCTAACGACACTAGAAGTATGGTTGAAAACCTTATGAAGCGAACTACTTTTTTCACCTCTATCGCCAGCCAAAAGTTCACCCGAAGTTCGGCATAATAAGAAAATAAAAAAATAAAATAAAATATACAGGGTGTTTCAGGAGGAAAGGTCAATACTTCCGGAGGTGATAGTATTGGTCATTGTGAGAAAAAAAGTTCATATGAACGTGCGTCTAATTCCGAATGGTTACGGAGATAGAGCTGTTTGAATCTGATGCGCGCGCAGCTCTTCCTCCTCCTTCCCTCCCCTATAACCTTGAACCATGTAAGCTGTAACAAATTTGTCATTTCTGTATCTGATACTATTCAAAATGCCAATGTTTAAACATTAAATGTTAGAAACAGTAATTGGTTTCTCTTTCTTGATTGCCATTAACAATGCTTTTGTATTTGTAGATTCAAACAGCTCTATCTCCGTAACCATTCAGAATTAGACACATGTTCATGTTAACTTTTTTCTCACAATGACCGATACTATCACCTCCCGAAGTATTGACCTTTCCTCCTGAAACACTCTGTATACAGTATAAAATATAAAATATGAAAATCTATTCCAAAAACTCATCAACATCTTCATTAGCTTGCTTAGAACTCTAATTTAGCCAAAAATGAACGTTCTAGCTCAATTAATAACAGAGATACTATTGCTAGAATATTGCTGAACTTTGCAGGCGATTTCTGACGAATTTTAATTTTGGCGCTTAGGTACTTTAAGACGCGGGAACCCTCAAATATGGGCACATGTTTCTCTCAAAGAGTGCACCGGATTGTTAATGTGTGGAGAAAATGAACGTCTAATGCGCATTCCAATAAAACATTAAAACTGAAATTACCCCTTGTGTCGGAAAAATTGCCCGGTATAATGGGTACAAGTACACGCGTGATTCATGCTAAAACAAACCCGTACACGATTCAACAGCTTATGGTGTGACTCACTCAACCCCAGTCGAGCCGATCCGCCCACCCGTGGCTCATAGTCATCTCAGAGCTTGAACCGACTGGACGTGCACTCCTCGAATACGATTGAACTTCCTTTGAGAAGCATTCTCAATGCCGTGTACGATGTGTCCGTACTTGAAACGACTTGTAGACAAGCAAACTCTGGTAAACGTAATGTTATTTATTTAAGTGTTGATGAGATAAATAGAATCTTCGTGAGAGTTGAGAAGTGGGGTGAGGACCTTTATAAAATTCCTGCAGTTGTAGGTGCAAGAAGATAACAGATTAGTGATGCCCCCTCATATGCCATTGTTTGTACGTTGTGTACAAATAACGATCAGCCATGCATTGATCTACGACTGATGTGGAAGAATGCGTCTGATAATAACGTTCTTGTCCCTACGCAAAACCGATTCATCCTCGACAGAATGTTTGAAATCGTCGGATTCCGCAAGCAGAAGCCTATATTAGATGCGTGTGTTACCGATATAATTTATTTTGACACGGTTCTTGAATACGCATACACCGCTCTGCTCGACGGATTTATCGAATGTAGGAATGAATAAGGCGAGAATGGTCTAGAGCTGGGTGCTTATTTAAAAGGTTTAGACTCTTCGAAATATCATGAACTTTGGTACAAAGGACTTGAGCGGTACAGGGCAGAGATCGCCTACACTGTTCACCCTGAAGAATTGTACCTCTATACTGTATAATGAGCAGCCGTCGTTACGACTTAGAAGATTATTTCAATTGCCGCTATGCGTTATGAAGAAGAGTTCACGATTGAAAAGCTCGGATCGGTAAGAAAAAACCCTCGATTGGAAAGAATTGTTTATAAACTTGAATTTAGTAATGAAGTTGTGACTAATGACGCCCTCTTTGTGCGTGCTTTTGACTGTATTCTGTCCGTGTTTAAAGACAATTTGCCAACCACTTGTAAGGTGGGCACAAAAATATTATTGAACGATATGAAGGCCTTTTACATCGAGTATAGGCGCTCGCACACCTTGAGTGGTGAAATAATGCTAAATTGTATTTATTGTATAGTATAAAGCAACAATGATGTAACTGTAGACTCGATAACGTGCGAGTTTAGTATTTTAGTTAAGCGCGGTAGAACATAAGGTGTCTGCATTTCGATTTTATATAGGTTTTGCTGTTATATATATATATATTATATATATATTATATATATATATATATATATATATATATAATGTATATTAATAGGTATATAGTTTCATCTTGTACTACTACTATTTTTTATATAAGTTTTGGTGTTTATATATATCAGGGCATATTCGCTCGGATATATATATATATATATATATATACATTTCAACTGCAAAGAACACGCAGTATAAATAACGTAAAGAACGACGCTTGTATAGGAGAACATTCCACGCAAGATGAGGAGAGAGAACGAACAAATGAAAAAATGAGGTAACCACCCGGGAATCGAACCCGGGATCTTCCGATTGCCGGTTAGATATGATAACCACTACACCATGGTCCTCACTCGATCAGAAGTCGTAATTCCCCTACATACGCGCAGAAACCAATGCCCCGGGGGGGGCACCTCCCGCATGCCGTATCTATATATACATTTCAACTGCAAAGAACACGCAGTATAAATAACGTAAAGAACGACGCTTGTATAGGAGAACATTCCGCGCAAGATGAGGGGAATTACGACTTCTGATCGAGTGAGGACCATGGTGTAGTGGTTATCATATCTGACCGGCAATCGGAAGATCCAGGGTTCGATTCCCGGGTGGTTACCTCATTTTTTCATTTGTTCGTTCTCTCTCCTCATCTTGCGCGAAATGTTCTCCTATACAAGCGTCGTTCTTTACGTTATTTATACTGCGTGTTCTTTGCAGTTGAAATGTATATATATAGATACGGCATGCGGGAGGTGCCCCCCTCAGGGCATTCGTTTCTGCGCGTATGTAGGGGAATTACGACTTCTGATCTAGTAGGGACCATGGTGTAGTGGTTATCATATCTGACCGGCAATCGGAAGATCCCGGTTTCGATTCCCGGGTGGTTACCTCATTTTTTCATTTGTTCGTTCTCTCTCCTCATCTTGCGCGGATGTTCTCCTATACAAGCGTCGTTCTTTACGATATACATACATATATTATTATTTAAGAATATATATATATCATTCCCTTAATGTGTGTATTTTTTATGTATATTATTTTTGAATGTGTATATATAATTCCTATATATTTCATGAATTATTTCCCTAACTCCTCTAAATAAACAGAATGATGTAATGTGGTTTTATTTATTTCTTTTGGTTGTATATAATATTAGGGAATAACTGGGGTGATGGGAATATATATACCAAATGGCTGGTTACGCCTTCTAAGCCGACTGATGGGCTTCTAAGCAAACTGTCAAGAATATATGTATAGCGGAATCTGGCAGCTCAAGCGATATATATATATATATATATATATATATATATATATATATATATATATATGCCATTTAGCCTTCTAAGCCGACTGACGGATTTCTAAGCTAACTGTCAAGAAAATCTAAATAGCGCAATCTGGCATCTGAAAAGTTAATTAATATATACACATACACCTGCCTTCTAAGTCTTCTAAGTCAACTGGCGGATTAAGTCAACTGGTGGATTAAGCCAACTGGCGGATTTTGAGTGCTAAGCCAAGTGATGCTACTTTGAGTTCTCATTAAGCTTCTGCATCTCGCAGAAGCTGGATGGTCTGTTCCTCTCTCTCCTCATCTCTCTCTCTCTTAGGTTAGGTATGCTCCTTTGGGGGGAAGCCGTCCCAACTTCTCCCTCAAAGAGGTTAGGTGGACTCCCCCCCCCTTTTTTTTTGGCACCCTGGGGGTTGGCACTGTGGGAGGGGGTCTTGCAACAAGGGGAAAAGGGGTTGGCACTGGGGGAGGGGTCTTGCAACAAGGGGGAAATGGTTTGGCACTGGCACTCATATGATCAACAGTGCAGTTGCATATGCACGCGTCCATTTTGAGGTCATACTACTGAGTCTAACGGAGAAAAAAAATGGACAGGGTAAGAAGAAGGATGAGAAATGAGAAATAAATCTAGAATGTGGGCCTATGTCCAAGACGATCGGAGATACGAGTAAGATGGTGTAGTTGGTGTACAATCTGCTCTAGGTCATTCAGGATAGAGATGTTTTAAGCTAGTTCACCAGGGATGTCAGTGAAATGGGAGGAAAGCCAAAGGTGATGGTGAACATTGAACTCTCCGAAGACTTTAGAAAAGGAGAGCGAGATAAAATGTATTCCACTTTAGAAGTGAGTTAGTCAAAGAGTTTTGGATAGTCAGTATAGTTAGGAGAAAGGTAGACAGCGCAGCTGTATTTAGTTTGAGATGGGCATGTAAACCATAGCCAGAGAGTGTAGAATTCGGAGGATTTACGTTCGATAGTACAAGAGCAGGTTAGGTCATTGCGCACATATACGCAACATTCACCCTTGGAGTGAAATTGAATATAGAGAAAGTAGGAGGGCAGATTAAAGGGATTGCTGTCAGTCGTACCAGACATCTGAGTTTCAGTAAGTAATAGAAGGTGAGGTTTAGAGGAAAGGTGGTGTTTAACAGATTGAAAATTTGAGGAAAGGCCATGAATGTTGCAGAAGTTTATGAAAAGTGAATCAGGCAGAGGCCCAAAATATCTCGAATGTGCAGTATCAGAACTAGCCCCGCTGCCAGAGTCTGCGTTCTCTCTTTACTATCGCTATTATAACGGTACTACTTTTCTGAATTCTCTAACTGCATGCTTCCTTGAAGGAGAGCATGCAGTTCCAGACTCTTGACACACTCTGATTACTTTTCTGTACAACTCTCTAACGTTAGAATTTATTGGTGTTCTCAATCTTATGTCTACTCAGCATACTTCCTCATTCCATCTTTTTCCATGTCCTTGACTTCCAATCTTTTAAACGCAGCGTCCGGGCATCTCGAAAACTTTAGGTTTTGATTTTAGCTCTCTTTTTCCTCTATGGAAATGTCGTTTCTGCGGACATTCGCTCTTGACCACTCTTTACTGCATAATATATATATATATATATATATATATATGTTAACCCCTCCGTCTATGGCCCTGAGTCGGTTCGGAATCGACGGGGGTTCTGGTTAGGAGGCTGCAACGGATATTTCTTCTATAACATTCTAATTCTTTTCGGTCGCCACTCTGTTAAACTCTTGGCTACAGACTCGCCAGACTGTTATGCCGATATCTTCTATGGTGCTTGGGTTGTCTCTTAATTTGGGCAAAGGGTCGCCAATTTTTAATTCTTCTCTTTTTATAATACTCTGATACTTTCTCTGATACTAAAATTATCGACTTTTCTGACTAAGTTCTGAAGAGAGCACGGCTCGAAGGGAAAAATAAAAAGTTTCTCTTACGGTAATTTACTTCTTAAAAATATACAGGTACTGCTCTGAATTTACAGGGGTAGAGGTTCAACCTCTTTCGACCATGGCTCAGGCCGGAATCTAAAAATATTAAGAAGGCAAGGGGCCTCTGCCCCCTCCCTGCAGCGAGGCTGCTAACAAAGGAGTCCTAATGAGGTGCTAATATGAAGTGACTTAATCAAGAAGTCTAATGAAGAAGTCTAATGAAGAAGTCTAATGAAGAAGTGCTCTAATTTTACAAGTACATGTATAATATAAATTTAAATGTTTTGGGGGAGGACAGTTGAAGGTTAAATTTCCCCCCTTTTTAAACACATGATCAGATGTTTTGAAAGATTTCAACTAAAAATAATTAAAAAAAATAAAAATAAAAACTAATTTGTATTTTTGCCGAATCTTCATTTCTGAAGGCGATATCATTTCGTAATAGTACACATAAGTACAACTTAAGTACACGACTGAGTACGTATTAATTTTGGTTCATTACAATTACGATTATAATTATGGATTACTTCACATTCGCTTATGATTGTCCATTACAGTTATATTAAAGTACATTCTTACATTATAAATTAAATCATTACATTTAATTACAGTTTCATTGAAGTACATTACAAGTTATTATTAATTACAGTTTCATTAAAGTACATTACGTTATATTAAATTAAAGTATTACAGTTACTTACAATTAAACAGTTACTATAACTTTGTTTTGTTTTTACAGTGTTTCATATTAATAGACAATTAAGATGTTTAGAAATATAATACAACGTACATGGCACTTACGAGATAATTTATTTATGAAATAATATGCTATAATATGTTATGAATTTGAAATCAGAGCGAACGGAGATATTTTATCTTTGAGGCGCTCGAATCTGTTGTAGTGAGCGGAATTCGATCTTACTAAGCATTTATTCGAGTTCATCTCGGGAGGTCATATAATTAAAAATAAAAGTATTTTCGCGTTTTCGAACGAACGCCCAAAGTTTCGCGCTTCACAAATTGACACGAGTAAAAAATGAATATTTAATAAAATTTATATAGGACAATGATCAAGGGAAATCAATGACGGGAAAACGTGACGTATGGATGAATATGGTTGAATAATAATGTTTATACTACATAACATATAAATAATGACTTCTATAGAGTGTTTCGTCCTTAGTATGATGTTAAAGAATTTTCATACATTGAATACTAGATATATGATGAAGGGAAAATGTGACGTCATAGTTATTGAATTTTTACGTATAGTACAAATCATTATTAGGAAGATTTACAAGAACGAATTAGAGACAAAGAGTGGGTAGTAATGACTAAGAAGTACAACTACGGGTTCCAATCCTGTTACATGCAATGTGTATGCATAATCTAGGGTCGAGGGTGAGATGCAAGACAATTCATAATTAATTATAATAACTTCTATAACAAATGGAAAATGGATACGACTAAACCATAGATATGGTCGATCGTAGGGTTGTGACACGAACAAAGATAGGAAGCTACAAGTAAAATTATTATCCAAACTCGCGTTAAGCGATTTTGGTTCTTATGTAAAAATGGACATTCGAACATAAAAACTATACGAACATAAGTACTGCATGAAGACAATGAATCCATATAATGATGGTGTAGGAATTGTTCATTGTTCACTTTTTACAGTATTTCCCCCCCTAAAATGGTATTAATACAATAATATAATACAATTAATACAATACAATACAATTGAGAAAATAACATCTAACGAATTCAAATTAGATGATGACGAATTTTTTTCTTTACATTACAAATTTTTATACACAACAAGTGAGTTATTATATAATATAAAAGAATTCAAAGATTAATACTTTAATTTTAGACAAACATTTAATAGGATTAATACATTAATTTAGACAAACAATTAAGTTAGACAAAGAATGATATTGTAAAGTTTTTAGCAAAATTTTATTATTATTTTTTTCTGTGGGGAAAATTACATTCATAATGAATAGGTAAAAGGGAAAAATATAAATTTTAAAGTTCATGGATTTTTCAAGGTTAACATGATAGTACAATTCATGAACTAATTTTGTTGACTATTGTAGGTAAAAATAGAATTACGTAATGGATGATGTATAGACCTGTGGTCAAGTGTGTATTTGGGTGTATTAGGTGCAAAGTGTGTATTTTACAATTTCGAGGGACAGATTAGCTGATAGGATTGTTCAAGTAACTGAATAAATGCATGAGCAAGATATATTAGAAAGCACAAATGATTAAGACTAAACAGCATAGTTTGCACTTACGTAATGAAATAGTTTTATTGTGATATTCAATGATTTTAGCATAAGGGCTGTGTATATATATAGTATATATAATGTGCATACATGCATTTTTATTGACTGTTGTAGGTACAAATCGAATTACGTAGTGGATGATGTATAGACCTGTGGTCAAATGTGTATTTATGTTTATTGGGTACAAAGTGTGTATTTTATAATTTCGAGACACAGATTAGCTGATAGGATTGTTCAAGTAACTGAATAAATGCATGAGCGAGAATTTATATAAAGTAAGCAATAATTATTATGTATTATGATGATGATGTTTGCATACGAGTTTTAATGTAAAAGTGACTGGAGGGACGGAACGTAAATGAATTCGAATGTGTCAAAAGTAATAAAATTCAATTAGGATTATCGATTTTACATAATTAATCAGTTACACGTATAAGGTAATTAAAAAAAACGAACTTAGAGGAACTTACAATTAATGAAAGTACATCTCACGGTTTTAAAATTGAATTTTGACACAATTAATTAAATTCGACTACGACAATTACTCAGTATTAATCGAATTAAAAAAAATTAAGAATTACAAATTAAAAATATAAATCAATTATGCATTTCAACGAGCTAAATATAATTTTATAATATTCTAAAAAAATAAAAGTAAATCGAGCCATAGATGAATTTCGACCAAGAATAAAAAAGTTATTGAAATGGAAGGGAAGCATTTCGAACAATCTTTTCTTTTAATAATCTCAGGTAAATTTCACATTAAAAATTATTTTTATATAATAAAAAAAATATTAAAAAGGTTTTAATAATTTTTGCATGTTAAGTAGAAAAATCATACTTTTTCGTTAAATGTTGATAGAATTTGAATTATTTGATATTTTGGTCTGAAAACTTGTTTGCATATGATAAATACATATGTTTTATTGTGTAGAAGTTTTATTAAAATTAAATGACAAAAAAGAACAAACAACTGAAATTTAGGGTATGTGCGATCATACGGGGGAATTGAGTGACTAAGCAGGGGGTATAAGTTTGAAATTGACAATACGTCTTTCGTGAGCACTTTGCTCTTTTTTTTAAAAAAAGATTGCTTGTTACACTACTTAAAACAAAAATTAAAAAAAGTTGAAACAAAACGGAGGGACGGCATGTTCCTCAGCATAGTAATTTAAAAGGAGTCATTAGGACAAGATCGATTAATTAATTATTACACAACTATTATTATCACGTATACATTACAATGATTATCAAAGTCATTACAAACAATTGTAAAAACGGTTTTGTTACAAATAATAAATTACATGACTATATATTTATATACGTAACAATGCATGAAAAAGAAAAGACAAATCGGTCAATTTCCTTCTCACAAACAAAAAAAAAAGGTTAACTAAAGACGCAAACCGGTCAATTCTGGTTGAATTTAATTCTCTTTTACAATACAAAAAAAGGTTGAATTAATTTCTTAGATTACATTTTCTTAAGTTAAATTCTCTTAAATTACAAAGAAAAAGTTGAATTCAATTGACTGCATTGAAAACTGACTTGGGACTCGAAATAAAAATGACTTGGGACTCGAAATAAAAATGACTTGGGACTCGGAATAAATCTCTCTGACTTGGAATAAATCTCTCTGACTTGGAATAAATCTCTCTGGCTTCAAATAAAACTCTGACTTGAACTCTGTCAAGTATTCTGAAACTGAAAATGAAACTGAAAATGAAACTGACTTGAACTCTTATCAAGTAGTATCTTGAAACTGAAAATGAAACTGACTTGAACTCTTATCAAGTAGTATCTTGAAACTGAAAATGAAACTGACTTGAACTCTTATCAAGTAGTATCTTGAAACTGAAAATGAAACTGACTTGAACTCTTATCAAGTAGTATCTTGAAACTGAAATTGTCTAACTTGAACGCTTGTCAAGTGAAGATTAACTGAAAATGGAAAATGACTGCACTTGATCTCTATTCAAGTGGAGACGATTAACCTCTGTTTTGGTTGACCCTCTTGGTGCAACCTTCTGACTTGAAAAACTGACTTCAAAAAATGACTTCAAAAAATGACTTCAAAAAATGACTTCAAAAAAATGACTTCAAAATTACTTCAAGTATCTTTATAAATCTCTGGGGTTTGGTTGTCCCTTTTGGTTACAACCAACTGAAACTGTCTGAAAACTGAAAATGGAACTTGAAACTGCTTCAAGTAACTATAACTCTATAACTCTATAAACTCTCTGTAAACTCTCTCTCTCTTAATTTGCAAGTCAATTCAATTCAATAATTTGAAAAAAATTTGCAAACAAAAATATAAAATGTAAACAATTCACTCGAATGTACGGGAAGGTACATAAAATAAAATTATTCTATACTGAATATAATAGTGAAAATAACTGTGACAATTGACTCTGTGACAATTGACTCTGTGACAATTGACTCTGTGACAATTGACTCTGTGACAATTGACTCTGTGACAATTGACTCTGTGACAATTAACTCTGTGACAATTGACTCTGTGACAATTGACTCTGTGACAATTGACTCTGTGACAATTGACTCTGTGACAATTACTCTTTCACTAAAAAAAATATCACTGGTGTCTGAAGTGTTCACTGTGTTTTGTGTTAATTCTGGCTCCATACTAAATATTAACTGTTATAATACTGACTTTTCAAGTGTTTATAAATTACTTAAAAAAACAAACTGTACTTAACAAAATTTTCTATGGGGAAATCCTTGAGACGTGTCCTGAAGACGTCTTGCTGGCTACTTCTTGGATGAAAACTAGGCGTGGAGAACTTGGAGTCGTGACACACCGGTTCAAGGGTGGATGTTACGAACTAGAAGTCGTGACACGCCGGTCAACTGGTTTTATCCTGATGCAGGGTAATTTCTATCTTGGTCAAAGAGTGGCCTCTTCTTAAAATCTTCTTGTAAAAATCTTCTTGTAAAAATCTTCTTGTAAAAATCTTCTAAAAATCTTTTTCTTATCCTGGTATCCTGGTAAAGGGTCGCCAGACTGTTAACCCCTCCGTCTATGGCCCTGAGTCGGTTCGGAATCGACGGGGATTCTGGTTAGGAGGCTGCAACGGATATTTCTTCTATAACATTCTAATTCTTTTCGGTCGCCACTCTGTTAAACTCTTGGCTACAGACTCGCCAGACTGTTATGCCGATATCTTCTATGGTGCTTGGGTTGTCTCTTAATTTGGGCAAAGGGTCGCCAATTTTTAATTCTTCTCTTTTTATAATACTCTGATACTTTCTCTGATACTAAAATTATCGACTTTTCTGACTAAGTTCTGAAGAGAGCACGGCTCGAAGGGAAAAATAAAAAGTTTCTCTTACGGTAATTTACTTCTTAAAAATATACAGGTACTGCTCTGAATTTACAGGGGTAGAGGTTCGACCTCTTTCGACCATGGCTCAGGCCGGAATCTAAAAATATTAAAAGGCAAGGGGCCTCTGCCCCCTCCCTGCAGCGAGGCTGCTAACAAAGGAGTCCTAATGAGGTGCTAATATGAAGTGACTTAATCAAGAAGTCTAATGAAGAAGTCTAATGAAGAAGTGCTCTAATTTTACAAGTACATGTATTATATAAACTTAAATGTTTTGGGGGAGGACAGTTGAAGGTTAAATTTCCCCCCTTTTTAAACACATGATCAGATGTTTTGAAAGATTTCAACTAAAAATAATTAAAAAAAATAAAAATAAAAACAATTTGTATTTTTGCCGAATCTTCATTTCTGAAGGCGATATCATTTCGTAATAGTACACATAAGTACAAATTAAGTACACGACTGAGTACGTATTAATTTTGGTTCATTACAATTACGATTATAATTATGGATTACTTCACATTCGCTTATGATTGTCCATTACAGTTCTTTTAAAGTACATTCTTACATTATAAATTAAATCATTACATTTAATTACAGTTTCATTGAAGTACATTACAAGTTATTATTAATTACAGTTTCATTAAAGTACATTACGTTATATTAAATTAAAGTATTACAGTTAATTACAATTAAACAGTTACTATAACTTTGTTTTGTTTTTACAGTGTTTCATATTGATAGACAATTAAGATGTTTAGAAATATAATACAACGTACATGGCACTTACGAGATAATTTATTTACGAAATAATATGCTATAATATGTTATGAATTTGAAATCAGAGCGAACGGAGATATTTTATCTTTGAGGCGCTCGAATCTGTTGTAGTGAGCGGAATTCGATCTTACTAAGCATTTATTCGAGTTCATCTCGGGAGGTCATATAATTAAAAATAAAAATGAAAAAAATAATACGAGAACGTATTTTCGCGTTTTCGAACGAACGCCCAAAGTTTCGCGCTTCACAAATTGACACGAGTAAAAAATGAATATTTAATAAAATTTATATAGGACAATGATCAAGGGAAATCAATGACGGGAAAACGTGACGTTGGATGGAATATGGTTGAATAATAATGTTTATACTACATAACATATAAATAATGACTTCTATAGAGTGTTTCGTCCTTAGTATGATGTTAAAGAATTTTCATACATTGAATACTAGATATATGATGAAGGGAAAATGTGACGTCATAGTTATTGAATTTTTACGTATAGTACAAATCATTATTAGGAAGATTTACAAGAACGAATTAGAGACAAAGAGGGTAGTAATGACTTAGAAGTACAACTACGGGTTCCAATCCTGTTACATGCAATGTGTATGCATAATCTAGGGTCGAGGGTGAGATGCAAGACAATTCATAATTAATTATAATAACTTCTATAACAAATGGAAAATGGATACGACTAAACCATAGATATGGTCGATCGTAGGGTTGTGACACGAACAAAGATAGGAAGCTACAAGTAAAATTATTATCCAAACTCGCGTTAAGCGATTTTGGTTCTTATGTAAAAATGGACATTCGAACATAAAAACTATACGAACATAAGTACTGCATGAAGACAATGAATCCATATAATGATGGTGTAGGAATTGTTCATTGTTCACTTTTTACATATATATATATATATATATATATATATATATATATATATATACACTTCTTGAGAGAGAAAGTCTAAAGTTAACAGTAGACACTTATAATTAAGACTAATCAAAATAATAATATGTATTTTCAGAGGGATATCTCGCATCTATTTTGTGTTAATAGAATTAATAATTCACAGGCCTGCGATGGAAAACCTTTTGCATAATGTTAGCTGTTTACAATGTATTTTTGTGTGCTGAATTCGAAAAACACAATAAAAATGTCATACGACACAAAGTTATTTCACAAATTCGATTTTTTTGTGAAGCGACTTCGAGAAAATGCCAGATTTCCGGAAAGCCTTATTTAGCCTTTATTAAATTAAATTCAAGACTCTTATTGTGTTCTGGGTACTGTAGTAAGTTGTGAATCATGGCTAGCCGTGGATGTGTCAACAGTCCCGACGGCTTCTGCTACATATGCGTGGAATTTGTGATCAAGAAACATCAAAGAAACGTAACAAATTTTATTAGGCAAGTGTACCATGCCTACTTTGGAATGAAACTAGGAGACCAAGACAAACCATGGGCACCACACAAAGTTTGTTTTATTTGCGTACAGGATCTAAGGAAATAGTGTAAAGGCAAAAGGAAAGCATTCAGATTTGGTATGTCAATGGTATGGAGGGAGCCAAAAAATCACTATGATGACTGCTATTTTTGCTCTTGTGATTGTAAAGGCTATAACTCAAAAAATAAGAAAGCCATATTCTATCCAAATCTTCCATCAGCTTTTCGACCTGTTCCTCATGGGCCAGAAGTTCCAGTTCCGCTTCCACCAGAAACATTGGAAGATTTGCCTAGTAATTCTGGTTCAGATACTGATCATGAAGAATTTCAGTGATATAGGAAGTCAAGACCCCCAGTTGTTCACTCAATCTGAACTAAACGATTTAGTGAGAGATTTGGGATTATCCAAGGAATCTGCTGAACTCTTAGGCTCCAGATTAAAAGAGAGAAATTTATTATCAGCTGGAACATCGCATCGATATATTTGTATAGAAGAAGAGAAAAGGAGTTTATTCACTACTTTTCACATGAGGGCAATTTAGTTTACTGTAGTGATATTGATGGTTTGGTACAGGCATTTGGCATTGAGTACAAAGCGGATGAATGGAGACTTTTCATCGACTCTTCTAAAAGAAGTCTAAAAGCTGTTCTTTTGCACAATGGGAACAAGTATGCCTCTGTACTTGTTGGTCACTCGGTACATCTCCAAGAAAGTTATGAGAATTTGGAATTGGTTCTTACAAAGATAAAATATTATGATCATCACTGGATGATTTGTGGAGACCTTAAGGTATTGTGCATGCTTCTGGGGCAGCAGGGAGGATATACTAAGTTCCCATGTTTCCTTTCTGAATGGGATAGCAGAGCAAAGAGTCAACACTGGGAGCAAAAACACTGGCCACAAAGAAGATCTCTAGAACCTGGAAGCAAGAATATTTTGCGTAAAAATCTTGTTGACCCAAAGAAAGTACTTCTACCACCTCTTCATATAAAACTAGGCCTTATGAAACAGTTTGTTAAGGCATTAGAAAAAAGTGGAGAATGCTTTAAGTACCTCTGCAAGAAGTTCCCTAACCTATCAGAAGCAAAATTAAGAGAAGGTATTTTTGTAGGCCCAGACATTAGAAGACTGCTGTCAGATGAAAACTTCTTGTCTACGATGACTGAAGTAGAAAAAGAGGCTTGGAATTCCTTCAAAAGTGTGGTTACTAAGTTCCTTGGGAATAATAAGGACCCTGAATATGCACTCATTGTTGAAAACATGCTGGAGAAATTCAAAGCTTTGGGATGCTCAATGAGTATCAAAATTAATTTCTTGAATGCACACTTGGACTTTTTCCCAGAAAATCTAGGTGCAGTAAGTGAGGAACAGGGAGAACGTTTCCATCAAAACATTAAGGAGATGGAAAAGAGATACCAAGGCCGGTGGAACGTTAATATGATGGGGGATTACTGCTGGATGCTGCATCGTGAAAATCCAGAAGCAGCGCACAAAAGGAAATGCAACAGGCGCAGCTTCACTGGCAAAAGAAAACGGGACTACTAAGCCATTCCACTAAGTAAAGATGTAAGTATCCATGTTTTATAGTTTTTTAAAATAAATATATTCAGAAATGGTCAGGAAATAGGTTTCATGTGGTAATTCTTCACTACTTATTTTATTCAGTAACATATTACAACATAAAAACGTCATAGCAAATTGTGAAAAAACTATACGTGATGGAGCAAATCTGAGGCCGTTTTTGGATTTAGCACCCCAAATTCCTATAAAACCAGCATACAATTTCCAAAAAGTTTTTAGGACCCTCAATTTTGCAGGCCTGTGTATAATTACTATTTCGTGAGAAAAGTCAATTTATATTAATTTACCTATAGCGAAGATTAGATTTGTTTGCGATACCACGAAATAGGTGTGTGTGTGTTGCAGAAGTAGTATTGCAGAAGTGTAATTAGCAGCGTGACTCATGGAACCATTTCTTTTTATTATTTATATTAATGACATCGACATAGGAATTAACAGTGTCATTTCAAAATTTGCTGATGATACCAAACTAGGGGACGAAGAAAATTACCTGCAGAACGTTTGCAGATTCAAGAAGATATTAATAAGTTACTCGAGTGAGCAGGAATTTGGCAAATGAATTTTAATATAGATAAATGTAAAACGGTGCATATCGGTAGAAACAATGTTAAAATAAAGTATTTTGTGCACAAACGAGTGTTACGAAAGAGAAAGATTTAGGTATTACTGTTACCGACACTCTTAAACTGAGTGAACAATGTATCGAAGCGGTTAGAAAAGCAAATAGAATCTTAGGATTTATTGGTAGATCATTTGAATTTAAGTCGGAGAAAACAATGCTGATATTATATAATTCCTCAGTACGTCCCCACGTGGAATACTGCGTTCAATTTTGGTCCCTATACTTACGACAGGATATAGACTGAATGGAGAGAGTGCAGCGACGGGCTACTAAGATAATTCCTGGACTAAGAAATAAATCATAATCGTGTATCTTGAAACGTTAAATTTATTCTTACGTAAAAAGGTGAAGGACCTAGTATGTTTCATGGACTGCGCTCGATTTTCCTACGAAAATGCAAACAAGGGCAGTCGATGACCCTGATTTTGTTTCTGCAATCGGTTTTCTTGAGAAACCTAACCTAACCTAACCTGACCTAACTAACCTGACCTAATCGACTCGCTGGGTACAACTATTCGCATTACACTGTTAACCACAGCATGAACTTTATCGACCCATCTACTGGAGCTCACACTCAGCAGGTGGAAAGCTTGTGGAATTCATTGAAACAATCGAACTGCGATGCGGAACAGATCGCGACGAACTTGACTCGTACCTTTGTGAATTTGTATGGCGTAAACGCCACACCAGCTAGGACTTATTCAAAAAGATGTTGGAGTGTATTGCGTCGTTTCAGTAAATAAATTTATTCAATATCCAATAACATTTTTCTTTATCATTTCTCAAGAAAACCGATTGCAGAAACAAAATCAGAGTCATCGACTGCCCTTGTTTGCAATTTCGTAGGAAAATCGAGAGCAGTCCATGAAACATACTAGTCCCAAGGCGAATTCTAAGAGATTTAATTTAAATGTTTAAAATTAAGCGTTTTGATAATGTCGACGCCGAAAAATATTTCACCTTCAGAAATGCAGACAAAACTGGCGGTAACAGTCTGAAATTAGTAGGTTAACATTTTAATTCTAACGAAGCTACGCATTCTTCTTCAACCATTATAGTTAATTTGTAGAATGGACTGCCAGCCATAGTAATTCAAAGTAATTCGATTGAATCCTTTAAAAAGAAACTAGATGTTTATCTTGCCTTAAACCCCCAGTTATAAGCATTCGTTAGCGCATAAAAGTATTGTTGTATTTTCACTCGGATTTTCTTACATCTTTTAACCTTTCTTGCTGTTTGGTGTTCTGTGTATTCCTTTGTACAAAAATTAGAATTGACTTCTGTCTCTTTCTCATGTAACAATTCTGTCTGAAACTCTTGTAAACATTTTCTATACGTGGGACATTAGTCAGGAGGTTTTATTTCCTGTAAAATTTGAATCATCGACATTTTTACGTTCATTGTGAGCAGCGGGGTCAGGGTAGGGACCAAATGTTTGGTAATACTGTATATAAAATTATTATAAAATGTTAACTGACTTAACGTACATCTTTTTTTCATGTTTACTAACTTTGGTAACAAAAATTGTCGATAGTTACGGAGACCAATATCTCGTTTTCCCAGGTTACTTCGTAGCCAGTGTCGTAAACCGCTTCCCGTCAATCAGCGAAGTGAAGCGACACTGGGTTTGGAAAGTAGTTGGATGGGAAAACGTCCTCTGCGTCCAGATTATGTAGCGACCCGTTGTTCAAATCTCACGTAAAGCTGTAGGTCCCCACCATTATTACATTATCTCACATTTACAACCTTCCTCCCCATTCATTATAGATTAAATTAAGTTATGTTATGTTAAGTTAGAGTAAATTAAATGAAAACAAACGCACAAAACAAAAACGCTTTTAGTTCTTGTAATGTCGATTTGTTTTGTTTTTTAGAGAAGGGTGAGGGAGGTCAAAATAGATATATTTTTGTTTTCAATTGAGTGAATTTGTCTTCGTGTTAACAACCACAGGGGTCATGTGACGGAGGGAACCTACCGTTTAACATGGAATCCGAATCGAGGGTCGCTATACATCTTCTGGACCCAACATAGCTTAAAGTTCGATGATCATACCGGAAGAGGTATAAAGACGTGGCCACAACTCCGCCCACAGAGTAGATAAAGATCCTTTTTTCCACAGGCGTCTATCAGCTAATTTAGTAGATAACTTAAATTAGGTTGAGTTAACTTAAGGTTAAGGTTATGTTAATTTGAACTAGGTTACATTAAGTTAGATTAGGTTAGGTTGGGTTAGGTTAGTTGAGACCTTATAAATAGGTTAGAACTAGCAAAAGGTCGGCGCTACGCTCCGATTTTGCTAGATCTGCGGTGCTTCGGCTGAATTGTGGGCCTACGGCGTATTTTATTTTGAACATCAGTAGCCCTTTATCTGGATATCATTCCTATTCCTCTCACCTTCGGCCTCAGTAATTGGGGTGCCTGCGGCCTTCCAGTTACTGGCAAACCAATTATTCATTCAATAAAACTACAAAAAAGAACGCAGCCATGAAAATCTAAAGCTTCACAAATCTTAATACAATGAGCTCGGATTTGAAGCCTAAGATTTTCATGACTGCGTTCATTTCTATAGTTTTATTCACCAAATAACTGAACAGACAGTAATTGGGGGCCCTGCGGCCCGCCAAATCATAGTTTTCATTGTTTCGAGTGCATCAATAATATTGTTATAGTGTTCCATTAGTTGTGATAAGCATGATCTTCCTGACCGGAATCGATGTTGGTTATCATTTTTTTTTCTGAGTTTCCCCATTAACCCCACCCCCTCCCCATTACCCCACCCCTCTCCCCCAACACCCCTCCCCCACCCCTCTCCCCCAACACCCCCTCCCCCACCCCTCTCCCCCATTTACCCCCACCCCTCCCCCATTACCCCCAAGGGGGGAAGGGGGCTGGCACCTTGCAAAGGATTTACTTTAATTTTTTTTTGGTTACATATACAGTATATATATCGCATCTATTTTTTTCTGAGTTTCCCTATTAACCCCACCCCCTCCCCCATTACCCCACCCCTCCCCCATTTTTTGCCAAAATTATGATTAAAAATGAAGAAATGGGAAGAACTGCACCCCTAAAAGGGGGGGGCAGGATTTATGTTAGGGAATTTTTTTTTAGCATGGGCACTGCACAACAAAAAGACGCATCGAATGGTGAAAACCGCATTGTTCTACACCAATTGTAGCGACCTGTAGGTGTGCGCAAAAAAACTGTTACATATATATATATATAAGGCTTCATTTCTGAAATAGTATATTAGATTGGGTTACTAGGTTAATTCAATATGAAAAAAAAGTATTTTAAAATTTCTTAATTTTATTGGGATGTACTTCGTATCTCTTCCAAAACAGTAGTTCGAATTGTTCCTTTGCATTAAGCTTCACTCTATTAATTCCAGGAAATAATTAATTAATGCTTTCTTTTCTTTTTCGTTTTACTCTTAGAAAAGATCCCTTTACATTCAAAGTTTATAAGCTGTAATGATTTCCAGAAATGAGGAAGAAAGGACGCATCTGTGTGAATGATACTGTTTAACTGAATAAAAGTCTCTCTCTCTCTCTCTCTCTCTCTCTCTCTCTCTCTCTCTTATTCATAGGGAGTCATTTAAGTACAATTCCCTTTCCCTGCCAACCTCACAATCCGGTGACTCGCCTCGCATATGGATGTCCCATTTCAAAGGTTTCTGCAATCAGAATCTCGTTCACACAAATTGTGTGTGGATGCACGCCACTCACACGTGACTGAATTCATGTATCGATAGAATATAGATACAATATAGATAGAAAGATTGATAGCTAGCCAGACCTGGATAGATAAATAGATAGATAATGTTGAAATAGCTTGACCCATGCCATGCATTTTCGAGTTCCATTTTTTAACAATATAGAGTTGAGTACATGTTTACAAGTATTACAGACTTTCCTCTCTATTAAATAGTTAGAGTTATTTACTGTTATTTGCGTTTCAAATTTGTATATGAAGATCAACTATTACACAAAATATTCAGTGAAATAGAAAATATTTTTTCTATGTGTGTGTGTGTGTGTGTGTGTGTGTGTGGGTGTGTGTGTGTATGAAATGTTGATGTATCTCTCTCAAAACATAAACAAGGTTTATTTCTGCGCTACCACTAACGAGTTCGGAATTTAAATTTAATCAGGAGATTTATATCAGGTTAATCAAGGTTCAATAAATGAACCTTAACTGCCTGAATTCAGTCTCTGAGCCACCTACTTATTATCCTTCTGGAAAGGTCGTATACAGAGAATCGAAAACCTTTACGTGCGTAACAGTGCATAACAAAAGTCCTGATCCCCCTACCCCTTTTTTTAAGTAAATGTTTTTTGGTTCATACTGTAGTTGCTGCACGTAAACACAGGTTAAGGAAAATGGATGCCTATAGACTACATGGAAAATTGGAGTTGTCATGTTGTTTTATGCTGTTTCATGTTGTTTCACTTTGTTCCATGATGTGTCACGTTGTTGCATGTTGTTTCAAGTTATTTCATGTTGTTTCACTTTGTTCCAGGATGTGTCACGTTGTTGCACGTTGTTTCACGTTGTTTCATAGTATTACATGTTGTTATATGGTGTTGTATAGTTGTATAAGCTTTGTGGTGTCGCTTAAATTCGGTTTTCTAACTTTTGTGTATTGCCAATGAAAGAGTAGATGGGTTTCTGTAATTATATGCGTGTAAACTATATAATTTTGTCTCTGTCCTAACATCTATGGGGGTCATATGACGGGGGAAGGGGGTGGGGACCTATAGTTTTATGTGGAATCCGAACCACGGGGTGTTACAACACTTGAACGCTGAGGGAGGTCCCCCATCCATCCAGAAGCCATACATACTTCGTTGATCTCAGGAGGGATCTTTTCCGTTCTATGGCCGCCACCCAAATTTAATATGAGTCTACATATTCATTAAGTGAATACCTTTGAATACCTTGAGTATGTTTTAAGTTGGCGAAAATAATTTTTATTAAGAAAATCAAACAATTTTGTCCGTTTAGTCAGTTTTATTTTTTAGAATTTTGGGGAGAAATTGGAAATGTCGTGTAATATTTTAAGTCTTTCCCTTTGTGTCTTTGACCCCACATAAACTCATAAATAGGAATCAACCATGTTTCTTCATGGGTTTGGGCTATGTTAGGTTAGGTTAAGTTAGGTTGGTTAGGGTTAGGTCAGATTAGGTTAGTTGATAATGTAATGTGGCACTACTAACTCGATGATTTTAGCTTAGGTTCTTTGTGCGAACAACTAATTCGACAGCCTTAGCCTAGGTCCTATGTGCATCGCCGATAATGATAAGCTTTATTGGCAGGATATAAATCCCATAAAATAGTACAATATTCGTGAAGATAATAAACGATAAAATAAATCAAACAATAATAAATTTAAAAAAATAAAAATTATGACTGAAAGTGAAATAAAAATTAGACACGTAGCTACTGAAACAAGCAGTAATAAAAACTACCCACTGCTAAGACTACAAAAAAGAAGAAAAAAACAGGAACTTAAAATACCTGTAAAACGTACATGTACTGACAATTAGGGTTGCCAACACTCCCAGATTCGCCGGGAGACTCCCGGAATCGCGTGTGCTCTCCCGGCTTCCGGAACGTTATCCTAATCTTCCCCGGATATCTTACAATTTGAGAATAGTTTTCTTTAAATACATAATTTGGTATCACCTTATCATTTGCATTTTATTAACCTTTAAATAATGGTTTTTTTTTACTATTGATATGAATAACTGAGCTATATATATATATATATATATATATATACAGTATATATATATATATATATATATATATATATATACAGGGCGTCCCAAAAAATGTATACACACTTTAAATAATTATAAAGGCAGTGTTTATTAAAATACATTTCATTTTCAAAATGTAATAGAATCTACAGACATTATTTAATTGTTTTGTCAACGCCTGTTTTCAAACTGACGTCCGTTCTGGTCCAGGCACTGCTGATAACGCGAAGCAATGGAATCGCAAACATCACGAAACATTTCGTTTGGTATTTGTGTGCATTCTCGTTCAATGGCTGCTCTCAATTCAGCGACTGTTGCAGGTTTTATAGCGTAGACTTTGTCTTTTAAGTATCCCCATAAAAAAAGTCTAGTGGTGTGAGGTCTGGTGAACGCGGAGGGTATTCTACGAAACCCCTTCGTCCAATCCACATCCACATCGTGCCAAGTACCACTCGCAATACTCCACTCTTCGGTCCGGATCATCTTCATTAATAGCATGGACTAATCTTGGAATGTAACTTTTCCATTGACAGCGCTTCAAAATGCGTTGGACAGACGATTCTGAAATTCCTACCTCACGACTCGCTTGCCGCACAGATTTTCTTGGACTTTGGTGATACGTTTCCAGTACTCTTTCTTGCTTTGTGGGGCTTGTCGATGTCCGTGGTCTTCCGGAACGCTTCTTGTGGACATTCTGAACAGTTCCATCGGCTTCAAACTTATCTCTAATTCGAGTGATGGTAAGTCGCGTTGGTGGATCTGTTTGAAACTCCCTCCTAAACTGTCTTTGCACTTCAACTGCGTTTTCACACTTCCAGTAGCATTTTAGAATGAATTTCCTTTGTTCAAAGCTTAGTCTGACTGCCATTATTAATTCTAATGGGTTTAACTTGGAAAGAAAGAAACATCAATTGAGCTATCAGCTGTTAAAGTGTGTATACATTTTTTTGGGACGCCCTGTATATATACACAGGGGCGTCGATTGATTTAATTGACCTTAGAATATGTCTTTATACCCCCTGCATATGGCCTAAAAATGCCCTTGAAATTGGTCATATTTAAAAAAATTCTCGGGGGGGGCTTACAGCGACTCCCCCCCCCCCCCGAATCCACCAGCTGGATCGGCTCGCTCCTACCCCCCTTTATGGCCTGTATATATATATATATATATCTCCCGGAATTGTATTTCAGAAAGTTGGCAAGCCTTCTGACAATACCAACACCAACATATATATGGTGAAACAGATATATTTTGTGTCAGACTCCATCAAAAGCTTTTGATACATCTACCACAATAGCAAGGGTTTCACCGAAATCCCGAAAGGAAAATGATCAAGAGTCAGAGAGATATGCAAGAAGAATTAAGTGCTACTGTATTTCTTTGAGTTAAGTACTACTTTATTTCTTGAGTCATATATATAAAATCCCTCTGAGTTTATATAGATATATTTTATATGTATGTGACTCAATAAATAGCACTTAATTCAAATTCCTTAAAATAAGTTTACTTAAAAATTTTTTTGAAATTTAGTCTTAAAAGTTCTGCGCGAGTTCCGCAGATTGTTTTCAGAAAAAAGCCAGCCAATTAAATTCTCTGTGGCGATTTCGCCATTACTGGTCAGATAGCCTTCCAGGCACTGGCTAAATAGTCTCTCAGGCTTTTTAGCAAGCAGTCCTGTGCCCATATAGACTGTTTTTGTGAGCTTTGTATTGTTTTTAAAAATTTGCTATAATCTTGATCTACATTTACGTTAATAATAATAAAATAAATAAAATTTCTTAATTTTAAATTTGTTAACAATTTGTTTTAGGTTTTGAATTGCCGTAATAATTCAATGCCCGGTTAGGTTAATTGAATTCCCAGTTAAGTTAACTGAATGCCCTGTTAGGTTAATTGAATTCCCGGTTAAGTTAACTGAATGCCCTGTTAGGTTAATTGAATGCCCGGTTAGGTCAAGTGTACACCCTTGACGATTGGTTAGGTACAGTATATCAAAGTTATATATATATATATATATACAGGGTGTCCCAGAATTAACTATCTATTTCAATGAAATCGGACAAATTTTTTAAAAACACACTTTTATTTATGTTTAATATGTGTTAAAAATGTATAAATTTCTAAATTTTTTTCATAATTTTATTTTCATAATTTTTTCATTATCTGGTCCAATGAAAGACCGTTTGAAGTCATAGAATGGCAAAGAGACTCTCCAAAAGTTAACGTGTGGCTTGGAATGACCAAATCCAAAATTTATTGCCCATTCTTCTTTGCGGAGGCAACTGTAACAGGTACCGTCTACCTTGATATGCTTCAGCAGTTTCTCGAACCACAGCTTCTTGATGATGGCATTCTTGATAATGTTGTGTTTCAACAAGATGGAGCACCATGTCATTATGCTCTAATTGTTCGAGAATACCTCAACAGACGCCTTCCGAATCGGTGGATTGGACGTGGAGGACCTCGACCTTGGCCTCCGCGTTCTCCGGATTTGACACCCCTGGATTTCTTTGCATGGGGTTTCATAAAAACAAAGGTTTATCGCCAAAAGATCAATGCTTCTTGTTGAAACACAACATTATCAAGAATGCCATCATCAGGAAGCTGTGGTTCGAGAAACTGCTGAAGCATATCAAGGTAGACGGTACCTGTTACAGTTGCTTCCGCAAAGAAGAATGGGCCATAAATTTTGGATTTGGTCATTCCAAGCCACACGTTAACTTTTGGAGAGTCTCTTTGCCATTCTATGACTTCAGACGGTCTTTCATTGGACCAGATTAATGAAAAAATTATGAAAATAAAATTATGAAAAAAATTTAGAAATTTATACATTTTTAACACATATTAAACATGATAAACATAAATAAAAGTGTGTTTTTAAAAAATTTGTCCGATTTCATTGAAATAGATAGTTAATTCTGGGACACCCTGTATATATATATATATATATATATGTCAGATAAGATGATAGTGTTAAATTCTCTCGGACCCACAAGGAAGTTTATACCGTTTAATTAATTTATTCTGACTACGAATTACGAAGACAACAATTTATACCTTCGGTTGATGGCGTCCGCTCTCTCTCAGTCCGTTGAGAGAAGGGAATGCTTTTCTCCGTTGGAAGGATATAAAATGACGAGTTTTCCTTTGTTAGTCCTTTATTTCCACAAAGTTGAAATCACTAATAAACACCCTTAACACAACACTTGCTTAGAGAGTTATGAACGGGCAAATGCTTACATCAAAAAGCTAAGGGGACCAGCCGAAACGGCCCGGCCCAAGGGCGGAACACTCACACCCACTCGAGGCCGAGGCGAGACTCTCACTCCCTGTCTCAAATCTGAGGCAGACTCTCTCAAGGCGTGTTCATTTCCTCCTTGAGAAACCCCGTGGTGCCACTTTTACCAAAGCTTTATTTACTTGTAAATTCCTACTCTAATAATGGTATTAACAAGAGAATTGGTATAAAATGATATTAGCAAAAGAATTGATACAATTGTAGTTTTATACTAGTTGAAAAGAACATTTAGAATTTTAGGAATCTCTGTTAAGATTATAGATGTGACAACTGTGGAAAGCATCGTTAGGCTTATCGAAAGGGTGCCAGAGAATCTGGGCTTGAGGCAATTTATACAAATTTAAGAATTTTAACGGAGTCCTGTTTTAATTTATATGAACAAAATAATATCTTTTAAAGGATTAATATTTTAATTTATACAAACAGAATATCTTTAAATTTTAACACAAATTTATTTTCTCGTAGAAACACTTTTCTACATGGCTCCCCTCCCAGAGTTGGTACTCGGGGGTTCGTTTGCAAAAATCCTCTCAAACGTAAGTAGTTGGATATAGGGTTTTATAAAGGCAAAGATATTATTTAAAGTAGTAGTTGGAGATAATGTTACATAAGACAAAAGAAATAGTTAACAAAATACATTTACTGAGTAGTTAATCCACTCTACTTATCAGTTAAATTTTACATTAAAATTAATACTTATGTACTAATGAACACTTATAATTAACTGTCACTTGCGTGTCCTTGAGCACTTGGAGTCTGTTTATTTAGGTCCACTTTTTTTTTTTTTTTTTAACTGGTCTAAGTTCACCATGTGCATACACTTTTGAATCATACGCGATCTTTCTTATCGAACTTTAAGAACAAAATTTTAGAGAAATGGATTTCAATGAGCTATTGGAAAAAGTACTTAAGTGAAATTGATACGAATTCTGCAAGGTTATATTGTTGTTTTTGAGAACCCTTTTTTTTTTAACTTTGGAATTGACTAAACTCTATAACTTGGAAGGTATGAAATTTCAAAGGTTGGTTTTGTGCGGACATTGCTCAAGTTTCTGGATGTACGCGTTGGTGGCTAATTGCCTCCGACATCAATCATTCCACGTCTCGAGCGTCTTTCAATAATTTAGTACGTAGTGCATGAATGCACGGGTATAGCCTAAACGGGTATAGGGGGTACGTGTGGTGGTAGCACTTGAACTGGAAAATATGGTGTGGTTAAAAATAATTTGTAAATGGGATAAACCGACGTTATGATTACTGTTCTTCGTTTCGTGTATTCGGTCTTTTTCGGGGTGAAATCAAAGTGGCAGATGGCTCTAGTTTCGATTTCCAAACCTTCTGGTTAGAAAGAACAGAATCGAATGAACGTTGTCCCGTAGAGCGATGCAGAGATGCAACACTCTCTTTGGTGGGAAGAGAAAAGAGTGGCAATTTTCTTCCGAATTCGTCAAGGTCATAAACCGAGCTTGCATTTGTCCGAGGGACATAGGCGAGTTCTCCGTGACCTCACGTAAATTTGCAGAAAAATGGGGATCCCTCGAAAAATCCGCGCAATGCTCCCTATTGCGTCGTGATTAGGGACTTCATCTGGGACGATCTCGTCACAGACCACTTCCCCCGGAAAATTTCCCTTATCGAGAACATCCCTCGTGATGTCTGGAACAGTCGCTTCATAGAGCACTTCCGTCTACATCGTCTAAGAAGTGAATCTTTGCGATATCACCGCGAACGTGATAATGAACGTAATATCCCTCTAATGCGTCCAATCATTCGTCCACGTATGGGGGTACCACGTTACCGCATTCGTCCACGTAAAAATTGGGAATCGTAGGGATATTATTCGTCCGATAATCACATCTATCCACTTTTCTTCGACAACAACGAAAAAAAAATGGACTTCCCAACGAGGAAGGCGAAGCGAAACACCAAAAAACAAACTTATCCCTAATACCGTATATACAACAGAATTTAAGCAGAAAAAACTTAAGCTTGAGATTAGCTATTTTTGGTTTAAACAAACAATAAAATCATCCCAACGAAGATGAAAAACTTGCCTGTCGATTTCGATACATTACTCGAAATGTACTAATTCATTCTAATTTAAACCCAAAAAAGCACAAAAAAAACAAAGACAAAACAATTTGCGCTCCAACGCAAAATTCCACTTAAAAAACAAAAATGAAAAGTTCACGCATCGACGCGACAGAGCGAGAGAAAAAAAGGAAAAAAAAAATCCTTTTTTACCAAATCTAAATGCGCCGCAACGCGCCAATCCGCGCGCGCGTGAAACGAGACAAACACACAAACACACGCACGAACTATATATACACAAATTTGGTACAATAAATTTCAGTCAACAAAATGAAACTCAAATCCAAAATTCCGTTTTTTGTTAACCCAATGTGGGACAATTCCAATTAAAAAAAAATTAAATATTCACTTTAATTTTTTTTTCTCAAATTCCATAAATTTACCAGATACTTTGCAGAAATCGTTTCGTTACAAACAATAAAATATATAAATCCTTATATATTTAAATACCCAATTTCTGCATACAAAAAAACAAACGTCAATTTTTCCCTCTAACCAAAAAAAAAAAGAAAAAATTGAATTAACTTAATTGTAACACCGACAAACAAAAAAAATCGTTTTCAACTCACCAATGAAAATTTAAATTGTTTACAAACAATAAACATATACTGTAATTTATCGATATACGTAAAACACTGCTGCATGCAAAAAAACAAATCTTGTTACAACAAAAAGAATAATAATGAAAACAAATTTCCAACCCTATACGTTATTACTGGGGGTACACCTTTTTTTTTTTTTTTTTTCGTACTTAATTTCCTTTTTCTTTTCAAACCAATCCGTTAACTGGGATACACTTTTTTTTCACGTACTTAATTTATTTCTTGATACAAGTGGTAACCTTACCCGCCGAAACGCTTTTACGAGTTTTCTTTTTATTCCGTCTTGTAAGCGCCTATTGAAAAATTTATTGAAAAATTATTTTTATTGAGTTTATTTTTATTTAGATGCAATATTAAGGCTAAGTTTATTTTAGATAGACACAGTAATTATAGAAATAATAATGACCCATTTAGACTGTCAACATAGCTACAGACTTTTTCACTGTAGGCTGCAGTGGTTTTAAGGTTAAAATTTGGTCAGCAGCCAGATTACTAACTATGGTCAAACTAAATTCATTAAAATTAATTTAGACTTACCAAAAATGAAGTTGCCAGTTGAACGTTACCCTTTCTGTTTCTAACTAATCCGTAAGTTTCATTTAGTTTCCAGATTTGAATTTTATTTGTTAAGTTTTAAGTTACTATTTGGCACACTGCTAAGTTATTTATTTATAGGGGCTATTTCCCAGACCTAGGTTTTGCAGATTAAGTTAGGCTAGGGCTGTATTGCCCTTAAGTTTTTGTTTTTAAAGGTTTAAGGTTTTGAAGGTTTTTACTCAAGTTAAGTTAGGGCTATATTGCCTTTAAGTTTTAATAGGGGCTATAACAGCCATTTAATTATTTAGTTAGGGCAGTTGTAGCCCGGTTCGAGTTTCTTCTAGGTACCTAGTTTTTCTCTTACCTTAGTTATTTTTTAATTACTTACACCTAGTTCTGTAGGCCACTATTTAGTTAAACAGGGTTTTGTTTAATTGCAGGAGTGGTTAATTTGAGGTTTAAAGGTTGACTTTAAGTTGCCCGGTTAGTTGGGGAACACGAGAATTTTTTACGAAAAAACTAGCCCACTTCATTCAGCAGTCAAAATTTTCGAAGATACAAAGCTCCGTTTTTCTTTGTCTCAGAAACTTTTTTCTTCTTTTTGTTAATTAGGGAAACCCAACTTCACTAGTTGGTTAGAAACGAGGGTTTTTTTTATTCTATATTTATTTTGTTTATATTTTATTTGGAAATATAGGTTATTTCTACCACTTTTTTTAACATTCCCCCAAGGGGAAAAAATTTACCCAGAATTATATTCTTGGGAAATTTTTTTTTTTTTTTTTTGATGATGAATGAAAATGACATGCTCTACAGAAAAGTTCCTTTTAGGTGAAATATGAAAATGAAAGCGTCTTTTCTGTAGAACGTTAGTCCTAAGTTATAGCTATTTACAATTATTTACAATTTTCAATTTGTGGTCTTCACAAAGATCCACTCTGTATTTTCTTTGCAGTTCTTCCCGAAATCTAACTGCAGCTTGTCTTTGTGGTCGGGGTTGAGTAGCGGCAGTAGTAGTGTCAGGATAATCTACAGTTCCTGATTCTGTGGAAGAATTTTCAGTTCTTCCAGGTCAATATTCGGTTTATCAGTTATTTCAGTGGGTATAACCGATATATGTGTCTTCTGGAGAGATGACCATTGGGTTTTTTACAGTTACATGCCTGATTATGCCATCTTCATCTGGGTGTAATGTTTCAATTACAGCAATCTTCCAGAAGTATTTGGGATTCATAGAATTTTCATCTAAGAGCACAGTTCTCCTACTTTAGGTTCTTTACTTACTGGTTGTTTGTGTTGTTGGTATTCTTTTTCTCTCAAACTACTCAAATATTCATATCGCCATCTTTTTTTGATTTCTTTAGATTGTTTAACTCCCTTATGAAAGTAATCCAGTATTTTCTTTCTTTCTTTGTCCTCTGTTGCTGTCATATAATCAGATCCACCTGATCACCTTCATTAACAGCTTCTTGGGTATCATTAGTGGTTAAAAAGTTGAATTTGGTATTGTCATACCCAAAAAGCAACTTGAAAGGAGTTAGTAGGTCAGAGGAGGGATCTTCATTTGAGTTAACATAAGTGAGTGGTCTTGAATTAATTGTATTCATTATTTCAAGAACAATTGTTTTTAGTTCAGTTAAAGGGATTTTTCTTCCTTTTAGGGAGGTATAGAGGGCTCTTTTGACTAAACCCACCATTCTTTCAGCTATTCCTAAGGTTCTGGGTGAATAGGCTGCTGTAAATTTCCACTGGATACCATGATCAGAGAGGTACTGAGACACAAGAACATTTTGGAACCAATGTTTAAGGTAATCTTCAGATCTTTTGAAGGTGGATTGATTGTCTGAAATCAAAACTTTGGAAGGGAGTAGTTTAAGGACAAATGGTAGAGTTCTCTTAAAAAGGTTTTAGCAGAAAGGTCAGTGCAGATGTGAAGGCTGGTGAATCTGGTGGCGCAGCAAGTGAACAATAATAAGTAGACTTTCATGAATTGGTTATTCTCATCCTGGACAGAAATTGGACCAGCATAGTCAAGGGCAGTTTTTTCAAAGGGTTTTTCATAGCTTAAACGTTCCGTTACTAATGGTCCAGTAGTAGGCACTTCATAAGCCATGGCAAAGTATTTTTGGCAAAACAGACATTGTTTCAGAACCTTTTTAACTACTTGCCTTATTTTGGGGATCCAGAATTCCTGTCTGAGGAAATTGCATGTGGTAGCTAAGGTTGCATGACTGGCTTTTGCATGACATTCAGTTATGATTAACGTTGTTAAATGAGAATTTTCAGGCAGTAGTACAGGATACCTAGCAGAATAGTTAAGGTTGGTTGCATATTTATATCTCCCCATTGTTCTGACTAACCCTTCTTTGTCAATGAAGAGTTTTAGATTCTTTTGCAGCTTTGTTAGGTCCTCAACTTTTTCTCCTTTATTTAGTTTGTTGATTATTTCTTTTTCTTTTGAGAAATGTTGTTGCTGGACTAATTTTATCCAGTAATTTGTGGCCTTAGTTTTGTAAGCTGTATGATTTTTCTCCAAAACAGCAATTTGTTCTTCCATTGTTAGGTTACATTTGGGGTTTATTTGTGAGTGCGGAAGTACTTTAAGTTTTCTATGAACCGTAGAACATAGGCAGTGATTCTGACCAGTTTTTTCCTGTTAGAGAATTTTTCCATGTTTAACAAGGGAGTTTTTTCATTTATTTCTTTACAAGTTGTTTGAGACACATTTATTGTTGTCTGTAAGGTTTCTTGGTGGGTGTTAAAAATTAAGTTGGTTGGCCATTCTTTCATTTCTCAAAAATGTGGGACCATGTTGGTAAAAGGGAAGAAGTTTTTGAAATTTCTTGAAAGATATTTTCTGGTGAGTAGGTCTGCTGGGTTGTCTTCTCCTGCTACATGTCTGAATTCCAGGTGATGGTTTAAGTTTCTTGTTGCTTCCTGAATGTCTTTCACTCTGTTTTTTACAAAGATGGATTTCATTTTTAGAGATTTTTGAGCAATCCAATTTAAAGCCACCTGTGAGTCTGTCCAAATTATTGTTTTGAAGAACTTTTGGTTTTCTGAGTTTTCTTCTAGGTAGGTTTCTTTAAGGTATTCTAGACTTTGGTTCCTAGGCAGATTGCCATTAATTCCAAGTTACAAATGGTCCAATTTTTTGATTTGGGGTTGACTCTTGATTTAGCGTAAATTAGTTCGGATTTTCCATTTCCAACTAGATAGCAACTTACTGCATACCCTTCTTGGCTGGCATCACAAAAGATGTGGAGTTGAAGATTTTCCATGAGAGGTTTGGAATTTTCAAAAGCTTGTCTAGGAAAATTCAGAAATTCCACTTTGTTTATTTCTTTACAAAGTTTTTTCCATTCACCCAGCATTTCAGGTTCTAGATATTCATCCCAATCTTTTTTGGTAGATGCTACTTCTGCATGAAGAGTTTTAATTTAAACACTAAGGGTGCAACAAATCCAATTGGATCAAACAATGATTGCACAGAACTTAGTATTTCTCTTTTAGTTTTGGCTTCTGAGTTCAAGTTTACAGTTTTTAGATGGAGTGTATCAGCATTTGTGTTCCAACCATATCCTAATAGTTTTATGTTTTCTTTATCTTCTGAGGAGGCTATGTCATGTTTTTCAAATAGTCCTTGAAGTTCTGAGTGATTGGAGGCCCATTCATATAGCTTCAAATTATAATCAATTAAGGTGTTTACACTATAATTGTAAAGGTCTTTGAGTTCTGAGAGATTGTTGGCATTAATTAAAGCATTGTCCATGTAAAAGCGGTTAGCTAGGTAGTCTGCCACTTGGTTTTGTTGTTCATTAAAAATGTGTTGGAGAGATTGTTGTAGTAAAAATGGACTGCTTTTGTTGCCAAAGGTAACTCTTTATATTTATAGCAGATCAGGTTGTCGTCATTTGGAGCCAATTGGGTATCTTTTAACCACAGAATTTTGTGGGCATTGCAGTCAAATTCTGTTTGATATTTAAGTTGTAAATATGCTTTTTGAATGTCTCCAATCATCAAATATTTACCATGCCTTAATTTAATGCACAATTTTGCTAAATGAGGTAGGAGTGAAGGGCAGTCCTCAGTAGCATCATTTACTGTTATTTCTTCTGGTTTGCTTTTACCCGAGGGATCTACTACAATCCTAACTTTAGTTGTTTGTACTCCAGGGCGAACTACTGGAAAATGAGGTAAAAAATTTCCTTCTTGTTTTAAGCTTTCTGTTAGGCTACTTCTTCTATTATTCCTTCCTGGAATTGTTGTTCAAGGATGTCTGAATAAGGTTGCATTAAGTTATCTTTTTTTAATTTTTTGCAAGTGGACTTTAACCTGCTAATAGCATAGTTAAAGTTTGGTGAAATTTTATCTTTTTGGTCATTCCATGGTACCTTAACAGACAATCTTTCATCTTCTATTTTAACTTCCTTTTCGAAGTTTGCAATCAGATCTTTTTCTTTGTTTGAAAATGGTTCATCCCCAGAAATACCCAAGTTTTCTAGTTTGCTAAATTGTGCAATCTGGTGTTCAATTTTTTCTAGATCTTCATTAGAAGTTGTACTAGTAAGTAGAGGGTTGGTAATACAGAAGCTGATCTGATCTCTTATTGGTTCTTTTTCTTTTTCAGGGTAGTAATCTGAAGGGAAACCCAATAAAAGTATTCCATAGGGAGATTTATAACAAGAGGCAGTATGAATCTGATGAGTGCTGAGGGCAAAAAGTTTGTGGGTTGCAGCCCCAAAAATTAACATGAAGTCGGCACTTCATCAGCTTCAAAGTGATCTGCAAGCTGATAATTTAAGGATTTTAAATAAGTTTGAAGTTTCAGTAATCCCTGAACTTCATATTTAATATTAATATCATCAATTATGATGGCTTCTATTTCTTGGTAGTTTCCAGGGTTTCTAGAATCCTCCAATTTAATTATAGCTACTTCATAATTGGTTGTTTCTTGTTGGCTATAAATCCTGTTTATGGTTATGGATTCATCGTAGTGTTTAGTTGGAAGATTAATTTTTTCACAAGTTCCTTGGTAATGTAGCTGGCTTGACTACAATTATCCAAAAGTGCTCTGCATTTAATTGATTTTTCTGAGTTTCTTATTCTCATTTGCATGGAAGGATTAATGCTACTTCTTGATCAGTGTTTTTTAAACTTAATAAGTTAGTAACTTGTTTCCCTTGTTTGAGTTTTCTTTTTGGGTAGCTACTTCCGTACTGGTTTTGGTTTTCTTATCTTCCTCTGGTTTTCCTTTTTGTTTGGTACAAAGGAAGGATAAATGGTTAGAAAACCTACAAAATGAACAGGGTTGTAAAGAAATGGGCATTCTTTGGCTTGGTGTTTAGATGAGGTACATTTAGTACAATAATTTAATTTAGCAAGTTTTTTCAGTTTATCCCAACTTTCAGGGAAAGAATCACATTTTGAGATTCTGTGAGAGTTTTTCTTACACAATTTGCAGTAAGGTTCTCTCTGGTCAGTATATTGAGCTCTTCTTGAGGATTGTCTTTGGGTGAAACTGCCAGAGAGCTGTAGTTTGGCCAGAATACCATGGTTTTCTGGCTGGTTCTGGAGAGAAGTTTTCTTTTTTTTAGGTATTAAGGTGGTTCTTCACTTTGACTTAGATCAAATTAACATTAGCTAAGGTTTTTGGTAGCTTCAGCAATGGCTTCTTTAAATTATCAAAGTGTCATAGAGTTTAAACCACAAGTTCTTAAAAATTCCTGAGTTTCTTGACTTAGTTTATTATAATATACATACAAGAGTATATCTTCTAATTCTAATTTTTGAGTTTGCATTAAATTTATGTAGAGTGCATATCTGTTTCGAAAGTCATGATGATTTAAATCTTTGGTTATTTTGGATTTGGTTAAAAGTGATTTTATTATGGAGAATTTAATTTGGCCTGGTGTTGCATAACAGCCCTCCAACTGCTGCCATGCTTCTTTCATAAGATGTTTTACTCTCTTGCATGCAGTTTATTTGAATGGCAGGGTTTCCACTCAAATGTTGTTTTGGGTAGGCAAATTTCTCTTGTTCAGAAAGACCTATGTTATCATAAATGTTTCTGAATGAGGTCTTAAAGTTTTGAAATTTAGAGGGATTTCCATCAAATGGTAATATTTGAAGCTCAGGAATTTTAGTACCTATTCTTGGTTTAGGTTTGGCTTCGGCATTATTTCTTTTTTAGTTGTTAATGCTTGTACCATTTGATGTATTTCAATTTGGTAATAACTGTTTTTTTTTCATCTAGTTTTTTCTTGTTTAGCCTCTGAGAAGCCTTCGAACAAACATACATACTAAGGATTTCCTCATCTAAATTTTGTAACTTGTCCAGATGTGAGGACAAAAGCCGAGCATATTAATTTTTTTGTTCCTCAGCAATCATCATTTCTCTTTGATTGTAGCTAAAGTTAGTAGCTGAGGCTCTGATTGCTCTCCTCTTTTTACCAATTTACTCGTTTCAAGTGCTTCCACACTCACTTCCTAACCATGATTATGCGTCTCCATACTTTTTCCTGGAGTGGCTTCAGTTTTCATTAGCCCATTTTTTAGGTTTTAATATTATAATGATATTATCAATGATATTTATATATTAATTTTTCAAATTATGTAAAAAAATTTACTTCACTGGATTTAAAAACTATTTTTAGCAGAAATAAACACAAAAGGTGTAACCAACTTCTCGACTGCCCACCCGGGGGCGCCATATTGAAAAATTTATTGAAAATTATTTTTTTGAGTTTATTTTTATTTAGGTGCAATATTGGCTAAGTTTATTTTAAATAGACACAGTAATTATAGAAATAATAATGGCCCATTTAGACACTGTCAACATAGCTACAGACTTTTTCACTGTAGGCTGCAGTGGTTTTAAGGTTAAAATTTGGTCGGCAGCCAGATTACTAACTATGGTCAAACTAAATTCATTAAAATTAATTTAGACTTACCGAAAATGAAGTTGCCAGTTGAACGTTACCCTTTCTGTTTCCAACTAATCCGTAAGTTTCATTTAGTTTCCAGATTTGAATTTTATTTGTTAAGTTTTAAGTTACTATTTGGCACACTGTTAAGTTATTTATTTATAGGGGCTATTTCCCAGACCTAGGTTTTGCAGTTTAAGTTAGGCTAGGGCTGTATTGCCCTTAAGTTTTTGTTTTTAAAGGTTTAAGGTTTTGAAGGTTTTTACTCAAGTTAAGTTAGGGCTATATTGCCTTTAAGTTTTAATAGGGGCTATAACAGCCATTTAATTATTTAGTTAGGGCTGTTGTAGCCCGGTTCGAGTTTCTTCTAGGTACCTAGTTTTAATCTCTTACCTCAGTTATGTATTTTAATTAAATTACTTACACCTAGTTCTGGTAGGCCACTATTTAGTTAAACAGGGTTTTAGTTTAATTGCAGTGGTTAATATTGAGGTTTAAAGGTTGACTTTAAGTTGCCCGGTTAGTTGGGGAACTACGAGAATTTTTTATGAAAAACTAGCCCACTTCATTCAGCAGTCAAAATTTTCGAAGATTAACAAAGAACTCCGTTTTTCTTTGTCTCAGAAACTTTTTTTTTCTTCTTTTTGTTAATTAGGGAAACCCAACTTCACTAGTTGGTTAGAAACGAGGGTTATTTTTTTTATTCTATATTTATTTTGTTTATATTTTATTTGGAAATATATGTGGTTATTTCTACCCAACCTTTTTTTTTTAACAGCGCCTTTGTTTTCGTTTTTCTTTCCTCTTCAATGCCGACTATTCCGTTGGGCAGAGTTTTGAAGAACGTTTGTTTTCGTTTCTGAGTCCTCTCAGATTCCGATGATTTCGTTGGGCAGAGTCGAATGCGTTCCACTCTCCGCGCTTATCCACGAAGGCGAAGCCGTTTCCGCATGAGGTGCTCTCACCGAATCGAACACGCCTGACCCTCGCAGTCTCTCATTCCTCCCTTGAAGAACGTTGCCCGTTGACGATTAACGGCTAAAATCTTCTCCAATTTCGATGATTCCTCCACTCTTCGTTGTGGGAATTTACGCCAATGCTGTGCGTCGCATAGACGTTCCAAGAGAAATTTAATTTGTAAAATTCCTCTCCGCGTGCCCGATTAATAATTTCCGTTATAATCCTCTCTCAAAACAAGTGCGTGGTTCCACTGAAATCCGACGTTCGTTTCGGATGCGTTGATGTCCCTGTAGCGGGGTTCTGCTCACAGGTTTTCAAATTCTGCTCCTCGGCAAAATGGCGGGTGAATGATTTCTTCTTTGAATCCTGGTATAGGTCGCCAATGTCGGATAAGACGATGTTCTTTAAAAGTATTCTCAGTATGTCACTTCCTCGCACCCACAAGGAAGTTTATACCGTTTAATTAATTTATTCTTACTACGAATTACGAAGACAACAATTTATACCTTCGGTTAATGGCGTCCGCTCTCTCTCAGTCCGTTGAGAGAAGGGAATGCTTTTCTCCGTTGGAAGGATATAAAATGACGAGTTTTCCTTTGTTAGTCCTTTATTTCCACAAAGTTGAAATCACTAATAAACACCCTTAACACAACACTTGCTTAGAGAGTTATGAACGGGCAAATGCTTACATCAAAAAGCTAAGGGGACCAGCCGAAACGGCCCGGCCCAAGGGCGGAACACTCACACCCACTCGAGGCCGAGGCGAGACTCTCACTCCCTGTCTCAAATCTGAGGCAGACTCTCTCAAGGCGTGTTCATTTCCTCCTTGAGAAATCCCGTGGTGCCACTTTTACCAAAGCTTTATTTACTTGTAAATTCCTACTCTAATAATGGTATTAACAAGAGAATTGGTATAAAATGATATTAGCAAAAGAATTTATACAATTGTAGTTTTATACTAGTCGAAAAGAACATTTAGAATTTTAGGAATCTCTGTTAAGATTATAGATGTGACAACTGTGGAGAGCATCGTTAGGCTTATCGAAAGGGTGCCAGAGAATCTGGGCTTGAGGCAATTTATACAAATATTAAGAATTTTAACAGAGTCCTGTTTTAATTTATATGAACAAAATAATATCTTTTAAAAGATTAATATTTTAATTTATACAAACAGAATATCTTTAAATTTTAACACAAATTTATTTTCTCGTAGAAACACTTTTCTACATATATATATATATATATATATATATATATATATATATATATATATATATATATATATATATATATATATGTAGAAAAGTGTTTCTACGAGAAAATAAATTTGTGTTAAAATTTAAAGATATTCTGTTTGCATAAATTAAAATATTAATCTTTTAAAAGATATTATTTTGTTCATATAAATTAAAACAGGACTCCGTTAAAATTCTTAATATTTGTATAAATTGCCTCAAGCCCAGATTCTCTGGCACCCTTTCGATAAGCCTAACGATGCTCTCCACAGTTGTCACATCTATAATCTTAACAGAGATTCCTAAAATTCTAAATGTTCTTTTCCACTAGTATAAAACTACAATTGTATAAATTCTTTTGCTAATATCATTTTATACCAATTCTCTTGTTAATACCATTATTAGAGTAGGAATTTACAAGTAAATAAAGCTTTGGTAAAAGTGGCACCACGGGATTTCTCAAGGAGGAAATGAACACGCCTTGAGAGAGTCTGCCTCAGATTTGAGGCATACATATATATATTTTTTTTGTGTTTGTGGTTGTATGTGTGTGTGTGGTAGCTATAACTAACATATGTTTTTGGTAAAAGTTGCTTAAAATTAATCGAAACCTAAGTGAAAATTATTGACTGCCGGTTAGGTGAACTGTACGCCCTTGACGATTGGTTAGGTTAAGTCGTGATATTTTCGTTAGTTTAAAAGAAAATATCGCGACTTAACCTAACCAATCGTCAAGGGCGTACAGTTCACCTGACCGGGCATTCAATTAACCTAACCGGGCATTGCTGACCTAACCGGGCATTCAATTAACCTAACCGGGCATTGAATTATTACGGCACTTCAAGACCTAAAACAAATTGTTAACAAATTTAAAATTAAGAAATTTTATTTATTATTTTATTATTAACGTTAAAGGTAGATGAAGATTATAGCAAATTTTTAAAAACAATACAAAGCTCACAAAAACAGTCTATATGTGCTCAGGACTGCTGGCTAAATAGCCTGGGAGACTATTCAGCCAATGCTGGTCAAATAGCCTGGAAGGCTATCTGACACTGTGAATTAAATTTATATCCTGAATAATTACAAACATCTTTTGAAATTTAAATTTTATTTCTGAAAAATTTGTAACTGTACATCTGTAAACCTCTTTTGAATTTATGTCCCAGTGCGAGTAAAGTCAAATAAACTTTATACGAAGAAGTGTGTTGTTTCTATGTTACCTTGCAATAGGCCTCTCTTGTAAGCTGAGAGTAAATTAACATTGAAAGTTTGAAATTTAAAATGGGATTCAAGTAAGCCGAGAAAATTGTGCGTATAAAAGTGAAAGTCCATCCAAGTGGATAATCAGAGACATCCTGAATAAAGGAACCCGTGCGCCAAGAAGTGCAACCAAAAGTAGTTTTTTTATGTAGGAAGGATGAACCAAGGGCGACCGCCCGCAAAAATACCCCCACCCCCCCTATATAAAAAAGAAAAAGCTGAAATCAAGGTATCTGAAGCTCACGATGCCTTTTTTTTTTTTTGAAAAGATTGCGTAGTGTGTAAAATGCACGAATGTGTAGTGAAGAATAGAAGGACAACTGTGTGTTTGAAAGCATGCTGGGCTGCTCGTAAGGAAAAAGATCAGCTAAAGAGGAACAGTGACAGGAGAAACGAGAGTTCCAGCACTCCCTGTCTCCTGCCTAACATTCCCTCCGGACTACTTCCCTGGTCGATTGGTGTCTACAATCTCCTACCTGCATCACAATACTAGTTGCACCACTAGTACACCACTAGGTACAGCAGTACATCCTAGTTGCACCACAATATATTTATTTTTATTTATTCTTTTCCTTATCACCATCCTCCTTATTTTATTATTCTTCCCTCTTATCATCCCTCCCGTTTGAGAGATTAAAATTTTGACTTTTCCCACTAGTTTCTCCTCACTTGGCACTGGCACCCCCTCGGCCTAAATGACCCATACTACTAAAGTTAATAGCTACTTTTTTCACAAGCCTTCCTCGATGTACATATACTGTACAGTAGGGTGTGTCAATTTTGTTAATTTTTTTCAAATCAATTTTGGTAGTGAAAATATAGTGTCTTTTCATGTCAAAACTTGAAATTGGCCAACCAAAATGAAATAAAATAACCCTTACCTACATCAGTTTTACCTTAAAGTTTCAGAAATTGACTCTTTTACTAAATAATAGGACATAAATTCATTAACTATTCATCTGTCACAGAATTATCCCACTGATCGCATATGGAGTGTTTTCAAGGTCATATAGTTGTTGTACAATGTACAAGTCACAACATGAATAGAACTGTCCCTAACTCTCAGTCCTCAGTTGCCTCTTAGATGTCATAGATGGTGGTTTGCTGTTATTACTCTTGTACCTACTTCATAGTTATTCTACTAGACGAATACTACAGTTTAACTGTAAGTATGGATTATTGATTATTATAATTATTTATTATCATCATATTCTTCTGTCTAATTATGTTGTAATCCCATGAAATATTTTTTTATTGAATTTTAGAACATCGACTGACTAAACTTTCAAACATCGTAATTGATATAAAATACTTAAATGTTTTTCTTTCTTTTCAGATATTCCTAAGATGCCAAAATTGAAGACAAGAGGTCAGTCGTCATGCCACTTGAGCCTGTTAGTCGGTACAGGCAAGGAGCTTCCCGTATCAGAACTACCAACAGTGCGAGACATGCTGAGACTAGGGTTACTCCTTCGTGAACAAAATACAAAGGATCGAAGGAACTACACAGAGAAAGAGCTCATAAGGGACATGATTCCCCCTCTTCTACATCAATGGAAAAAAGCTAATGTGTTATTCGAACCACCTGTACTCAATCAGTCTAGAACTATTGAGCTAAAATTAACAAAGCTGTGGCGCAAAGCAGTTGAGACATCACTTGGTAAAGGAAAACTAGCAAAGAAAAATAAATTTCTTCACACACTTGATACTCTTCTTGACATTTTTAACTGGCAGTGTCCCATAGAGTTGTGTTCTGAAGCCAATTGTTCTCCCTCATGCAGAAGAGAACCTCACCCTCACATTGATTGTCGCTGTCCTCGTGAGAAGAAGATCCCTGTTTTGGAGCTGGCTTTCATAAAGGCGCAGAGAACAAAGGCAGGAGGCCAAGGAAGTATGCAGATTGGTTCGGCAGATTATTCAGAAACCAAAAAACAGATTGTTATTGCTAAGAAAAAAGAGAAAATCCGAGAGAGGGAAGAAAGGAAGAAAAAGAAGAGTGAAGAAGCCACCCAAAGAGATGAAGAGCTCTATCAAGAGGTTTCTCACTTCTTTGAAAGCTCTTCAGATGAACAGAAAGAAGCAACATCAGATGATAGCTCCAAAATGCCATCTGAACCTTCGCCGAAGAGAATGAAATACAACACTAAAGACATCTCAAACATTGCCCTTGCCAGTATTCACCACCATACGGGGCTACGAGAGACTGCAGAGATTGCCACTGCCGCTTGGATAGATGCAGGCCTCATCAGCCGAGAGGATACATCCTTAGTGAAAGATCATAATAAGATAAGAAGAGCACAAGAAAAAATAATGAAGGAAATATCTGATCAGCATGAAAAAGATTTGAAGGAGGAAGGTCTCTCTTGCCTTTTGTTTGATGGAAGAAGAGATGACACAAAAGTTCTCCTAGAGGTAGAGGGAGTGGACAGAAAGTTTCCAGGTCTCATCAAAGAAGAACACTACTCTGTGTGTTCCGAACCTGGTGGCCGCTATTTGTTTCACTTTGTTCCTGAAGCAGAAGTAGAAGGCAAGAAACATGCAGAGGCAATTGCTGATCAAATAATATGTTGGCTTCAAGAAAGAAGACTTGACAGTTCACTGCAGGCCGTTGGTGGAGACTCAACTGCGGTGAACACTGGATGGCAGGGCGGTGTTATGACGCATTTAGAGAAAAAACTTGGAAGAAGGCTTGTTTGGATTGTATGTGATTTGCACACAGGGGAACTACCACTTCGGCGTCTCATCCAGGAACTTGATGGTCCTACAGAGCAACAAGTGGTCAGGCCCCCTTGGCAACATGCTAGATGAAGCAACATCTTGTTTCAATTACAGCTACTGAGAACCCAAAAGAAAGTAGTGGTGGACATCGTGTTACCTGTGGTGAGAAGGTCCGCTTGGTATGCTAGGCCAGAGGCAGTTTTGCAAGCAATACTCTGCAGCCAATGTACCAAAGAGCGAACTGAGGCTGTGGAAATCATTCTAAAGCTTAGAGGAACATCACTAGATGATGACCAGCTGCGAGACTGCTCTGTTCAGACAAGGAAGGTATCTCCGATAAACGTCAGTGCCACGAAATTGTCTGAATTAGTTAACTTGAGTTCGGAAGTTTTGGAGCCACCACTGACAACATGTATAACAAACAAAGATTTAACACAACTTAAAGAGGCCCCAATGCAAGTGCCAAAGTGGCCTTCTCACACTCAGAGTGTGGAGAGATGTGTGAAAATGGTCACAGAAGCAGCTAGTCACGTTTACAGTCACGAGAGGCGAGAAGGCTACATCAAAGCGCAAGTAGCAAGCCGAATGCTGATGTCAAGGAACCGCAGCATAAAGAACATGACTGCATTGGTTACTTTCAAATAAAGACTCTGAATGATATCTTATTGCCACTTTAAATGTTGATAGGATGTTTGCGCACATTTGTTATTTTGTTACGAATTTACGGAAAAATGGAATTTTTGAATTAAAATTGATGTAGGTAGGAGTTATTTTTTATTGTTTTTGAAGCAAGGATATTATTTTGTATGCCAAATGATTACATTAAATTGCTACCAAATCACATGATTTTCAATTTAGTCATTTCACCCCCAAAACTGACTCACCCTAATGAGGTATGTTTCATTAAATAATTATGATAAAGCATAAAGTGCTGGTGTTTATAACAATATCATAGTACTTATACCAGTGTCCAGTAATTTTTGACAATGTGGTATCATAGTAATGTTTAAGTGTTTATAAATGCATCGTCGTGATGTTTAAGTGTTTATAAATGCATCGTCGTGATGTTATAATATTTGGTAAATGCATCGTCGTGATGTTATAATAAATGCATCGTCGTGATGTTACAGAAACTCATGTTTATGAATGGTGGTCCCTGTGACTACTGGTATATTTGTATATTTAATTGTATATTTAATATGTTGTTAATGCTTACTGCTTACTGTATTAAATAATGATATCAATTATATTAGCTAGCGTTATACCATACTATATTGAATTAGTGTTGATGCATTGGATGGGAAGTGCTGATGGCGAATGTAGACATGCCAGTCAAAAGACTTTCCCAGACAAGATGGAGTGCTCATTATGACGCTGTGAAACCAGTGAAGGCAAATTTAGAAAAGCTGACCTCAACCCTTGAAGTACTGTGCGATCCCAAAGAAAATGTGGACACAAGAGGATCAGCTCAGATTTTGCTGTCTGCTGTATGTGATTTCTCTTTTTTGAGTTACCTTTCTTTCTGGTGTGAAGTCCTGGAAGAAATTAATCTCACACAAAAGTATTTGCAAACAGTTGGAATCAGCATTAAAAAGTGCACTGTGAAGCTCCAAGCTCTAAAACTGTTTCTTGAAGATCAGCGAAATGAAATTGTGGAGAGGGCCATTCATTATGCAACTACAAAGTGTGAGGAAAGGGACATTTCTATGGAGAGAAGAGGGAGAGTAAAGCTCCGAAAAAGGATGCCAGGAGAGATGGCAAAGGATGCTGGTCTCACATTGCCAGAGGAAGTAAAAAGGGCTATGTTTGAATGTCTTGATTGCTTTCATCAAGAATTGGAGATTCGTTCTAAGGTAATGGATCAAATTCTGTCAATCTTCGCTGTTTTTCAGCCAAACACTTTGGTTGTTGCAAGAGAAGAGCTTCTGAAGTATATTCCAAATTTGACTCAGATTTTCGATGAATTCTCTGATGAAGATATCAATGTAGAAATTGGACGACTTCGGAGGCATTTGGAAGCTGCCAAAATCAGCGTTGAAGAGGCAAAGAAATGGACATCATTGCAGTTTCAGGAGTTTATTGTGAAATGGGATTTTTGCGAATCTTTGCCAAGCTTGTCACTGTGTTTGAGATTCTTTTTGACTGTCTGTGTGTCTATTGCTTCATGTGAAAGAAGTTTTTCCAAATTGAAATTGATAAAAAATTTCTTTCACTCGACCATGAGTCAGACAAGATTGACAAATCTGGCTTTACTTTCAATTGAACATGAATATGCAAAGGTGAATTTTGATGAGGTCATTGATCAATTTGCAGAAATTAAGGCGCGAAAGCAGAGACTGTGAATCCTCTCTATTTACCTTTGAAGAATAGGCTGAGCGTTGAGACTGGATTTCCTGAGTTTTTTTTTATGAAATAAAATGCAGTATTACCTGTTCACTGAATTTTTAATGTCCTGCATTTTTCTTATTTCCAATTTGCTTATGACTACTGTACTGTTTAAAAATCTACTTGCAAACATAATATATTTTTCTGTGTGTTTAAGTTTTAAAATTATTTATGGGGGTTGCCAAAGGAAGGATCCGCCCCGGGTGCCAAATACTTTAGGTACGCCCCTGACTTGGTCCTATATTCGACCTTTTATCGATTTCATACTGGCTGACTGATTCATACTTCTGAGGATTCATGGTAAAAGAGCATCAAGGTCATAATTTTATGATCCTGTATTATTCATTGAATATAGAGCCTGAATAGAATTTGTAAGCTTTAACTGAAACAGTAATATTTCAACCGAACTGTTATTTCATTGCTAATTAAATATTTAGATTACAAAAATATACGTGGAATATTTAAAGCAGATTTTACTGGTGTGTGTGTGTGTATATATATATATATATATATATATATATATATGCGCAATATTTGTTGCAGATTTTGTTCAGTATAAAGTTACTGTGAATTACGTTAACGTCATGAGTTCAGACAGTTGCCATTTGTCGCTATATCATTTCTATTAATTCAATAGGCAACTCTTTTTTTTCGTTGTTGACTTGTGAACAACGAACCGCCATTATTTATGAACGTGTGACTCACCGGTGTGAGCTATTCTTGTTGTGTTGATATCAGCTGTGTGTTTTGGAGTGTTATATATTTATTTGTTATAATAATTAAGATTACTTTTATTAAACTTAGTAGGCCCGAGAGGCACAGGCGAGGCTATATTCTGATCTCAGTGTTTCACGAATTCCAGTTATCGTACTATACGGTAAGAAATTGATTCGAGTCGTACGTAAATATTTCCAATCTAAACATAAGCTATGCTAGGGCAGGTAGGCCTCCTCTTCTGAGGTTTTCTTCAGCAAAAATATTGCCTCTCATCTTGTTTGATTACACTGGTATGCATCAATTTTGCTGTCAAGGGTTTTGTAAGTGATTCTTTTAGAGTTTTTCCTGCTGATTTCGAATCTGCAATCCGTTTTTCTCAATCAGCTCAGGTTATCCGGCTATGGCCTCATAAGTAAAATAGAATTTTTCGTGATTTTGTCAAAGCGGAATTGGAACAGTAACATCTATCATCACTTGTTTCACTTGTATAATATCTTTTTTTACTTTTCAGGCATATAGATAAAATATTTCATAATGAATAGAGCGTGTAAAAATGATCCCAATAGATTCTGCTACATATGTGGGACGGTTACCATGCCAAATAACCAGTCCCAAATCACTAAATTTGTGAAGACAATGTATAGAACATACTTTGGAATTAAGCTAGGGGACCAGGACAAAAATTTCGCCCCTCATATGTGCTGCAAGACGTGCATTGAAAATTTGAGAAGATGGAGCAAAGGCAGAGCGAAATCTTTGCCTTTTGGAATTCCCATGATTTGGAGAGAAGGAAAGGATCACGTGACAGATTGCTATTTCTGCATGACAAACCTCCAAGGTGGGCTTATAAATTTATTTTTCTTAAATATTTTGAAATCCTCGTATGAAACTTGACATAATATTCACCATAATGTAATATTCACCATATATATAGCATAATATTCACCATAATGGTAATCATACATTTACACATACATATTGTTATACAAGTTACATTTACATATACAATGATTGTATATTTTCTTTCTTTTTCATTCATATTGTCCCCGAAGGGACGATATGAATGAAAGAAAGAAAATATACAGACTCCATCGACCTATTTCATATCTTACAGACCGCAGCCTTCCCTCACGAGCCGCCACTGTCTGAATGCTTCTTCTATTTCATATGCAAGTTTTATATCCATGTTTCTGTGTTTCTATTTTCAGGATTAACAAGAAGAATAAACACATTGTTGTATACCCTGACATTCCTTCTGCTATGAGACCTGTACCCCATGGTCCTGGAATTCCAATACCCGACCCACCTCAAACCCTGGACTTCGATGATTCTGATGATGAATCAATGACCAATGCCAATGACCAGTCCCAGTCGTATATACCTCAAAATACCGCTTCAAATGAGCCGAGGCCTCTCAACCAGGCCAAACTTAATGATCTTACAGGGATTTAGGACTTTCCAAATTAGCTGCCGAGATCTTGGGCTCACGACTTCGAGAGGACAACTTGCTGGCTCCGGGAACAACATTCTCCTGGTATAGGAAACAGAGGAAGAATTCCGCAAGTTTTTTGCAGTGCACGAAAATACCTCTTCCTTAGTGTACTGCTGCAATGTTGAGGGGCTAATCGAATCCTTGGGCCTGCCATATAACGCATCAGAATGGAGGCTATTTATAGACTCGTCAAAACGAAGTTTGAAAGCGGTACTTCTCAACATTGGGAATAGGGTTGCATCAGTCCCTGTAGCACATTCCGTACAACTTACTGAGAGCTACGATAACATGAAAATTTTACTGGATGCTCTCGTATACGACCAACATAACTGGAGGATCTGTGGAGATTTGAAGGTAATACTAATATCATAAGTAAACTATTGCTATTGACTATGTTGTTTTTCCAAAGGTTATTTGAGAGCGTATAAGAACACTTAACTTCCCCACAGAAGTGATACAGTCCAATGCATAGATTTTTTTTATCTGATAGAACAAATTCTCTAAATTCTTTAAATATTTCATTTTTTTTTCAGATTGTGGCATTTGTACTGGGAATGCAAGGGGGATACACGAAATACCCATGTTTCCTCTGCAAATGGGATAGCCGAGCGGATGAGAAGCACTATGCACAGCGTGAATGGGCATCCAGAGAGAATTTTGAACCTGGGTCGCATAATGTCGTTTCAGTGCCCCTTGTACCACCAACAAATTTGCTCCCACCACTTCATATTAAGCTGGGCTTGATGAAAAATTTCATCAAATCAATGAATAAGGAGGGTTCAGCATTCCGATATCTCGAGAGTAAATTTCCTCATATATCTGATGCTAAACTAAATGCTGGGGTTTTTGATGGTCCTCAAATTCGACTTTGATCAAGGATACTCAGTTCGAAAACGCAATGACTCCAACTGAGAAGAATGCCTGGCAGGCATTCAAATCAGTTGTCACTGATTTTCTTGGCAAGCGTAGAAGTCCAGAATACGAGTCCGTTGTCGAAAACTTGATGGAAGCTTTCAAAGCTCATGGGTCGCGTATGTCCATAAAATGCACTTTTTGTGGTCCCACTTGGACTATTTTCCTGAAAATTGCGGGGATTATAGTGAGGAACAGGGTGAACGATTTCACCAAGATATCAAAATAATGGAAGAGAGGTACCAGGGAAACTGGGATATCAATATGCTGGCGGACTATTGCTGGTGTTTGAAGCGAGACGTGCCCGAAGAAAAACACAGACGGAAAGCCAAAAAAACTTCATTCCTTCCTCAATAAACTTTTTTCCATATTGATTGTATGAATAAAAGTATTTATTCACACAATGTTTTCATTTTTCACGAGTGTTCTTATAATATTACTCGTATCTACAGTGTTTAAGCTAAAAAAATCAATAAATTTGGGGATAAAATTGGACTTATAATAAATGGCCAATAGAGAAAAAACCTGACCTGATTGAGGAAAACCAATGTCATTTTCGAATTCAGCATGGTCGAATTATATAATATGAGTTGAAAAAACCCTCACAGCAGACAAACAAATTTCATATGCATACCAGTGTTATGAAAGGCTAAAAGGCTTCACCATTATTAGTCAGATATCGTAAGCGACCGACTTTAAGATAATGAAATCATAAAAGTATAAGTAATTTAACAGCAGAAACTATCCTGTCAATGTAGTCAATGAAAGTACGTTGTGGGGATATCCTATCGGATATCCGGTATTGCAAATAATACCTGATGCATATGTTAAAAGCTCACTCGTTTTACCTAGTACCAAGTCTTAGGAAACCTTACTATTGTTTCTTACTCCAGGCTGTACATTACTAGTTTTCTTGTTCATTTCAGAAAAATTGTGAAATATAGACTTTCTAGTCGTTAATATTAGAAATAAAAGTGAATTATGTCTTCTAAATCAAAATAAATTATTTGGAAGTATTTTAAAGTCTGTGGTGTGGAAAATGAACATAAATTGGAGTGCAAATTATGTGATGTTACAAACAATGGGAGGTACATCGTGCGTGGTAAAACACCTCGGTCATATTCAACAAAACCATTGTGGAATCACATTCAAAGTAAACATCCTAGCATTAAGTTCAAAGCACTGCATGAAGAGAAGACCGAGTCTGTAGCCACTAACGATTCAGCTATTCGACATATTACATGTTAGAACGTCTGCATGAACAAGGCAGGTAGTGACAGCATATGCTGCAGAACAAGACATTCCAACACTCACCGCTTATAACTAGGGTTTGGTGGAAAATATTATTCGAGTGCTACAACCATTTGAAGAATTGACCAAACAAGCAAGTAAAGACAGCGAACTGATCAGTTTTGTAATTCAGCAGTAGCTACACTACATTCTTATCTTTCAAAAAGACAAAAGATTGTGGGATCCAAACTGTCAAGCAAAACTTGAAAGAAGCGCTGGAAGACCGTTTCATGAAACCGACATGCAGTAAATCTGTAAACCTGGAGCAAAACTGCTTTACGGTGGCTACCCTTTTAGATCCCCGCTACAAGTCGCACTTTCTGAAAGATGCTAATGGGGTGAAACAGCAGCTTGTGGCAGAATTAGTTGAGCACGAAAAACTGCAGAAGAAACATTCTACTAGCCGGGCTGAAGCAGAAGTCGAGGAAGCAGAAGTAGCAGAGGTCGGTTTTACCAATGAACTTGGCTGAAGAAACTCATGAGGAGGGGCTTGCTTCGACCAACTTTGACAAAAAACTTCAGTGGATCAAGAAGACAGCAGCAGTGCAGACGAATCATGCCAGCTACCCGATGTTTCTCAAACTTCAGACTCATCCAATGCAAAGTCACGCCAAAGTGTCCTCTGCTTCATAGGCATTCAAAGGCTAAAAAACTCTGCCTCTTCTATACTTCAGAAATAGATAAGTATCTGTCGCTACCAAACATACAGGACTGACAACCCAATGAAATGGTGGTGCACAATGTCAATCAATTTGAAACATTGAAACCAATGGTCCTTAAATATTTAAGTGCACCACCAAGTTCAGTTGCCTCTGAACGGTTATTCAGTGCAGGGTCAGGTATATGCAGACAACCGAAGCAAATTATTGCCAGCTAATGCTGAAGAACTGATCTTCTTGATGAAAAATATGAAATATAGTGAATCGTAAATACGTACATTAAGTCTATTTTCATTTATTTTTCAACACATATTGCCATACTATTGATTGCTTGTCTTCATTTTTTCTATAATGTGTGATATCATGATATGTCAATGTTACAGATGTATTTAAATTTTTGATCTGTTTAGCTCAATTAGATCAATTTAATTCTCAGTTTCTGTTTATTATTATTGTGTTAGGGTGGTTGTCATAACCACTTCTTTGGATCCCTTGATTATTAAACTTATTTCTTCTCTCTTTGGGTCGCCATTGTTGCAGATAGAGAGGTTAAAACTAACTAATATAGCTAATAATAAATAATAATAATAATAATAATGCTATTACTTTGTAGGTACCTATAAAAATGTTTATTAAGGATTCATCATCTAAGATATTTAATTAAAATTAAAAGTGCAGGATATCCGGAAAACAGGATCATAACCGGATATCCGGCACATCCCTAATATATATATATATATATATATATATGGAAATGAACTCAGAATGGTCCCCTGAGTTTCTTATGATACACACAGACAGTGCATGGAACAAGGAACTCTTCTGGGATAATTAAATCCACTATAGTCCGAATAAGTAATGGTAAATGACAAATACCATAGTTTTTCTTTTTCATAATGCTAGCCCGACGTGGGCAACGGGTCACTCGCAAAGAGGTCCCATAAATATAGCTTCCCACACCAGCTATCTGCAAAGCAGACAGGATCCAGCTTTGGGACATGGATCTAGGCTTTGCAGATAGCTAGTGAGGGAAGCTATATTTATGGGACCTCTTTGCGAGTGACCCGTTGCCCACGTCGGGCTAGCATCATGAAAAAGAAACACTATGGTATTTGTCATTTACCATTACTTATTCGGACTATAGTGGATTTAATTATCCCAGAAAAGTTCCTTGTTCCATGCATTGTGTGTGTGTATCATATATATATATATATATATATATATATATATATATATATATATATATATATATATATATATATATGGTACTTTCCTGTTAACGGGAATACCAAATTGTTTATGTATTTTTGCTCTCGTCATTTTCGTTTAAACTAACGAAAATATCACAACTTAACCAAACCAATCATCAAGGGCGTACAGTTGACCTAACCGGGCATTCAATTAACCTAACCGGGCATTAAATTAACCTAACAGGTTAATATAACGGAAAATTCCCGGTTAGGTCAACTGAATGACCAGTTAAGTTAACTGAATGCCCGGTTAGGTCAACTGTACGCCTTTGATAATTGGTTAGGTTAAGTTGTGATAACTTATTTTCGTTTGTTTAAACGAAAATGACGAGAGCAAAAATACATAACAAACAGGTTGTTATTCCCGTTAACAGGAAAGTACCATATATATATATATATATATATATATATATTATATACACACTAAGGTTAAGAATAGTGGAAAATTTTTATGGTTTTTGTTTTATTTAAAAAAAAATTCCTTATTAGACTTAATAGAGCATACAACCACATGTAAGTGGTTTCTTGTAGGTTAGGGCAGTGGCGGTTCCTCATATGGGCAATATGGGCAGCCGCACAGGGCGGCATTTGTGGAGGGGCGGCATGAGCGCCTGCAAAAAAAATAAAAATAAAAATAAGAATAAATAAATAAAGAAATAAATAAAAATAAAAAATAAAATAAAATAAATAATAAAAGATCAATAAATATATTTTTATTAATAAAAAACCATCTATTGCATTTTCCATAAACCTTCCCATAAAAGACCTAAACAATGCAAAATGCTTCCAGATTAATATTATTGGGAATAAAGGCCCATACTTTAACATATGTAATGTTATTTTTCTGGGTTTGGTTAAATAGTGAAATGTATATTATTTATTACAGAACGAATCTTCACACTAAGCCACTAAGGTCTGTCAAATAACCGCAAATGGATAAGAAGAGGTCAAAGCTATCAGGTGCTCAGTTTAGAAAAAAGAGGAAAGAAGAAGAGGAGAAACGAGCAAAAGATAAAGGTATAGAGCTATGTCATCTACTCTTCACTGCTATATTGCACTGCTGTTTTGTGATATAGCTTTCTGAGTCATTTGAAGTGTACTATTATGTATATAATTAGCCATTAACCAAGGAGGTTGTATTATTCATTTGTTTCCTATTCTAAAAGTTTAATAAATTGTGCTTAATAACATGTTAAATTAATTGTACTAGCCTATTCATGCATTGGTCTGTTATGTTCTATTTTACTATTTGCAGGGGCACTTTTGAAATATTTTGGAACACCCTCTGCCACTAGCCAGGATGAGAAGCCGTCTACTTCTGCCATTATTGAGGCTGAGGAGCCATCTACCTCCTCAGCCTCACATATGTCTCCACAAATGCAGTCTGATCCTGAGGATGAAGACCCATTTGCTTCTACTTCTCCCCGGCAGGACTCTTCAGGTGAGTTTGTGTGCACATATGTCTGTGAGTGTGTGCGTGTGTGTGTATGTGTATGTGTGTGCATCCCTGCAAAGCATTTTGCAAACAGTTATAAATTATAATGTTATTATCACTGGGTCTGGGTTACTGGGTATGTGTGGTGTTTCACCACCATAATTCCATAACACCACCACCAATGTTCCCTCTAATTTTTTTTAGTCCGTGTGCGCAAGAAATGTTCGTCGTGCGTACATTTAGATTCATGGTGAAAAATTGTGCAAACTTTTCTCTGAGCGCTATTATCTTCAAAATAAAATATATATAAATATTAGATACTTAATAAATACTATTTCCATAAGGTGATAGCTTGATCATTACGGTACTATTAAATGGATATTAAAAAACTGTTTACGATATTATATATTCTTAAAAAAGAAAACATTTTATCCATTCTAAAAATATGAATAAAATAAAAAATAGTAAAATAAAATTCAACAAAATAAAGAAATAAAATAAAAATAACATTAATTGAAAATTACTATTTTAGTTATCATTTCTCAAAACAATTTTTAGCATTTAGCAATTTAAAATAGACTATCAAGATAAAATACGTGATTTTATCCATTCACAAAATAGGAATAAAATAAAAAATAATAAAATTCAATAAAATAAAATATAACCAAAATAACATTAAATGAAAGTGCCTTTCATTTAAGTATGATTAAGATTTCTCCCTACGATCTTTAGCATTTGCCCATTCCAAATAAACTCTTTGAAGATTAATACATCCGTCATCATTGAGGTAACTTTTAATTCGCATGAGCATGTCCAAATGAAGTCGGGCGGAAGGGATTAATACTTAAAAGAGCGACTATAGAGTATGTTGATACAAATGGTCAGACCTTGTGTGACGGTATATTTTTGAAATTACTTCATTTACTGTCGTGACTCATGATACGCTTGAGCCTGTGCGCATTTTATTTTGCTGTGTGCGCGGGTTCCACAACGCGCGTGCGCGCACACACGCGCACACCTTAGAGGGAACATTGACCACCACCATAACAAAGTGCTGTGAATAATGTGTTATCTAACTTAGGTGTGTATACTAATGAGTAATGCTCTTGTTCTTTCTATTAGAAATGCCTGGAGCAGAATCGCCTCCTGAGGATGAGTCTCTGTCCACCGACCCTGCTAACTGGCCTTCAGTTCTGACTGAGAGAATTCGGACACAACTGGTTTCCAGGGGACCAAGTCAAGTACCATCTGACTTTGTATTCCCTAGAAACGACAGTGACGGAAGAAGTTTCCACCATCAATACTTCAGGAAGTCATTGGTTAGTGGGGAAAATATAACCAGAAGTTGGTTGGTCTATTCCTTAAAAAACAACAGCCTTTTCTGTTTCTGTTGTACATTATTTTCCAAGAGGAAAATAAATTTAACAAGTTTGGGACTCTCGGACTGGAAGCATGCAAGCTCATTGCTCACATCACATGACAACAGTTCAGAACACCTAAATTCTATGAAAATCTGGAAAGAACTGGCAGTGAGGATGAGAAAGGGGGAGACCATTGACAAGCAGGAGATGGCACTTCTGGAGGCTGAGAAGTTGAGATGGAGAGCGGTGCTGACACGTCTCACTGCTATTGTGCATTCTCTGGCAGTTAGGAATTTGGCACTAAGGGGACATACAGAAAAATTGTTCTCACCATCAAATGGCAATTTTCTGAAAGAAGTTGAACTGATGGCACAATTTGATCCTATAATGCAAGAGCACATTAACCGTGTCCAAAAAGGGACCTCTAGTCACACCAGCTACCTCGGCCACCACATACAAAACGAACTCATTGATTTGTCGAGCAGCAAGACCATTTCAGCAATGGTGAGCGACATCAAACAATCAAAGTTTTTTTCAATAATTCTAGATTGCACTCCAGATATCAGCCACACTGAACAGTTGTCAGTTGTGATTCGGGTTGTGTCACTGGAGGGGAAGCCCCATATAAAGGAACATTTCATGGGGTTTTTGGAGGCAGAGGAGTCCACTGGTCAACATTTGGCATTTCTGATTCTGAAGAGACTGGAGGAGCTAAAAGTTCCTTTCATGGACTGTAGAGGACAATCATACGACAACGGGGCCAACATGAGGGGAAAAAACAAGGGTGTTCAATCCAGGCTCCTAGAAATTAATCCCAGAGCTCTGTTTGTTCCATGTGGGGCTCATTCTCTGAATTTGCTTGTGGCCGATGCTGCTAAGGGATCTATTGATGCCACAAGTTACTTTGGCATCTTGCAGAAGCTTTACAACTTGTTTTCAGCCTCCACACAACGATGGGCCATTTTGAAAAAACATGTGAACATCACATTGAAGATGTGGTCTGATACAAGGTGGGAAAGCAAGATAAGAGTGTGGAGCCCCTGAGATATCAGGCAGCTGCAGTGAGAGATGCACTGATCGAGGTGAGGGACCACACCAAAGACTGTAATAAAGGTCGAGGCTCAATCTCTGTCAGAGGAGGTTGGGTCATACCGCTTCGCCATTTGTTCAGTGGTGTGGCATGACCTGTTGTGCCAAATTCAGCATGTGAGCAAGCAGATGCAGTCTCCTAGCATGCACGTTGATGTTGCAGTAAATCTCCTAAAAAAAACAGAGAGAGGTCTCCGCAATTACAGGGCAACAGGTTTTGTGGCTGCACAAATGGCAGCCACAGATATCTGTGAACAAATGAATGTGGAGGCTGTGTTAAAACAAAAACGGCTGAGGTCCACAAAGCGGCACTTCTCCTATGAAGCATCTGATGAGCCCTTGATTGATGCTTTGAAGAAGCTGGAGGTGACATTTTTCAATGCAGTGGTTGATGCTGCAACATCAGCCATTCAGGAAAGATTTTCCACGTTGGAAATTGTGGGAGAGAAGTTTGGAGTGCTGACACATTTCCAAAATCTCACATTTGAGGAGCTGACAGAACAATGTGTGAACCTTAGTACTACACTACACTTTAAGGGACAATCTGACTTGGATGGCAGAGAGCTTGCACAGGAGCTGAAGAACTTGCCTGACTTGCCATCAAAGACCATATCTTTGCTTGAACTGTTGACATTTATCCATGAAAGGGAGCTCTCTGAAATATATCCAAATTTGTGGACTGCTCTCAGAATTGGTCTTACTCTTCCAGTCACTGTTGCTGAAGCAGAGAGGAGCTTTTCAAAGCTGAAGCTCATCAAATCCTACCTGAGGTCAACTATGTCACAGGAACGCCTTACCGGTCTGGCCATCATCAGTATAAATCATACAATTGCTGAGCAGATTTCATATGATGATTTAATTCATGACTTTGCATCAAGGAAGGTAAGAAGAGTCAGGCTTTAGATGGCAGTTGTGCTGTGGTGCAATTTATTTTGTTTCTTGTTCAAAGTGTAGCATAATAATTACCCTCTCTTAAGTGTCTTATTCTATTTATGTGATAGAGCATTTGTACAATTTAGAAATTTGATTCTCTAGTTTATTTATGGCAGTTGTGCAATTTAATTTGTATTTTTCCTGTTCATAGTATCATAATTACATTCTCTTAAGTGAGTTATTCTATTTACGTGATGAAGGATTTGTAAAATTCAGAAATTTGAGTCTTTGTTTTGGTTCTGAAGTTCCAACAATTAGTCCAATAAAAAGTTATTTTGTGAAAGAGTTATGTCTGTCCTTTATTTTGGGGGGATTCGAATGTGTGTGTGTTGGCGAACAGGGGGGGGGGCGCTGAAGGTGAGGTTCGCCCAGGGCGTCATGTAAGCTAGGACCGCCACTGGGTTAGGGTAGAGTAATTACCAAAGAATGTATGCTTTCCCATGCTAAACATGGACTAGTTCGTGTATATTTGGGCGATTAATTATAGTAGCCGAAATTCATATTGGGCTCCAAATAAATCGCCCAACAGAGCCTACAACCACAGCAAGTACAGTAGGGTTGCCAGACGTCTCTCATTTGATCCAAAAATCCCGCATCCCTGCTTTATATTCAAAATGTCTAGCAAAAAATATTAAAAAAAAAAAAAAATTCCGGATGAATTGATTTAGAATTTTCTAGAATTATGTAGGATCCTGTAGAATTCTGCAGAGTAATGTTGAATGTTCTAGAACATCCTTGAAATTACATAAGGCTTATAAAATGTTGTGTGTGGCCACGAGTTGGCAGTTTTTCGGCTGTAGTTATTTTGTAAGCTTTGAATTAGTGTGAGCCCTGCAATTGCTTGACCATACTGTTACTGGTCCATACAACTTGAGATTGTGTAATTCAAATAAAATCTGAAAGTATGTCTACTTTTTATAAGAAAGCGTTCAGGTGTAAATTGCTGCATTTGTGTGAAAGTTTTTGCGTGAAAGAGGAACACACACACACACACACACACACACGATTTTATTTATAAGATTTAGAATATTTTTTGATTTAATTATTTACAATAATGTTTCTTTTAATTATTATTATTATAATAATAATAATAATAATATTTACAATTTTTCTCCAAGCAAAATTATTCACAATGTTTAACTGTTAAGCATCTACAACCAACAAAAGAAAATACTGTACATGAAAAAGTGAAAAAAAAAATAAATAAATAAAAAAAATAAAGTTGCACATCATCCGGCTATGAAAGGATACACATTTCGGGTGAAAACGATATCAGTGATAGTATGTGTGTCACACTATTGAGTTCCCAAAGTAGAATGACCGCAAAATGTTCGAGTGCATAAGCAATTGCAATATTGATCAATTGTTGCAAGGTGCCAGCCCCTTCTCCCCTGGGGGGTGGGGGGTAACGGGGGAGAAGGGTGGGGGGTAGAGGGGGAGGGGTTATGCAACAAAGGGTTGGGGTTAGCCCCCAAGTTGCATAAAGGGGGATGAGGGGATTTTGGGGGAGAGGGAGAATGACCTCCCCCGAAGGGTAACCCAGACACCGAAGGTGCCCTCGCCGTAGGCGAGTTTGCGAAGTACAAGCAGTGCCCGTAGGGCAGTGAGCCGAAGGCTCTGCCTGTTATTTTAATAAAAATTTTCTAATTTTGTTTGTTGTAACCGTTGAAGAAATCTAGTTTCAATTTGAAAACAAAATTTGGTCTTAAAAAAACCTAGAATTTTTTTTGTCCCGCATGTTAAAAAAAAGTTGGGTAGAAATAACCACATATATTTCCAAATAAAATATAAACAAAACAAATATTTACCACAAAATAAATATAGAATATAGAATCTATATCTATATATATATACAGGGTGGGCGGAAAGTAGCTCCCTATTTTGGATTGGTAAAAAAATACGTATATTATCCATTTATTTCAGAAGAAATAATATGAAAAGGTAGGCATACATGGTAGGTTTTCTCTAAAATTCAATGTGGGCTCCAACTCTTTCCACCAGCTTCTGGAGCCGCCCAGGAATGGCGTCCACTGACTTTAGCAGGAACTCCGGCGGGATGGAGGACATGACTTCCCGAAGTCGGTTCTCCAGTTCTTCCAATGTCCTCGGTTTGGTGCGGTAGACTTCTTCCTTTACCCACCCCCAAAGAAAGAAGTCGCACGGTGTCAAGTCGGGGCTCCTGGCTGGCCATTGATGTGGACCACGACGACCCATCCAACGCCCAGGGAAGTGGGCATCCAGCCACTCACGGACAACAAGAGCGAAGTGCGGAGGGGCGCCATCTTGCATAAATATCAGATCGTCGATGTTCTCCCATGTGCTGACAACCGGCCAGACCTCGTTTCGCAACATAGCAAGGTACCGCTCAGCATTCATGGTGTTGCGCAGAAGGAACGGGCCCACAACCTGATCTGAGGTCATACCACACCACACCGTTACACTGAACCGATTCTGCCGTTTTTCAGCGGTAACCATGGGATCCTCTCCTGCCCAGTAGTGGCAATTGTGGCGGTTGACAAAGCCTCCGACGTGGAACACCGCCTCGTCGCTCCAGAGGATGTTGCGGAAGAGATGGGGCCAGTCTTCATGCCAAGCCAGCATGATTTCCCCGAACTCCATGCGAATGTCGCAGTCCTCGTCCGAGAGAGATTGGCAGTAATGCGGCTTCCACGCACGCCAGTTCAGCTCCTTCTTCAGCACAGTTCGCACTGAGTAGCGGGAGAGTCCACTTTCCCGAGCTGCCTGGCGAGTTGACTTTCGTGGACTCCGTGCGAACATTTCCTGAACTGCCTGCACCGTCCCCTGGGCCCTGGATGTCGAAGGGCGACCACATCTTCGAACATCTGCCACAGACCCCGTGGTCATGAGCTTCGAGTGGCAGTTCTTGACTGTTTTCGGGTCCACTTGGGCACGTGGTCCGTGAATGGCCCGCCACCATCTTTGAACTCGAACGACAGATTGCCAAACTTCGTACCGTGCCGCCAACTGGGCACGCTCCTGCAGTGTTAAACGCTCAGCCATGTTACCCTTCAATCTGAAATGAAAAAAAAAAATGAACGTTACAATTGTACCACTTTAGAGAACACAAAGAGAATACTTTAGAGAAAAAAAGATTACCGTTACAATTGTACCACTTTAGAGAACACACTATAACAATACAATCACAATTTATACATAATTTATATGTAATTTAAATTAGGGAGCTACTTTCCGCCCACCCTGTATATATTATAATAAGAGAGCTGTCCGTCTGTCTGTCCGTCCGTCCGTCCGTCACACTTTCAGAAATTGTGAGAAAAAAATTCAGAAATTGTAAAAAAAATTCAGAAATTGTATTACGGGCGGAAATGTGAAGCTCAAGATTTTCATGACTGTGTTCTTTTCTGTAGTTTAGCAATGGGGGAAGGGTGGGGTAATGGGGAGGGTGGGGGTAATGGGGGAGCGGGTTAGCCCCAAAGTTGTATGAATGGGGGTGAGGAGGTTTTGGGAGATACCAGATTCAGAAATGTTGACACAATGTGAAGCTCAAAATTTTCACGGCTGGGTTCTTTTTTTGTAGTTTAGCCTGTCTAACCGTCAGCGAAGCGGCAGGAACTGTACTAGTAAAAATAATAAGAGAGCTGTCCGTCTGTCCGTCTGTCCGTCACACTTTCAGAAATTGTGAGAAAAAAATTGAGAAAAAAATTCAGAAATTGTATTACGGGCGGCAATGTGAAGCTCAAGATTTTCATGACTGTGTTCTTTTCTGTAGTTTAGCCTGTCTGTTTGTCTGTTTGTGAAATTTATCCCGGGCAGTAATGGGGGAAGGGTGGGGGTAATGGGGAACAGGTGGGGTAATGGGGAGGGGTGGGGGTAATGGGGGAGGGGGTCCCCCCAAGTTGCATGAATGGGGGTGAGGAGGTTTTGGGAGATACCAGATTCAGAAATGTTGACACAATGTGAAGCTCAAAATTTTCACGGCTGCGTTCTTTTCTGTAGTTTAGCCTGTCTAACCGTCAGCGAAGCGACGGGAACTGTACTAGTAAAAATAATAACCCTCGTTTCTAACCAACCAACTAGTGAAGTTGGGTTTCCCTTAAAAAAAAAAAAAAAGAAGGAAGAAAAAGTTTCGAAAACAAAGAAAAACGGAGCTTTTTGTTAGAGATCGAAAAATTTTGACTGCTGAATCAAGTGGGCTAGTTTTTTCATAAAAAATTCTCGTAGTTCCCCAACTAACCGGGCAACTTAAAGTCAACCTTTAAACCTCAATATTAACCACTGCAATTAAACTAAAAACTAAAACCCTGTTTAACTAAATAGTGGCCTACCAGAACTAGGTGTAAGTAGCTTAATCAAAATACATAACTAAGGTAAGAGATTAAAACTAGGTACCTAGAAGAAACTCGAACCGGGCTACAACAGCCCTAACTAAATAATTAAATGGCTGCAATATCCCCTATTAAAACGTAAGGGCAATATAGCCCTAACTTAACTTGAGTAAAAACCTTAAACCTTTAAAAAACAAAAACTTAAGGGCAATACAGCCCTACCCTAACTTAAACTGCAAAACCTAGGTCTGGGAAATAGCCCCTATAAATAAATAACTTAGCAGTGTGCCAAATAGTGACTTAACAAATAAAATTCAAAATCTGGAAACTAAATGAAACTTATGGACTAGTTACAAACAGAAAGGGTAACGTTCAACTGGCAACTTCATTTTTGGTAAGTAAATTAATTTTAATGAATTTAACTTGACCATAGTTAGTAATCTGGCTGCCGATCAAATTAACCTTAAAACCACTGCAGCCTACAGTGAAAAAGTCTGTAGCTATGTTGACAATGTCTAAATGGGCCATTATTATTTCTACAATTACTGTGTCTATTTAAAGTAAACTTAGCCTTAATATTGCACCTAAATAAAAATACTCTCAAAAAAAAAAAAATTTCAATAAATTTTTCAATACGCATGGGCATTTGAAAAATCTGGCAACCCTACATGAAAGTGATTATTTGTTGGTTAGGTTAGATTTATTTGGAGGTCAATATGGATTTTGGCTAATACAAATAATTGCCCAAATATCTAAATATCAAAGTAGGCTTTACCAAGTTGCGACTTGGAACGCATATCCACCACATTTAAATCTGTTTACAGTAACGTTCATTTTTCAGTGAATTTTCAGTAGCAAAATAGCCTCTTCTTATACCGATGTTCTTACGTCATACCAGTTAGTCCCATTGTCGCAGGCCATTTTAAACTCCGGGTATAAACTAGCCTAGGCCAGATACCACCCCGAGGGTTAACCTGGCCTAGGCTGTCCTACACTCCCCCAGGCCAGAATACACCCCGTACAGTTTTAACAGTCACAAAATATGAAGAAAAACTTAATTACTTAACATTATTTTATTGACTTGCTACAGGTATTGGCGATATCCTATTTTGGCGTCCCAAATTATTTAATAATTACAAAATAAACAAATAGCGTCCTAAATACAAGCAATTGGCGACTGTGTATATTTAGTCGCTTCCTGACATATACGATAGTGCAATATCCTGTGTGATACTTGTCTATGCATTAAAAATATATTCTCACATTTTTGGTAAAAGTTGCTTAAAATCAATCGAACCTACGTGAAAATTATTGACTGCCCAGTAAGGTCAACTGTACGCCCTTGACGATTGGTTAGGTTAAGTCGTGATATTTTCGTTAGTTCAAACGAAAATATCACAACTTAATATGCAAGTTGATATATATACCTTTCAAGCTTTCAAATGTTCCGCGCGATGATTCCTTATTTCACGAAGGTCAAGCTTGTCGCCCCTCCTCTCGAGTTGGCCTGGTGAAGTATTGAGTTGGTTTCTTGTATTCTCCACCTCACATAGCCATGTACGCCCGGCTTATCGGGGATTGTTCTGAGTCAGGCGTCTAATCTTCTCTTGAAGATGTCCACTGTAACCCCACTCGTGTTCCTTAGGTTTTTGGGTAGCTGATTAAACAGTTTTGGTCCTCTCACAACAAAACTATTTTCTTTCAGAGTTAAGGATGTTCCCTGTCTAGCCTTTAATTTGGGAACACGACACAGTCTTCCTTTTCTACTTTCCATTGTTGTTTGGGGAGTTACAGGGTTCAGAGTAAGATTAGGGACTAGTCTCCATTATTTTTCAAGTGTAAATAATGGTGTATCTATCTCTCCTCCTTTCCAGTAAGTATACTGTAGCTTTAATTCGCGTAACCTTTCCCAGTAATTTAATTCTTTGCACGCCTTGAACTTGGCTGTGAAGCTTCTCTGAATCCTTTAGTTGTCTAATGTCTTCTTTTTTATATGGGGATGTTAGGACTGAGCAGTATTCCAATTTGAGTATGATCAGTGTTTTTAGTAGAGGAATCATTATATTCCTATCGCTTCGTTCAAAGGTTCTCAGTACCTGCCCAGTTACTCTCTTTGCTCTCTTCACTGCTATCTTATTTTATGTTTCAAATTTCGCATCATCAGTCATTACAACCTCTAAGTCTTTTGCTTTAGAATTTCTTTGCATTTCCTGTCCATTTGGGTATAATATTCCATGGATTTTAGGTCCTCTCTTTTTCCGTACCGTAACAGCTGAAATTTCTCAGTGTTAAACTTCATATTGTTGTCTTCCGTCCACTTGTAGATTCTGTTCATGTCTGTTTGTAGAGATCCTATATCTTCTGGGTTTCTTATTTTTCTACTGATCTTTGTGTCATCCGCAAAGGATGTTACTGTGCTGTCTCTGGTAACGTCTTCATCTATGTCAGTTAGCATGATTATGAAGAGTAGTGAAGCTAATATTGTTCCTTGTGGTACTGACCTCAGGACCTCTGATTCTAATGAAGATGCTCCTTGGACTTTAACGACTTGCCGCCGCTCACTAAGGAAATTATATATCCATTTTCCTACTTTTCCTGTTATTCTCATATACTTCAGTTTATGTATTATGATTCCATGGTCAGTGGTCACACTTGTCGAACGCTTTGGCAGTCTGTGTACAGTACATCATAGTTTTCATTACGTTCCAGTGCATCAATAATGTTGTAGTGTTCCATTAGTTGTAATGGGCATGATCTGCATGACCGAAATCGATGTTGGTTATCATTGAATTTTTTCTGAGTTTCCAAAAGGCCATAGATTTTCTGTCTAACTATTCTTTCAAATATTTTAGTGAGATGAGATGTAAGCGACACTGGCCTATAGTTTTTGGTCTCGGATCGATCTCCTCCTTTATATATTGGGACTATGTTCGCGTTCTTCAGGATGCCCGGTATTTCTCCCATGTCTAGTGATCGTTTCCATATCCAATATAGGGGCTCAGCGATTGCATTCTTGCAGTTTTTGATCGGTGTGGCAATTAGGGTATGTCAATTTGGGAGGTGAAAATTAATTTTTGCCAATTCCTTCACATAAATTGCTCTCGGAAAACAACATTTATTAATTTTAGCTTCTCAAAATGTCAGGTAATGCTATAAAAATTTTAGTTTCTCTGCATAAAACATATCCTAGTAATCATAAAACATATCCTTGTAATCATAAAACAACATTAGAAAGTAATGACATCAGTAAAAAAAATATTTAAACAACAAGTTTCATCAAGTCTTGCTTTGATTCGTTCTTGGACATCAGCCGCCGACTTGCTTCTTGGCCTCTGATATAGCCCTCACGTTTCTCATGTGTATACACCCTGCCTGCTGCCTCTGTGACTTGTTTCACACACCTCTCTATTGACTGAGCATGACAGGGCCACTGTGGAACTTGCATAGGCTTGTCAAAGAACTTCTTTACTTCCGCTGTAGTCAGTTTACATGTCAAAGGAGGTTCAAATACCCCGTCAGACCAGTCTGTCAGCTCCAACACGGAAGAAGCACTGGGGTTGATGGAAGGTGTCTTCCTGGGACGTACAGAAAGATCTCCAAGTGTGTCATCATCTCCACCCCTCATGTCAACAATCTTTTGGACACCAGCTCTCCTCTCCTCACTGTCATCTGAGCACAAGAGTGTCTGGATTATCATTTCGCTGAATGCATACCATGCTGAGCGCTTGATGGTTGGCAAAACAGCATCCACTACAGCCTTCTTTTGCAGCCTAACTAGCCGCAGCTGAAACAAGATGTGGCGTGGGCCTTCCACCCAAGAGTGTTTTACTTTGATGTTGAACCAACAGGGGTAGTACACACCAACAATGTATTCCACTATCAGTCTTAAGTTGTTGAGGGTTTTGCCTTTAAGGCCATGTTTTGAAACCCATATGCGACAAAGCCTGTTTGCTGTTGTCAACCACCTTGAATGGCTCACTGGACCAATTTCAAGAAGGGCCAGATCTGTGGGAAGTTCTCCTGTCCTTATAGCCTGTGTGATCCTATACCCGTACGCTTGATCAGTAGAGAGATCCTTTACGACATTGTCACTCAGTGAAGTAAGAGGCTCTCCAATTGAGAGTTTGGTGAATGAAGGATCAATTTCAAGTTCGGTTGCAGTGTTTAGCATCTTGCCAATGTTACCTGTCCACTTGTTGTTAGACAAGGTCTTCCCATCCAGTGCTGTGATCAAGTGTCGCAGGGGTAACTCGTTAGTGTGGAGGGCACAAACCAACCAGATCAGCTTACGGCAAAGCTTGACCTCTACCCACTGCATGGAACCACCCTCCCAGCCAGTGTTAACATTTGTAGAATCACCTCCAATGGCCTGCAGGCTTTTATCAATGCCCTTCTTCTTCATGAAATCTACAAGATTATCAGCAATAACTTCAGCAGGTTTTTTTCTCTTTGAGCCTTTCTCAGGAGTGAAGTGGTAGAGATATCTTCCACCTGGCTCACTGCACACATAATAATGCTCTTCTTTGATGATGCTGGGGAACTGACGATCTGAATTGTCTGCTTTCAGCATAACTTTAGTTGTATGTTGACGGCCGTCAAAGAAGATGCAGTCAACTTCACCCTTCTTACAAAGATCATCAAATTCCTGATCCAGGGATCTCATAACTTTTTCTTGGGCCCTCTTGACTTTATTGTGATCAACTACAAGTCTCTTGTCTTCTTCAGTGATCAAGCAGCATCCATAAAGGCAGCAGTGGTGATGGCAGCTGTGGCACGCAGGCCAACACCATATCTGATGCTATGCATAGCAACATTAGGTATTTCTAATGTGTTGTACTCTGGCTTTTTATTGGAAGTTGAAGACGTGCTTGGTATTTCTAATGTCACTTCATAACTTCCATCCTTTCCATCTTGAGCATCAGCTATTTGTTCTTCATTTTCATCATCAGAGAAAATTATTTCATTTGATGGCATTGAAACATCCTGCTTACTTGTCTGCTTATATTCAGCAAGCCTTCTTCTTTCGTCTTCTTGCCGCTTCTGCTTTTTGACTTGTCTGTTGTGCTCAGGTTGATCTGGCAAGCCAATCTGATGTGGTCCAATAGAACCAGACTTGTCTCTCTGACCTTTAATGAAAGCAAGTTCCTTCACAGGGATCTTCATCTCCCTAGGGCATGTACAGTTAATGTGAGTTTCGTTTTTGCAACCAGCATCTGCAAGGCAGCCAAATTCAGAGCAGAGAACAATTTTACACTTGCAACTGAGGATGTCAAAAAGCTTGTCAAGTTTTGCAATGAAAGCCTCTTTGACATGTAGCTTTCCTCTCCCAAGAGATATGTTTTTGGCCTGCTCCCAGCTCTCTTGGATCTTGTTTAAGATTGTGACTCGTGAATTTACAACGGGGGCTACAAAAGAACTGTTTGCTCGTTCCCACTTTTCAAGCACTTTAGGGTAAATGTCCTTTGCAAGACTGGCTGCTGGGTAGTTTTTCACATCCTCACCACTTTGTTCTCTTAGCAATAGCCCATATTTCAGAACGTCTCGCAGAGTTGGGAGTTCAGAGGGCAACAACTCTCTACCAGTTCCAATTAAGGTTGCTCATATGCGTGAATGTCCCCAGTCTTGTCCTCCTTTTAGAAGCCATTGTAGGTCAATTCCCACTGGTTAGGATGGTAGCACTGACGGACAAGTAATCTTCAGCACACTGATGAATATGTTTCAACCTGTGAAATAAGCAAAAACAGCAGTGCATTATATATACAGCATATATAATTATTAATATAATAATTATTATATAATTCCACAAAAAAGTAAAAAAAGTCACTATTTCTATGTAGCTTCTTACCAAGCAAAACTAAATTATATTAAATTAACAAAAATATCTTTAGAATTCCTAAGTCATGCTGCAACTTTTTAGCACCCCTCATATTTGGAATTTGAAAGTTGAAAAATTCGACACACCCTAGTGTGGCATTCCATTTGTCCGTCCGGCCCTGCCGTCGAGTGTGCTTTTAGTTTCCCTATAGCTTGTAATATTTGTCGTAAAGTCGAAGTCCGTTATACTTTCCCCTTGCAGTAGTTCTTCAAAGAACGCGTTTCTATCGCAAATCACTTTGTCAGTTTTTGGGATTCTGAAAGATGATTCGTACTGAGCTCTTAATATTTCGGATACTTCTGTTAGATAACACTAGGCAACAAAGATTTTGTTACAGAAGACCAAATAGGTGCTCCTAGCTAATTTCGGTATGCTGATTTCAAATCTATAATTAGATTTTTTCTATCACGTCTAGATTTTGTGTAAAATGCAAATCACTTTTAGTAAAATTTTCTACCACGTCCAGATTTTGGTTTTAATCGGCTTAATGCCAGTAATATGAAACTTGCTTTTCAAGGTTAAAGCAATTTTTTTTGCCAACTATATACAAATTCGAACAATTTTGATAAATAAAATTTATCCCGAGTTGGCAACACTGAGTCAAGAGCATAGTAACGGGCAACGGCCCAACGGTCAGTCGCTACGTGACAGTCAAGCAGAACGGTTGTTGAAGCTCTCTGCTGATGAGCAAGTGACAGGTTGTGGTGACTTGTGTGTTTTTATAGCATTTGTTTTGTACTACGGTGTGTATTTCTTTTTATTTTGCACATCGTAATAATTACTTTCTACGTTTTTTCAGATATTGTATGGTAATTCAAAATGGCATCAAATAGACGTGCTTGTGTAAATCACCCAGACAACTTCTGCTTTGTCTGTGGACAATATACACCTAAGCCACAACGTAGAAACATAACAACAAAGATTAAACTTGCCTACAAGTGTTATTTTGACTGTAAGTTAGGAGACCAACAGAGGGACTGGGCACCACATATTTGCTGTGCACAGTGCAATGCAATGTTAATAGCTTGGATGAATGGTAAAAGAAAAGCTATGCCGTTCTCAGTCCCCATGGTTTGGCGTGAGCCGAAAAATCACTTCAATGATTGTTATTTTTGTTTGACAAAGATTGCTGGTTTCACAAAGAAAAACAAATCAAAGATCACGTACCCAAACTGCGAATCAGCAATGAAACCAGTACCACATGATGAAACAAATCCACCACCAGTTCCACCAGCAACGATAACAGACAGCAGTTCATCTGAAGATTCTGCTAGTGATATAGAAACAGGGAAAGATGGCATATATGTTCCAGATGCAAATATTTCCCCACATTTGTTAAGTCAAGCGGAGTTAAATGACTTAGTGCGCGATTTGGAATTACCAAAAGAAAAGGCAGAGTTGCTTGGTTCAAGACTTCAAGAATTTAATCTTCTCCAACCAAACACCAAAGTTTCCCATTTCCGCCATCGCCATTTGCAGTTTTCATCATTTTACTTACAGGAAGAAAACGTTTGTTTCTGCCACGATATCAGTGGTCTGATGCAAGGGATTGGCTGTCGCTATGATCGAAAAGAATGGAGACTGTTCATTGACTCTAGTAAAGCTAGCCTTAAAGCTGTATTACTGCACAACGGCAATGAAAAACCTTCAATACCTGTAGCACATGCCACTGGCCTTAATGAGACTTATGAATCGATGAAACTGCTGCTAAGACTCATCAAATATAAGGACCACACATGGAATATTTGTGGCGACCTTAAAGTTGTATCATTACTTCTTGGGTTACAGTTGGGCTACACAAAGCATATGTGCTTTTTGTGTCTATGGAACAGCAGAGATGACAAGAACCACTACAAAAAACATGATTGGCCATCTAGAACTGAACATGTTGTTGGTAAATACAATGTGAAACACCCAGCACTTATTGACCCTCAGAAAGTACATCTTCCACCACTTCACATTAAACTTGGCCTTATGAAAAATTTCGTGAAGGGTATGGATCATCAAGGTAGTGGTTTCAATATTTAAAGGATAAATTCAAAGGAATATTGACAGATGCTAAGCTAGAAGCTGGAGTTTTCACTGGACCACAGATCCGCAGTGTCATCCACGACTCATCGTTTCCATCTAACCTAAATGAGAATGAACTAGGAGCATGGACATCTTTCGTTGAAGTTGTCAAAAATTTTCTTGGAAACCACAAAGCTGAAAACCACCGTAAACTCGTAGAAAACATGCTTAAATCTTATGAAATAATGGGATGCAGAATGTCTTTGAAAATTCATTTTTTACATTCTCATCTTGACTTCTTCCCGGCCAACCTTGGGGCTGTAAGTGACGAGCATGGTGAGCGCTTCCACCAACAGATCTCAGTTATGGAAAACAGATACCAAGGTAATTTCAACCCAAATATGATGGGAGATTATTGTTGGTTCCTGCAGAAGGAGAGCTCGTCATCCTACAAGCGACAAAGGAAGAGGACACACCAAAGTTTCACTTAAGAACAGGAATTTGCCTTTCAGTAGTAACAACAAAATACTAACGCGCTTTGAGTGGATGGTTGGGCGCAGGGGTGGTAACTCCGCCAGCGGAATTCCGCTGTCTGTCTTAAGCCAGAATAAAGAGGAAAGACATCCCTGTTCACTAATTATTTAAGTATGCTTAACATAAAACGTGGCACGGAAAAGTAGCTTAGACGGCTTTCGTAATAGAAGCGGGTGAGAAAAAAAAATGAAAAATAGGGGTTTTCGGTTACACAAAATCTGGACGTGATAGAGAAATTTTGATATCAGATCTGAAATCAGCATCACCGCTTTAGTAGGAATCAGTAGTTCACGTGTCTGTAACAAAAAAAAAGTTGAAATTTGTTGCCTAGTGTAATCGGGGAAAGCACTGTCTTCGTTTTCCAAAGGTCCAATAGTCGCATGGTTTTTCGACTTTTTGCAAAATTATAGAAGTACTTTGAGTTAAGCTTTATCGCCTCTATAGCGTCGTCGTCTTCTTTTTCTGTATGCTTCTCAATTAGTTCCTATATGACGCAATCGATACTCTGCAGTTTATCATTTAATATTTTTCTGATGTTATCATCTTTACAGTAACTTAATTTTGCAGTCACTCTTTTTCTCTTTCGGAACAATGCCCTCTTTAGTCTCTCGAACCTACTTCTCTTTCCACTTTGTTGGATTTTTGGGACATGTCTTTCCACAATTTCCAGGGTCTTCTCCTCTAAGGTCGTTAGCATCTCTTCCGTTGCCTTGGCCTCGAAGATGGATTTCCAATCTATTACTTCCATGCTGGATGCAACGTCTTTGCAGTTTATAGTATAGCTTTAGAGTGAAAATTAAAAATTTCGAATTTGCTTCTTTCTGTTATTAGTGTTCTTGCCTTTCTTGCTGCTGTTATATATATATATATATATACACAGGGTGTCCCCTAAGTCTGGAACCATAGGGCAAAATGATAAAAACGGCGGAGACTTTTGGGGACTGTTTGTGAAATGAGCGAGGATGGTAGCGGCTGTGTCATCGTCGGTGGATGCCCCTGGAGGTTCACTGCGTGGTTTATCTCCTATGGATCCCATTTCCCTGAACTTTGCCAAAGTTTGCCGACACAGCTGTGTTATCGGCGCGCGGTCCGGATGCAATCTGTTAAATTCCTCAGCGACCTTCCTCTGACTCCGATTTCCTACAAGCAGAATTACCTGGATGCGTTCTTCCTTCCTCAAAGACATCATGGGCACTTGCATAAACGGAAAAACATGAATTACTTATTTTACCCTATGGTTCCAGACTTATGGGACACCCTGTGTGTGTGTGTGTGTGTATATATCTATATATATACATATATGACTTAAACCCACAAGGAAAATTAAAACGATTCCAAAGCCTTTCGTGTATTCAGACGTATACTTCGTCAGGGAATGATGAGGTGTACTTCCGAATACACGAAAGGCCTTGGAATCATCTTTTTGCCTTGTGAATTTAAGTACACCCTGAAATATTCATAAATTTCAAGTTTTGTTTATTTTTTTATTTATTAACTAAGTTATCATGACACAAATTCATAAGAACCAACATGGGAACTTACATAACAACAAATCAGGACAATTTACCAAAAGCAGTCTAAATTTTAGATTCATCAAAATAGCCTCCTCTAGCAGCAATTAAGCAGAACAAATTCGAGGCATGCGCTCAACAAGAGAAAGAAGAGAGTCTGGTGAAAGCTGCTGCCAGCACTCTTGTAAGAGTTCCCAGAGCTTCTGAGCACTGGATAACTGCTTGGCTTTCACTCGTCGATCCAGTTCATCTCACACTAGCTCGATGGGGGTTCAGATCCGGGGAGTGCGCTGGCCATTCCATAAATGTGAGCTGACGTTGCCTTTCTTTCTGCTTCAGGTAATCTTGACACAGTTTGGAAGTGTGTTTAGGATCGTTGTCTTACTGCATTATGAACTGTTGGCCAACTAGTCGCAGTCCAGATGGGATGGCATGGCGCTGTAAAATGCTGTGATAGCCACGTTGGTTCAGTATTCCAGTGACTTTGTGGAGATCTCTAACTTGCTCCCCTGCAAAACATCCCCAGACCATCACACTTTCTCAATCGTGCTTCACTGTTGGCACAACACACTGCTGTGTCATTCTTTCACCCGCTCTGCGCCGCACAAATACTCTGCGTTTGGATCCAAAAACTTCGAACTTTAATTCGTCAGTCCAAAGGATAAATTTCCACTGCTCAACAGTCCATTTTTGTGTTTTTTTAGCCCAGGCTAGCCTTTTCTTTTTGTTCTGGAGTCTCAGCATTGGTTTCTTTGCTGCAGTTCGTCCTTTTAATCCTGCCTCTCTTAGTCTTCTCTGAACAGTAGAAGTTGAAACTGTTCTACTTCTGGAGTTGTTCAGCTGGGCTTTGATCTCAGGTGCTGTGAGGCGTCTGTTACGCAGACTGGTGACTCGGATATACTTGTCCTCTGAGTCTGTTGTAGTTCTTGGTCGTCCTGACCTGTTTCTGTCCTTATTTTGACCAGTTTCTTCGTACCGTTTAATGGCACAAGCAACCGTATTCACAGAAACTTTTATTTTTTTTGCAATTTGCCTCAGTGATTGGCCTTCATTTCTCAAAGTTACAATCGACTGCCTTTTTTTTGTTGTTAACTGAGCTTTGTCACCCATTTTTGCTTTTTGAAACAGAAATATACCTTAAACCAGTGGTTCCCAACCTTTTCACCACAAAGGACCCCTTTTATTTTTATTTTTTCCCACGGACCCCATGTTTTTGAAAGATTCCGTCTACCAAACAAACTGTTTTTATTAACTAGTAATTAACTCGTTTTCTCATTTTTCACTATCAAATATAAGACATATAAGTGGGTATGCAATTAAAATACAGCGTATTAAAAAAGTATTAATAATTCCAGCCAAGAGCAAGGAAACTTGAAATTTTAGCCTGAGCGCCCTTATCGTGGGTAAATGTACGATTTCCATTGGAACCTCTCGAAATATTGAAAGCTCACGGACCCCCAGTACTACCTTCGCGGACCCCCAGGGGTCCGGGGACCCCAGGTTGGGAACCACTGCCTTAAACTACACAGTTGGCTCCTCTGCAAGGATTTTATATGTAAAGACCTGCAGCGCGTGTTAATAACTGAACACATGTATTAACATACTCCTGAAGAAACACACTACCCCAGTAAAGACTAAAACTGTTTTTGGACCTTTTTGCAGAGCTAACGGCATTAATTTTAGGTTGCATGCTAGACGTAAATTAACACATTTTGAAAGCTATTTTGAAGAAGCTTTTTGTGTTACAACACACTGCATAGGGCAGATATACTAAAGCATACAATATAAAAGCCAAATAAGCAAATTCATCTCTAGTACCTGGTAAGTTTATATTTGAAGTTTGTCATGAGCTAAGCAGCAAAACATTGGAAATTAGTAGGTGTACTTAAACTTTTGACTGGTAGTGTATATATATATAATATATATATATATATAATATAATATATATATATATATATATATATATATATATATATATATATATATTATATATATATATATATATATATATATAATGTATATGTCACAACCATGCAACCTACCATTTCTATGGTTGAGCCGTATCCATGTTTGTGCCATTAGAAGTTCGCTGTGAGAAGCGAATGTCCCTTAATTTCATTCCCTCAAAGTGCAAACAAAACAATCGACGATTTAGACCGTTTAACATTTCCATCAAAATATTACCCATATCTCCATTTGTTATAGAATTTATTATAATTAATTATTGTTGTCTTGCATCTAACCCTCATCCCTAAATTTTATTAGATTATGCATGCACATTGAATGTGACATGTACCCAATTCCCTAATATTTACTGTATACTCGTATAAGTGTGTATATATATATAAATATATATATATATATATATATATATATATATATATATATATATATATATTGTTTCTCTCACTCTTGAACCAGGGCTGTAAACTGTCTCTCTAATTCGTTTCCTCTAATTTCTCCCAATAATGACTTATACTGTACGTACGAATTGAATAACTATGGCGTATTAATTATGAATTAACATAATAATAAAAACTTTACAAACTATACGTCATTATTTATATGTTGTTCATTCATACATCCATGTCTTTTCTTGACCTTTTATCTTTTGATAATTTTATTAATTACTCATTGTCTACCTATTGTGTGACTACCAATATGTGTACAATACTTTATGCATTCGTACATGTCCACTAAGGACGTACATAATTACCTTACATGTAAGTACGTTCACATGTATACTTTGTATTTTTTATTTATTTAATTCCTCGCGAGATATTCGTTCATGCTGACGCAAGTGTTCGAATTCCGATGACAACGCCAGAAGTGGGCATTTGAAAACGAAAATTTCCTCTCTCGCTTGCTTCTAATTTATAAAATGTTATATATATATATATATATATATATATATATATATATATATATATATATATATATATGTTTTCAGACCAACAAAGACCCTAGGATCCACTCATGGCTGGTCTACCTAACTATGTTCGTAATTGTGTATGTCCTCCGTGGTGGCGGAGGGGACCTACAATTTTACGTGGGTTCCGAACCACAAGAACCCAAGAAATTTATGTAAAAACTGCTTGTACATTGGCAACGACCAATTTTTACAAAACTAAATAATTATCAATTTAAAAATAATTAATTATCGATTTAAAACTAAAGATAGAATCTCTCGATCCAGAGGATCAAGTCATAATAGACGACTGTCCACAAATATGTTACACTCTATATCTATTTATAACCGACATGCAAATATAAGTATCAGATCCAAAGAATCCAGTCAATTTCATTACGGTATCCATCAATACTAGTACCCTACCAACCAAAAATAAGTCACGGTCCATATCGATTGCGGACCAAGTCAAAATTTACAACCATATACATTACAATATATATACTTAGGAGGAAAAGTGTAGGTGTGGCTGTAAAGACTGTACAGTAATGTAGAAATGTGTGCGCACCCATTTTGGGTCTCCCATTTAAAGGTGTTTGTGGGGCAAGTGAAGATCATGAGTTTTTCAATACCTCACAGTACTATGGGGGACACCGCTCGGCAGAGGAATCTCTTTAAATGGGGTGTGTAAGGACAGAGAGTATCCCCTAACCCAAGATGCTGCCTCCCTATATCCCACAACACTTGTGTTGAGCTGTGGGATCTATCACCACAAAGCCTTAATTTTACTAACTTAAACTATACCCAATCTAGCAACATATGCGTCTAATCGATTTTTAAACATGTTTATAGACGTGCTACTAATTACTTCTACCGGCAAACTATTCCAGCTAGTTATTATTCTATGCGTAAAAAAGTTTTTGGCAACTGCTGTCTCGAACCTTCTACTTGTCAACTTACACCCGTTATTTCTAGTCCTATTATATTGAGATATTAGATATTTCGAAAAAGCTATATCTACGTTATCGAACTCATTCGTAATTTTGAAAACCTGGATTAGATCACCCCTTAGCCTCCTGGTCTCGAGTGTAGTCAATTTTAACTCCTTAAGCCTATCCTCGTATGACTTTGACCTAAGCGACGGAATCATCTTAGTTGCTCGTCTTTGAACTCTTTCGATTTTGTCTGTATCTTTGCGCATATGCGGATTCCAAAATTGGACCGCGTACTCCAAATGGGGTCTAACCAATGATTTATAAAGAGGAATTATAATATCGCGCGATTTGTACTCAAAATTTCGAGCTATAAAACCTAACACTTTGTTCGCCTTATTGACCGCTGCTGTACTTTGTTTCGCTACTTTTAAATCACCAGTGACTATAACTCCTAAATCTTCTTCCTGCTCTTCGCTTGTTAAATCTTTCCCTGACATACTGTACGCAAAATTACCGTTACGCGAACCTATATGCAAAATTTTGCACTTATCAACGTTAAATCTCATTTGCCATGTAACTGACCAATCAACGATTTTATTCAGATCTTCCTGGATTTTACCTCTATCTTCATCGTTAATCGCCCTACCACCCAGCTTCGTGTCATCCGCAAACTTTGAAACTGTACTGACTAGGCCGACATCTAAATCGTTAATATATATAAGAAAAAGCAAGGGGCCCAATACAGAACCCTGAGGAACGCCACTCGCTACATTAGCTCAACACGACTCCGCTCCATCAACGACCACCCTCTGTTTCCTACCTCGCAACCACTCTTCTAGCCAATTTATTACTACACCCCTGATTCCATGAGCTTTAGTTTTATCAATGAGTCTTTTGTGCATCACGGTGTCAAACGCTTTTTGAAAATCTAAATACACTACATCAACCGCCCGATGTCTATCGTAAACGTCAACCACGCTTTGAAAAAATTCTAAAAGATTAGTTAAGCAAGATTTGTTTCGCCTAAAACCGTGCTGCGTATTTCTAACTAGTTTATGCAATTCTAAGTGTTCGACTATACGGTCCCTAATTATTGATTCCAGTAGCTTACCTACAGCAGACGTTAAACTGATTGGCCTATAATTTCCCGCCGCACCTTTATCGACTTTCTTAAAGATAGGTGTTACGTTTGCTAACTTGAAATTATCTGGTGCGCACCCATCAGAAATAGACGCCATTAAAAATCTTTGTTAGCGGCACAACAATGCTATCTTTTAATTCTTTTAGTTGTATGGAATATATATATAAATGTATAAATGTTTACCCTGAAAACAGTATGCTCTCATGTTTTAATGACGAATCTTACATCCGTTTTCTTTTTACAGCGGATCTCGTACACGCATAGAGTTTCTGTGCTGGTGTGTTTCGTCTACCGCATTCGCCGCTAGGAGCCCTGTAGTAGCTGTTCAGTTAAGATGGCGTCTGTCACAGAGAAGGCACAATGTGTTGTGTGGCTTGCAGAAACAAAATCTCTTGTCAGTGTTCAGCGAAGGTTCAGAACAAAGTATGGAAAGAATCCACCTGATGTGAAGTTAATTAAGTCGTGGATGAAAAAATTCTTGGAAACTGGAAACGTAGAAAAGGGAAAGAGCAGTGGTAGACCATCAGTTTCCGATGGGACGGTGGAAAACATTCAAACTGCTTTCACACGGTCACCAAGGAAATCGGTGAGACAAGCTTCATGCCAACTAAAGATACCGAAGTCTACGGTGCACAAGGTGTTACATAAAAGTTTGAAGTTACACGCCTGATGGCCTTCGAAAACGTGAACAATTCGCTATTGACATTTCTCTGGGGTCATGTTAAAGATTTGGTTTATGCAACAGTTGTTCCAGATATCAGGACATTGCGAGAACGCATTAAGGATGCAATTGCAACAATTAACCCACAAATGTTGGAAAATGTGTGGCGTGAGTGTGAATACCGTTTTGACATTTTATGTGCCACTAGGGGTGTACATGTGGGAGCTTATTAAGTTCATTAACTATGTATCAAAACTTTGTATGTTTATCTACTTATGATTAAAACTGTGTTTGAATAAGAGTGTTTATTTAAAAGTTATAGCATGCTTTAATCAGGGTAATCATTTATGGACACCCTGTATATATATAAATAATTTAGGGTGGTCCAAAATTATATAGTGAATTTTAAAAGTATCTGAATCTTAAGTCTTACCCTCGGAAATTGTTACCTATAATAAAAAAACGTTACTGACCAAAACTTATCAAAATTAATAAATATTTAGTGGTGCCACACTCGACTTTAAATTTCTTAATTTTCTTGTTTCAAAATTCTTTGAATTCATATTAAAAAATTTCTTTAGTTTATCGCAGTACCCCTCTATATTCAACTATAATGGAGTATTAACCACTCAGAGGTGGGGGTCTCATGGGTGCCTATCTCCCACTCATTGTTACTGCGTTTGCAGTTCCTGCTTCAAGTTGGATTTTTTTACATTAGGAAACTGCATGCGATGTTGCTCCACTACTTGCAGGAGAAACTGCTTTTGACTTTCATTCTTAGTTAGATGTGCATTGAAATTTTTTATTAATGCTATTCCTCTTTCAGAGTTATCATTTGTTACCATCATTGACTTGACATACTCAAGGACCATTTGATAATCTTGTCTGTTCTTCCAATTTGTTGGATCATCCTCAAGAAAGGCTATTGCGAGTCCGAGCTTTGTGAAAAATAGTCGAGACGAGCTAGTAACAAAGCTGGCTACTGTCTTGTTTTGAATATCGTTGGCAGAAAGATTCAAATTTATTATTTTGGGCGGATGTTTAGATCCCTTTATGTCGAGTGCCTTTACCATGTCTCTTTTAACATCAATGGAAATATCTTCATCAAAGAATGAAAGTGAAATAAGAAATTCACTTAGGTACCAAAGATGGCGAGAAAGTGCTTGAGATGCTGCAGAAGCAATGCTTTTGTCCTCGTACACTAGCAGCAGTTTTAGTAGCGAAAGATCACTGGCAGGGGCAGAAGCAGCGATAGGTGCAGAAAACCATGCAGGAACATAGTGTCCAGTGACAAATTGTGCAAAACGTTTTATTCCACTCTGTTCCTTTTAGAGTCATTTTAAACTGTGGGCAGAAAAGATTCATTTTTATTGCATAGATTATGCGAGATATCCACCTGGCACGATGCAAAGCACCTGGCTTTAGAAATTTGACTCCACGTGGTGGTACATCTCCTAGATAGATGATTGTAAGTTCCAGGACCTCTCTGTAATCATCTCGGATTTGTGTGGAGGTTAGATGTTTCTTACAAATAACAAGCAGTTCATCACGTCCTGGAGTATCAGGAAAGGTTTCAAAATTTTCTTTATTGATGGAGTTCCAGGCAGACTTAAAGCGTTTGAATATCGGAATATCAGGTCCGCTATTGGCGGAACAAAGATACACCTCAAAAACATTTGATGCAATAAGTTCAATTATATGGTGTTGGCATGCAATATTTAGTAAGTCTTCTCCAAGCTTTTGTTCTATTTGTGCAGTAGCTCCCTTTTTAGGACCCGTGTACGTGGCAGTTGTGTCAAAGCATATACCTTTAATGCGATCAATTAAGTTCCAGTCCTTTAAACATTCGACAACAGCTGCTGCAATGTCTACTCCTGTGCCAGACTCGAGTTTGGGTGCTGGAAGCAACTTTCATTTGCCTCCTCCTGACACCAACACTGCTAATCTTTCAACTTTTTCATTTCCAGTTAAATCGATTATCATTTTTCCATCCCAATGCACCATTAAAGAACATTCAGGATTAAAGGATTCTTTTAAATCTTTTGCGATTTTCTCACGTACATCCATTCTCTTTCGACGAACTGTACTTCTACTTATGGACAAGTCATCAAGATCATGATATAATGCAGAGGCAGCAGCTGACAGCACATATACGGCCTGTCTATCAGAAATATTCAATCTATCCAGTGCAACTGCAACGTCTCGTGTTACAAGTTCCTTCTTACTTGGTTTGCTAGGAACCTTTTTGCCTGCATTAGTTTTTGATGCCGTGTTAGTTTTACACAATATTGTTTCATCTTCACTACTCATGCTACTTGATGAAGTCAGTTTGGCAGACTTTGTTTCTTCCTCCTTTCTCTTACTTTCCCTACGTGCTAACCGTTCTTTAGCTGACTCTCTCTTCCTTTTACGATCTTCTTTCTCTGATAATGCTTTGTCAACGTTAGCCATATATCCTTTTCTTCCCTTCTGTTTTTGAGCTTGGAGGAATTCTGTCTTCTTTAATCTTGATCATCTCGTGCGCTTTTTGGTGAGAAATATCAGAGATCGTTTAAACTGTCCTGAAACGATCTCTCTTTCTCACGCTATGTTTCGGATCACCGGAATTTTAATTTTTGGAGCGTTCTATATTCCGTATATACTTTTTCAATCATTGGTATAACATTATAATCAGCTCTTGTTGGAATTCTAGCTTGTTCCCAAAATTCAACTACCTCTATGTAAACTGCTTTAGAAGCTTCTCTTAGAGTTTTCTTTTCCTTAAGTAAATAAAAAAGACGACGGAGCACATCACCTTTGGAAGGAAGTTTTCTCCCGCATATCATTGCAATTGGTAGTCCAATGAGCCATATTTCAGTATTTCTGCGAGTTTTCATTGAGGAACTTGCCATTTCTAATATGATTATTCACTATTGCAACACTGCAAACGATACACTGCAAATGACTGCAAACGATACACTGCAAATGACTGCAAACGATACACTGCAAACGACAGGTTGGCAAAAGACTGAGGCTTGTGAATAAAAAATATGATTGTTAGGGGAACGCCCTTTCAACACGTTTACGCAAGATGAGCACTTAATGGGAAAAGTGACGATATCTATTTCATGGAAAAACGTAAATAAAAGTATCAACAGAACAGATGCGATTCTTGCCTCAACATGTTCAATACCACTCATACAAGATGTGCTTTGGAATATTTAACCACAATAAGCATACAAAAATCTCCATTATGCAAAAAATTTATATATATAGATATTTTTCGTAAAAACACAATAAATCTATATTATGGGGAAGAAGCAAAATGTTTTTAAAAACATCTAAATTCAAATATGATGTGGCACCACTTAGAATTTTTTGATCTTATTAAAATTTTATATTTAGAGTTTTTTCAACATAGATAACAATTTTGGGGGGCAAGACCTACGAATTTTCAACATTTATTCTTTTGGACCACTATATATATATATATATATATATTATATATATATACATATATATATATATATATGCCGTATGTGCCCATGTACTTTGTGTTATACTCCTAACATCCTAATTGTCTATAAATATGAAACACTAAAAAACTAGTTAACTGTTTAATTGTAATAATTTAATATAATATAATTAATGTACTTTAATGAAACTGTAATTAACGATAATAAGCGAATGTGAATTAATTGGTAATTATAATCATAATTGTAATAAACCAAAATTACAATGTACTCAGTGATGTAATTGGGATTGTACTCAATGTACGACCCGACATTATGTCGCCATTTAGGAATGTACCCTCGGTGATATTATTATTATTTTTTATTATTTTTTCGTTGGGATAAATTTTGGATTTGATTCTTATTTTGCCAAATAATTGGTGACTTGTTCTTTTTCAAAATTTCTTAATTTTTTTAGATTTAGCTTGACAATGAATCCTGATTGGATTTTTCAATGTTTGTGTTTTGTATGCATTCTCTCTTCGTTGTGGAGGGTGAAGTCGTGTCTTGCCTAAGCATTCAATTGTAAATCTTAAACCTTTAATTTTTGCTCATATGCATATTTTAGTGTAAAGATGAACAGTTCAATTTCCACTTCTAATTAACTCGGCAGATCCGGAAAACATCAGATCTGAAAATACGCGGTTTAAGATAAAAATATGGCTTCCTCTTCCAATATCCTGTTTATCTGTTTAACCATTGCCGCAGCCAAAAAATTTACTTTATTTTCAAATATTGTGCAAAAATAATGCAGTCTATAGAGCAGGGGTGGCCAAGTTTCCTGGACCCAAGAGCCACATACGACGTTTTTCAGATGTAGAGAACCGCAAAATATTTTAAAAAGAATTTAATTATTAAAAACATATACATATAGTTATACTCATATTATTAAATTGTTTAATTACTGCTTGTAGAAGGCTTAGTTTGGGTCTTCATTTTGGCTGTTAATTCTTTAAAGTCTGGCTGATGTGATGTTAAGGCGGTATGAAGAAGCTCAGTCAGGTGTTCGTTAGTGAGGGCACCACGATGTTTTGACTTTACAAACTTCATTACCGAGAAGAGTGCTTCACAGCAATAAGTTGTCCCAAAAACTGAGAAGTCGGAAACTGGTTTTCCTGAGGTGAGGATACTTTGTCGCTGGTACTTGCTTCCAAAACTCAACTACAGATAAGCTTTTATGCATCAACTTTAAACCCACGTCCTCCTGTAGCTCCAAAAGTTCTGTTTGTATTGAAGCAGCTTCCGTAACAAAAGATGTGGTAACAGGACAGCCATCGTTGACATCAATCAGGAAAGGATTTACAAGAAATTCGAAGCATGGTTTTAGCTTCTTCAGTTCATCAAACCTGAACTGAAAATCATTAATTAGTCCTTCTAATTTACCTTTGTATTCCTCCAATTTACTATCTTTTATTTCAATATAAGGAAAACTGTTTGCTTGGTTTTTTAGGTGGGGAAAGTGGTCAAATATTTTTGTTACTAGATCTTTTTGGAAGAGCTTTATTTTATTTTAGAAACTGAAAACTGTCTAAGGTCAGAAATGACTTTATCCTTTGAAGGTGCTGTATCACATCAGTAAAAAACATCAGATCCTGCACCCATTCGTGATCTAGTTGTGGGTATGACTTTCCCTTTTCTTTCAAGAAATCAATGATAGGCTCCAACAGTGCAACAAACCTATTCAGGAGATTACAAGTTGATAACCACCTTACAATACAGTAGAATGAAAGGTCATCTGGCTTATCTTGAAGATCCAGCTCCTCGATAAAATTTCTAAACGCTCGGGGCGTTTTTGCATTTGAACGAATGAAATTCACAATTTCTAGAACACATTTCATAACACTGTCATACCTAAAGCACTTGCTTACCAAATGACCACGGTGAATGATAGTGAATAAAGAGACACACAGGATACTTGGGATCGCGTGTCAAAAGCCCAACTAGGCCTACATTTTGTCCTACCATAGCTGATGCTCCATCTGTTGCAACACTGACAAGTTTATTCAATGGTACTTGAGCATTTGATAATGCCTCGTGAAGTGCGTTCTTTGTCAACCCCTCTGGTGGTTTCTCTTAGGGTCATTAAGTCCAAGAGTTCTTCTTTCACATTTCCATCGTCAGTAACATAACGAACAAATATCGCCAGTTGAGGGTTATCTTTAATATCTGTAAATTCATCGAGGGCCAAACTGAATGCAACAGAATTCTTCAAATCACTCTGCAACGAGCATGTAATTTCAGCACTGATCTGGGAAATACGTCTCTCTGTAGTGTGGCGGGAAATAGAAATACTTGCTATTTGTTCTCGAAGCTTTGTGTTATCTGGAGCGAGAATTGCAGTAACATCGTCAATATTCTTCTTCACAAATTCTCCACTACTGTAGGGAAGTTGCGTACGAGCAATATTCCATGCCATAACAAAACTAGCTTCAGTAGTTAAGTCAGCTCTCTTACACAATGATGAAAGTACAGTTTGTTGGGCAACTAGGCTTCATTTCAACATTGTTAACTTAGTCTTCCGCAATTCTGATTTGAGAGGAAATTCCGTAATAAAATTTTTATGGTTAGTTTCATGATGACGTTTTAAGTTACTGGCTTTAAAGTGATTGAGTGCCACGTGGCAGATAAGACACACAGGTTTCCCACCCTTAACAGTAAAAGCAAAGCTCTCCTCCCACTCCTGTTTAAAAACTCTATTTTCTTCTTCATATTTCCGTTTCTTACACTTTGTCTGCTCAGTCATTTTAATCAACTAAGGGGTTGTATAACTTTCACTTGTATAGCTGAGAAAAATAGCCACTATTTGATCGAAGAAGCAAATTTTAAAAGACACTCACACGTTACTACATGCAACCCGCAGGGTAGCTTGAGAGGTACTGGACACTGGTGAGTGGCGATTGGTGTTAATTACGTAATTATCCCGCGTAGTGCCTGTCACGCAAAAGAAATTGTCGTACGCATGACGCATTTTATTGTCAATTCAATTTTTCCTTGTTTTTTATTTCATATTTTTTTATTATGTGAAAAAAAAAATTATATTTGTATTATGAATTTTGTCTTTTATGATAAATACAATAAAAACCAAAATTGTCTCGCGAGCCGCAGTTAACAACCTTGTGAAAAAACTATTTAGGGCTATGGGTTGATTGCCTGATACTCATCCGTTGGAAATTTCCAGCAGATTTCAGTGGAGAGTTAAACGACAAAAGCCCTATGTTTTTTCGTTAAAGAGTTATGAATATGTAGGTCTTTAAAGGACCTCCTTATAGTTAATTATTTATGGTAATTTTAGCGTCGGGATTTTAGATGCCTATATGTGAACGAAAATGAATTGTCCCACCTTATTTTTGCTGGGTCCTTGGTTTGCTTCGATGTAGGGCGTTACGATCTTTTTCGGTGTAGGGCCGCCACGATGGAGTTACGCGACGAATTAACTTGCTGTAATTAATATAGGCAGTCACAATATAAACACTTTAAGGTATAGGCCTATCCTGTAGTTTATCATAAGGAATTCACTCAGAACTTTAGGGAAGACAAAAGCACATCTTCCCTGTTTAAAGCGTTCGCTGCACACTTAAACAGCCCCGAGGCCACTCCTTTAATATATCTTCATATTTTAGTATAAATTGCTGATTTGGCAAAGGTTGTTGACTCTTGTATTTTACATGAGTCAGCAATGGAAAATTTTGTTCACGTGAAATAAATGTTTCTCGTGGTTATGCAGGCCCGACGCCTACATACGGGTTCTATGTATGTATGGCAATCATTTCATTCCCATTAGGCTATGTTGCGAATCCCGAGCCAATTTTGTATAGATATTTAATTCAATTAATTAATAATTTATATTTAATTATGAAATAAAGGTACCACACATGATACCATGTTGTGAGCGCGTACAGTTTTTCCATATACTGGGGGGGGGGGGGCCGGAGAAAAATTTGTATGTTATAGATCAAATTTTTTGATAAACTGTGGTTTAAACCATGTGAAATGGATTGAAAAGAATGAAATAGGAATTTAGGAAGAGAGAGGTTACTCAAGACCTATTTAAATATGAAAGTTCAAGAGGCCAACTTCTCAAGTTTCGTTAAAGTTATGGCAATCAGTTTGACTCCCTTTAGGTATAGGAAATTTATGGAATTAAAGTAAAGTTATTAAATATTTTAACTTTGCTCAATTTGTGTAAGGTTTATAAGTCACCAGTCTTAATTTTTTCTTGTAAAAGTTTTCTGGCTTTCAAAGCAGTCTTTCTTTGAGGCCTGTCTGGTTTAGTCTGAGTTACATCAGGTACATTGAGAGATTCCTCCCCAATAGTATCCTGATCCATCCCTTCGGGTAATGGTTCTAATTTAGCCCCACACTCCAAAGGATATAGTAATGTGATATCTCTGGTGGTTTCACCAGTTGCTGTTTTCAGTTTTACAACCCTGGTAATTTCATCTTCACCAGTTTTGAGTTCCAAGACTTTTCCCATTGACCAATGTTGTCTTGGTGTCTTGTCATGTATCAACACAATGTCCCCAATTTTGACTGAATCATTCCAATTTTGTTTTGTTAATTGTTTGTCTTTCTCTAAGACTTGTTAAGTATTCTTCTCTCCATTTTGTTATAAATTGAGTTTTGATTTGTGTCAAATGTTGGTATTTTGTTGAGTTCTTTGTGTCCTATTACCCAATCTGGATCCTCTCTGCTGTTATGTTCAGATTCTGGTAACATGTTTACTGTTTCTCCCTTAATTAGGTGGTTTGGTGTGAGAGGTTCTGGCTCATTAATACCATCTCCCACATAAGTTAATGGTCTGTTGTTGACATTTTCAATTTCTGACAGAATAGTCATGAGTTCAAAAAGTTGTAGATGTTTGGTCCCAATAGTCTTTTTAAGGCAGTTCTTTACAGTCTGTTTTTCACAAATATATTTTTGCAAGAAGTTGTATCTGTGTTGGTCACACATGTTAGACAAATTTGACTGTCTGTCCATAAGTAAATGTCGGTTATATCAACTTCTTGATACACTTGTGAGAGAGAGTCTTCTGTTTTAAAAACCAAAGCATTCCAAGTGTTTTTATGTAATTGTTTGGTGCAATGTTCCCATTGTTTTCTTTTGTTATTTGTTCATTTAATTTAGGAGAATTTAAAAAGAGTTTGTACTGTATTCAAACCTCCTACCACTTCAGACAAGTCAATACCCGTAGTTTTAATGGAGTAAATGTTACTCCTTCACAGATAGATCTGGAGGGCTTGGGGCTTTGAATCCAGTACTGTTTTTGTGTTGCTTGGTCTCTGGCCAAAGGAGGCCACAAGACCCTTGTTGAATAGGTTGGGCTATGGCCAAGGGAGGCCATCAGCCCCTTGATGAATATGTTGGGCTATGGCCAAGTGAGACCATCAGCCCCTTGATGAATAGGTTGGGCTATGGCCGAGGTAGGCCATCAGCCCCTTGATGAATAGGTTGGGCTATGGCCAAGGTAGGCCATCAGCCCTTTTCATGAATTTGTTGGGCTATGGCCAAGGTAGGACCAAGGCCCTTTGATGATTTGTTGGGATATGGCCAAGGTAGGCCAAGGCCCTTTGATGATTTGTTGGGCTATGGCCAAGGTATGCCAAGGCCCTTTGATGATTTGTTGGGCTATGGCCAAGGGTAGGCCATCAGCCGTTTGATGAATTTGTTGGGCTATGGCCAAGGTAGGCCAAGGCCCTTTGAAATAGTAGTTTGGGCTATGGCCAAAGTAGCCATAAAACCCTTTAGAGTAGAGTAGTTTGTTTGTATGTGTCACCGTCTAACCATATAAATTTTGGCACAAAATTATGTGCACAGAATCAGAGCGCAGCAATAAAAGCTTTTACTCTCCGATCCTTGGTTATGTTTAGACAGGTTGTTGTGTTTGAGACACATGGAAAGAGTAGTGTGTGTGTGTGTGTTGCATTCCTCCGAATCCAGTTGGTCTTCAAAACTTGGATTCACCACTCCAATGAAGTCAATACCCGTAGTTATGAATGAGTAAATGTTGTGTATGATTGTATCCTACAGATAGGTCTGGAAGGTTTGGGGTTTTGAAGGAATCCAATCTGTTTGCAAGAAATGTATGTGTCTGTTGATGAAATCTGTTGTGATTCTTCCTTTAAAAGAATTGGATGTTTGGAGTCGTATGTATATATTTATATACTGTACCGTACGTATGTGTGTAAATGTGTATTTTGTTATGGGGTTTTATTTTTGGGTTTTGGGTTAGGTTAACCAATTTGGCTGAGTAAAGATCCTCAAACGTTGCATTTGAGACCCTTATATCAAGCCTTGTCTGTCTTATGCCTATATGTCAAATAGGACTTGGAATGTGTTGGCCTATATGTCAAATAGGACTTGGAATGTGTTGGCCTATATGTCAAATAGGACTTGGAATAGGTTGGGCCTATATGTCAAATAGGACTTGGTATGCCTATATGTCAAATAGGACTTGGTAGAATTTGTTGGGCCTATATGTCAAATAGGACTTGGTATGCCTATATATCAAATAGGACTTAGAATTTGTTGGGCCTATATGTCAAATAGGACTTGGTATGCCTGTATGTCAAATAGGACTTGGAATAGGTTGGGCCTATATGTCAAATAGGACTTGGTATGCCTATATGTCAAATAGGACTTGGAATAGGTTGGGCCTATATGTCAAATAGGACTTGGAATAGGTTGGGCCTATATGTCAAATAGGACTTGGAATAGGTTGGGCCTATATGTCAAATAGGACTTGGTATGTCTATATGTCAAATAGGACTTAGAATAGGTTGGGCCTATATGTCAAATAGGACTTGGTATGCCTATATGTCAAATAGGACTTGGAATATGTTGGGCCTATATGTCAAATAGGACTTGGAATAGGTTGGGCCTATATGTCAAATAGGACTTGGAATAGGTTGGGCCTATATGTCAAATAGGACTTGGAATAGGTTGGGCCTATATGTCAAATAGGACTTGGTATGCCTATATGTCAAATAGGACTTAGAATAGGTTGGGCCTATATGTCAAATAGGACTTGGAATAGGGTTACGAATAGGTGTTAGGTGGGTGTAGGTTTGAATTCGTGCAATTGCTTTAGGTCTTTGTGATGTTACAGTTCTGAGTCGAATTTTGTGATGTTAATGAGTCTTATGAGTAAGTTAAATTGCTGAAATAAATTTTATAACCTACACCACAGGTTGAATTATAAATTTAGTGTTTTTAGTTAGGATAGGCCTTGAGTGTAAAGAGTAAGGTCTACTTTAAGAGGTAGGCCTATTATGTAAGGTAAAGTAAGGTGGGCCTACTAAATAGGCCTATTTGGGCCTACTAAGGCTTATGTTTGGACCTTAAATGAGTTAAGCCTGTTAAATTAACAAGGCTTTGTTTTGAGTTTGAAGAGTAGGACCTATTAAATAGGCTTAATGTTGTGGGCCTATTTTTTAGGACCTAAAATAAGTTATGCCTGTTAAATGAACAAGCCTTTGTTTTCGGTTATTGTAAAGGTAAAGGGATCGGTTCCCAGTTGCATAGGCCACCATATGAAAAAACTATAGTGGGGTTATGGTTGAAATTGGGGTTAGGCCTAATGAGCTAAGCCTAGCCACCGCATGTGTCAGTGTAAATTTTAGAGGGGTTAGTTCCCCACACACAGGCCACCATGTGAAAAAACTATATAGGGCTATGGGTTGATTGCCTGATACCCTCATCCGTTGGAAATTTCCAGCAGATTTCAGTGGAGAGTTAAACGACAAAAGCCCTATGTTTTTTCGTTAGAGAGTTATGAATATGTAGGTCTTTAAAGGACCTCCTTATAGTTAATTGTTTATGGTAATTTTAGCGTCGGGATTTTAGATGCCTATATGTGAACGAAAATGAATTGTCCCACCTTATTTTTGCTGGGTCCTTGGTTTGCTTCGATGTAGGGCGTTACGATCTTTTTCGGTGTAGGGCCGCCACGATGGAGTTACGCGACGAATTAACTTGATGTAATTAATATAGGCAGTCACAATATAAACACTTTAAGGTATAGGCCTATCCTGTAGTTTATCATAAGGAATTCACTCAGAACTTTAGGGAAGACAAAAGCACATCTTCCCTGTTTAAAGCGTTCGCCGCTACACACTTAAACAGCCCCGAGGCCACTCCTTTAATATATCTTCATATTTTAGTATAAATTGCTGATTTGGCAAAGGTTGTTGACTCTTGTATTTTACATGAGTCAGCAATGGAAAATTTTGTTCACGTGAAATAAATGTTTCTCGTGGTTATGCAGGCCCGACGCCTACATACGGGTTCTATGTATGTATGGCAATCATTTCATTCCCATTAGGCTATGCCGCCAATCCCGAGCCAATTTTGTATAGATATTTAATTCAATTAATTAATAATTTATAATTATGAAATAAAGGTACCACATATGATACCATGTTGTGAGCGCGTATAGTTTTTCCATAAACCTCGCGAGCCGGGGTTTGGCCACCGTTGCAGTATAGAGAATAGAAACGACACAAGTCAACCTTTGATAATAATGATGTTAGCAAATTATGGGTATATAAATCCACAAAATTTCTTCCATGTTCATTTTGACTAGACTGATCTAACTTTGAAGGTGAGCATTACCTGTAACATTTTAGCAGTAAATTACCGTAAGAAAAAGTCTTTATCTTCTCCTACGAACCTTGCTCTCTTCAGAGAACTTAGTCATTAAAATCTCCCGATACGTTACAAGAAGAATCGGGGAACCTTCAGAGAACTTAGTCTTAAATACAGAAAAATATGATAATTTCGCGATACTTTATAAAAAGAATCAGGGAACCTTCAGAGAATTTAGTAAACCTCCCAGAATCCTCCGAACCACTGTAGAAGAACTCTGTGAGTAGTATAGAAGAAACTACTGCGAGTAACAAATCCATTGTTGCCTCCGAATTCGAACCCCGTCGACTTCGAACCAACCAAGGTCATAGACAGAGGGGTTTATATATATATATATATATATATATATATATATATATATATACAGGGTGTACATAAAGTCAGGATCTATTTTTGTGAAATAATTATTTTTTTCTATTTTTCTTTTCAGAAGCCCTTAGAATGAATACAGAAGAGCGTGTGGCAATAGTAATTTGGCGAATCGAGGGAAAGAAATACAATGACATCAGAGAGAAGTTTAGAAGGAGATTTCATAAGCCGGGGCCAATAGACAAGACAATACGAAAATTGGTGAACAAATTTAAACGAACGGGATCTGTAAATGATGAAGCGAGATCAGGACGACCGTGTATGTCAGATTTTACCGTGAATGCAGTACGCGGAATTATCATTGAGGAGCCACGTACGTCCGTTCGTGCTGCATCACACAGACTCAGCCTCCCGACGTCATCTGTGCACAAAATTCTGAAAGTTAATTTGCAGAAGAAAAGCTATCATTTGCAGGTTTTACGTGATTTACATGAGGAAGATTTCCCTCGACGAAGTGCTGTGTGTGCTGATCTCGTAGAACAAATCTGGAGTGATAATTTAATGGACAACATTCTCTTTAGTGATGAAGCCACTTTCCATACGTGTGGAAAAGTAAATCGCCATAACCGTCGAATTTGGGCAGATGAAAGACCGAATGATTTCGTCCAAAATTGAGAAAGAGACTCGCCTAAAGTTAATGTCTGGATGGGTTTAACAAAATCTAAGGTTTATGGTCCTTTTTTCTTTGCTGAAGCTACAGTTACGGGACTTATTTATCTGGACATGTTGCAGCAATTCCTTGAACCTCAGCTGATTGGGGATAGGATTGTTAGTACCGTCGTCTATCAACATGATGGTGCTCCTTGTCACTATGCCAAAATTGTTCAGGATTATCTAAATGGACGTTTTCCAAATCGCTGGATCGGACGCGGAAGCAACAGACCTTGTGTCGCGAGATGACCAGATTTAACCCCTTTAGATTTCTTTGCATGGGGCTTTATCGAGTCGCACGTCTATCAGACGAAGATTACGAGTCTTGAAAACTTACGTACTCTACCCATATGAATACTACCATAATATCATACTTAAAAAATCAGTATAACAAATATAAATACTACTGTAAAATGAACCTTAAAAAATCTTTATAACCAATATTGTTTGGCCAAACACCAAAAAACTTCGTACATATACCTACCTCTGGCGAGGCTCTAACTCGTGCCGAGGGCGCTTCGCAATAGAACTAAATAAATATCTGAAATAGTCTTTAGACAATGGCCACAGGATTAATGATCATGCCGGTCAACTTCACGTCTGGCAACGTTCGTTCTCTTTGTAAGCTAATGAAATTATTATTATTATTATTATTATATTATTATTATTAACTCTCTCTCTCTGTATCTCTCTCTCTCTTTAATATATACATCCGGTAAAAAAGAAGAAAGAAAGAATATAAATTCGATAAAAGTAAACAAGAAATCATTCCGTTTCCGGTAAGATAACGAGTCATCCACGCATTATGACTCATAATAGTGACGTCAGTTGCTATTCCTGTAGTGTGTGTTGTGTTTTTTTTTCCTAGGTAATACTAAGGAAAAAAAACACGATACAGGGTAAACCAAAAAATGAAATTACCTTGACGGATACAAAGTGATGTAGCGGATATGACTCACGATTAAATGAACATTCTATATACAGATCATATTCAGTCTTTAAACTGTTAGTACCTTAGAATAAACATGATGGTGCTCCTTGTCACTATGCCAAAATTGTTCAGGATTATCTAAATGGACGTTTTCCAAATCGCTGGATCGGACGCGGAAGCAACAGACCTTGTGTCGCGAGATGACCAGATTTAACCCCTTTAGATTTCTTTGCATGGGGCTTTATCGAGTCGCACGTCTATCAGACGAAGATTACGAGTCTTGAAAACTTACGTACACGTATACGAACTGCTGCAGATAACATAACCCCGCAAATGCTCCAGAATGTGTTTAGAAATGCTGCGGAACGATTTGAACTGTGCAGGGATACTGATGGGCGTCACGTCGAATCCTACTCTTAATTATTTAATAAATGTTACCACTTTATCATTTTATGATTGAATTCCATATGATTTCCAAGTGCTTCACAAAAATAGATCCTGACTTTATGTACACCCTGTATATATACAGGGTGAGTCAAAAGTAGCGCCCGATTTCTGTCAGTTGATTGTTTGTTTGCCATTTGTATTACAGTGTACAAGAAGGTAGAAATAAATGAATGACATGTTTATCTAACCATTTATTCGGGGGAAAATTATTACGGAACTGTACCAAGCTGTTTTACTTGCAATTTTCAAAGTGCCCTCCCTCGTGATCGATGCACAATTGCAGCCGAGCAGGCACAGAGTGGCACACACGCCTGCAGAGTTCGATATCAATTTCCTCAAACTTTGCAGTGATTTGAGCCTTCAATTCCTGAATGGTACGAGGCTTTTCACGATAAACAAGGTCTTTCATGAGCCCCCAAAGAAAGAAATCTGGAGGTGTAAGGTCGGGGAGCGTGCCGGCCACTCGATCGGACGCGCGGCGGCCGATCCACTTTCCGGGAAAGTTTTCATCAAGCCACTGACGAACATGATGTCCATAATGAGGTGGAGCTCCATCTTGCTGGAAATAACAGTCCTGATCTTGTACCCTGGGCCAAAAGAAGGTTTGCAGCATATCCAGGTAAATTTCTGCAGTGACAGATCCCTCACAGAAAAAGGGTCCAATTATCCCTAATGGAGATATGGCTGCCCAAACTGTCACGCCAGGTAAATTTACCTCCTTCTCAACTGTCACTCTTGGGTTCTCCGCAGCCCAGTAGACACAATTGTGTCTGTTAATTGTGCCGTTAAGCTTAAAACATGCCTCATCTGACCACCAGATGTTCTCTAGCATTGTGTCCTCTTCGTCAAGTTTAGCTAAGAACTCTTCGCAAAATTGAAGACGGCGGTCGTCATCTCCATCATGAAGGGCATGCAGTAAGCGTGGAATGTAAGGTTTCCATTTTTCTGGTGAAGGATACGGATAACACTTGATTGGCTCACTTCCAACTCTGCAGATAAACGGCGAGTTGACTTTTGCGGACTTTGTTCCAGTCTCCTGATGGCTTCTTCAGCCTTAGCTACATTCGTTGCCGTTTTCGGACGACCGGACTTCTTTGCAGTGGCTACCGACCCTGTTGCTTCACATTTCTCGACAATCAATCGTATGTTTCTTCCCTGGGGTGGGTTAATATCGAATTCCTGTGCCAAACGGCGTGCCGCCATCGTTGGTTGTTCATTACATTTGTAGTAATGTTTCACGGCCGCAATGCGTTGATTCATTGAAAGGTAATTCATGGTTCAATTTGGTGCAAATTCAGTAACTTTCCAAACTCTCAGCAATAACCTGCAAAACAAAAACAAAAATAAATAAACTAAGAAAATTAATAATCTGCAAGACAATTATTAACAACATGACTTCCAAGAAAGAATCTGACAGCCGAAAAAACAGAAATCGGGCGCTACTTTTGACTCACCCTGTATATATATATATATATATATATTAATACTTTTTCTTTTACAGATCTTTCGTCGGTAACTTAATTAAGTATATATTCATTTAGTATAAATTTGTGTTACAAGAACCTGTTTCTGCGTTTGAAGAACATTTTGCGGGCTTGCACAGGTGACGGCACAATAAGCACGCGGTAGGCGTACGTTGTAATTTTTTAATTTCCAAACGCTCGTTTTTTGTTCCTTTTTTTTTTAATTAATTAATAGCATGGCACCCCCGTCAACTATTTGCAGTCGCTGTAAAGGGAAATTTGCCGCTTACACGTTTACTTTGGCTAATAATAATGAACAGTTAGTTTGCAGGTGGTGCTCAAGCATGAAAGTGCTAAGGAACGAGTTAGAACGTGAGAGGGAGGCCAGAGTGAGGCTTGAAGAAAGGGTGATGCTTCTGACGGCAAAATGAGAATCCCTTGAGACTTCAGTTAAGACCCCTACTGCCTCAGTTTCTACTAATAATATAATTAGTACTAATAGCCCTCTCTCTTCCACTAGTTCCCAACCCTTCGTTCAAGTGCGTAATGGAGCCCCATTGAGGAAACCTAAGACTTGTCTACCAGTAATAACAAACAATAAGTTTTCTGTTTTAGGTTTCGAAGATGCTGATGAACCGGAAATACGACTCGCTGGCGATTCCATTGTTCGAGGGCAGCTCGAGGAATTCTGTGGGAGAAACCATCGTCGTAGGCGCCGTTACTGTTACCCTGGTGCAAGGGTGGAGGATATAACTAATAGTGTTGACCATTTTACAGACGGAACCTCTGAGGACACAACTTATGTTATTCATGTCGGTACTAATAACGTTTTAAATTCTAGATCGGAAGAGCTGCTGGCTAGGTACAGGGACTTACTAGAGCGACTAAAGGAAAAAACTGATAAGATTGTTTTAGCAGGTATACTTCCTCGAATTATCCAACGTAGCGATTTCTACAGCAAGGCGACCTTTATCATGAATAACCTAAAGTCTCTTTGCTAACAGGAAGGAGTGCATTTTGCGAATTTTTGGAACAGTTTCTACGGCAGGAGGGACTTGTTCCTCGGAGATGGACTTCATCTTAATGACGTTGGAGCTGCGCGTTCAGGAAGACTTTTTCATAATACTGTCTCTTCTTTTCAGGCTGCCGTAACTCGAACGGTCCCGACGTAATTTTCTCAAATTTCCCTTGCGCTCGCGAAGGTATCGTAATTACAAACAATTTGAAGGTTCTATCCTTAAATGGTCGTAGCCTACGAAATAAAATAAACGAATTTTTTTCTTCAATTGCTTGTAAAGACTATGATTTAATTGCGATAAATTAATCGTGGCTTAGCACTGAGACACGTGACTTTGGAGTATCAAATTAGAGGTTATAGACTTTTTGTTAAAAACAGAATAGGTAGGCAAGGAGGCGGTGTTATGTTGTATATCAAAGATAATATTGCGAACGTTATGGAAGTAAAGCACAATTCCAGAACCGATAGATTCGACTATACCAGAACTTAAATTGAACGATTTCAAACTTGTTGCGGTTATATATAGGCGCGCTAATCAAACAGCTGATACGGACGAAGCGTTATATCGTGAACTAAAGAAAATAATAGGTAGTGAACAGGCCTTAGTCATGGGTGACTTTAATTGCGCGAACGTGAATTACGATATAATGCAGGGAGACGTTTAGTTAATTTTCTCGAGGATAGGATAGCTTTCTTATTCAAAAGGTTGGGGAACCTACGAGGTTGGACAGTATTTTAGATTGTTATAACTACGGATGATAGGCTAATCACGGATCATAAAGTAATAGAACCGTTAAGCAATAGCGATCACAATATGGTAGTTTGTCCTCTCAGTAAGTCACTCGAAACCAGCTAACTCGACTAAAATTCCTAACTTCCAGCACGCAGACTTTTGTAAATTTCGAAATGAATTGTCACACGTCAATTGGGAAAACGTAATGGGAATTTCCAATGCAAAAGTAATGTGGGAATCGTTTGAGAGAGTATTTAGGACTATAAATAAGGAATGTGTACCGGACAAGATTAAGCGTGCGAAAGTAAACAACAAGCCCTTGTGGTTTACTTCTAGAGTAGGAGATATTATAAAGAGTAGAGATAGGGCTTATAGGCTACATAAGTGCGATAAAGACGATTTGTGGTTACGAAACAACTACATATCTCTAAGGCTTGAAGCGAAAAGTGTAATAAAAAAGTCCAACCGCGAATTTGAAATCTCCATAGCTCGTGGCGGCAAAGAAAAATCCAAGCTATTCTTTCAATACGTCAACAATAGGAATCCAGTAAAAAGTGTCTAGGGGCCGTTAAAAAATGTTAACGGAGAGCTAGTTTCTGAAAACAAGCAAATGGCTACCTTCCTAAACGATTTTTTTACGTCAGTTTTTACTATAGAAGATGTAACGAATATCCCTACAGTCATAGACATAATACCTTTTGATAATGGTAATACTTTGGATAATATTGTGTTTATTGAAAGGGAGGTAATGCGCTATATTGATAAAATGAGAATGTGAAAATCACCGGGTCCGGATTCCATATATCCCATACAACTTAAAGAATTAAAAGAAAGCACTGTTGTGCCGCTAACAAAGATTTTTAATGCGTCTCTTTCTGAGGGGTGCGTTCCAGATAATTTCAAGTTAGCAAATGTAACACCTATCTTTAAGAAAGGCAATAAAGGTGCGGCGGGAAATTAATCAGTTTTGCAGATAGCTGGTGAGGGAAGCTATATTTTGGGCCTCTCTGCGAGTAACCCGGTGCCAACGTTGGGGTTTCCTTCATGAAAAAGAAAAAACTATAGTATTTGTCATTTATCATTACTTATTCGAACTATAGTGGATGTAATTTCCCAGAAGAATTCCTTGTTCCATGCACGGTCTGTGTTTAACATAAGTTTCTCAGGGACCATCGGCCTCACTCGATCAAATGTCGTAATTCGGAATATTCTCCTATACAAGCGTCGTTCTTTACGTTAATTATACTGCGTGTTTGCAGTTAAAATGTATATAATGTACGGCATGCCGGAGGTGCCCCCTTGGGGCATTGGTTTTGCGCGTATGTAGGAGAATTACGGCATTTGATCGAGTGAGGCCCATGGTGTAATGGTTATCATATCTGACCGGCAATCGGAAGATCCCAAGTTCGATTCCCGGGTGGTTACCTCATTTTTTCATTTGTTTCGTTCTTCCTCCTCATCTTGCGCGGAATATTCTCCTATACAAGCGTCGTTCTTTACGTTAATTATACTGCGTGTTTGCAATTAAAATGTATATAATGTACGGCATGCGGGAGGTGCCCCCTTGGGGCATTGGTTTCTGCGCATATGTAGGAGAATTACGGCATTTGATCAAGTGAGGCCCATGGTGTAATGGTTATCATATCTGACCGGCAATCGGAAGATCCCGGGTTCGATTCCCGGGTGGTTACCTCATTTTTTCATTTGTTTCGTTCTCCCTCCTCATCTTGCGCGGAATATTCTCCTATACAAGCGTCGTTCTTTACGTTAATTATACTGCGTGTTTGCAATTAAAATGTATATAATGTACGGCATGCGGGAGGTGCCCCCTTGGGGCATTGGTTTCTGCGCGTATGTAGGAGAATTACGGCATTTGATCGAGTGAGGCCCATGGTGTAATGGTTATCATATCTGACCGGCAATCGGAAGATCCCGGGTTCGATTCCCGGGTGGTTACCTCAATTTTTCATTTGTTTCGTTCTCCCTCCTCATCTTGCGCGGAATATTCTACTATACAAGCGTCGTTCTTTACGTTAATTATACTGCGTGTTTGCAGTTAGAATGTATATATACTGGTCAAAAAAAGAAACGCAATTTTTGAGATTTATTAATAAACATGAGGACTCAGTATATAGTAAATGATTCTTTAACATAACAAACAGTCAATAACGCGTATGGCCACCCCTAGCCACAATGCAGGCTTGGAGTCTGGCCCTCATCGACCTCGACAGTCTCTGCAGGAAAGCAACAGGGATGGCCCTCCACTCTTCAATAATTGCATTGGTCAGTTCCCTGATGTTCTGCGGCTGATGCTGACGTCTGCGAACTCGCGTTCAAGTTCATCCATGCGTGCTCTATCGGTGACATGTCTGGGCTGAAGGCTGGCCATGGTAAGGTAAGGTCTGCACTGTTGTCCCTGCAGGTACGCCTGCACTATCCTGGCTGCATGAGGTCTGGCATTGTCCTGTTGCAGGAGCACCAATTCTGGATGTTGCCTCATGAATGGAAGAACATGTGGGTGAAGAATCTCATCCCTGTAGCGCTGGGCAGTCAGAGCTGATAGGCCCACGATAGGTCACGGTGCTGATAGGCCCATTGCAGGCGTCGTTGCCTTCTTGCATCAGTGAGAAAAGGACCTCTGTAAGGACTGCGGGATCGGAGTCCTGCATTACGGAGTCGGTTTCTGACGGTCTGGTCACTAATTCTGTTGTTGTGGATACCAGGTGTCTCTCTGGCTGTCCGACGAGCATTCCGCTGCCGATGACGCAGGTGCTGCAGTACAATGTGGCGATCCTGGCGTTGGGTCGTCACACGAGGTCGCCCACGTCTTGGCAGGTCCTGAACACTTCCTGTGGCATTGTACCGTCTAACAAGCCTAGAGATTGTGCTGGGATGCACATGTATTCGTTGTGCAACTTGGACAGCAGACATGCCTGTATCCAACATGCCCAAGGCACGACCTCTGTTGACCTCTGAGAGTCGTGGCATGCCTCAATCGCGGGAAAAAGTTTGGTTTTCTCAACGGGCAGTGTGTATTCTGTGAAGTCAAAAAAAATGCATGCCTTCATAAAGAATACATTCAATTTAATCTCTGTTTATTGTTTGTAACAAAATGGCGTCTTAGCCGGGATTAGTCAGGTTTAAAAACATGCACTAAGTGGCTTTAAAAGATTTGAACAAACATTTAACCATAATCTTGAAACTGTGATAATACCACTAACAACTTAAATTTTACACCATATGCAAGCTAATTGCGTTTCTTTTTTTGACCAGTATATATATATATATATATATATGAATAGAAACGACATAAGTGTTAAGGAACGTCTCTGCACACGAGGAGGAGAGATAACGAATAATGAAAAATGAGGCGAACCGCCCGGGAATCGAACCCAGGCCTTCCAATTGCCGGTTGGATGCTCTACCATTATGCTACGGACCTCACTCAATCACAAATCGAAATTCTCCCACATAGGGCAGAAAACCAATGCCCTGAGAAGGCACCCTCGCAAATCGTGAATATGCGCATATAACTGCAATGACCGCGCAGTATATAAATGAATAGAAACGACATAAGTGTTAAGGAACGTCTCTGCCACGAGGAGGAGAGATAACGAATAATGAAAAATGAGGCGAACCGCCCGGGAATCGAACCCAGGGCCTTCCAATTGCCGGTTGGATGCTCTACCATTATGCTACGGAGTGAGGTCCGTAGCATAATGGTAGAGCATCCAACCGGCAATTGGAAGGCCCTGGGTTCGATTCCCGGGCGGTTCGCCTCATTTTTCATTATTCGTTATCTCTCCTCCTCGTGTGCAGAGACGTTCCTTAACACTTATGTCGTTTCTATTCATTTATATACTGCGCGGTCATTGCAGTTTATATGCATATATATATATATATATATAATTGTTAATTTATTTACCCAAATTATAAGTAGCATAAACATAAAGTAGCCCAAACGATCGCAAGTCGTAAAATTTGATTTTAAGTAGCTTAATTTGTGAAATGTTTCAAAAGTGCCAGCAAATTATCTTCCTTGGCGTTAGCTTGCAACTGCTCTGTTATGAACATGTATGTTACGTGAACAAGGTTTACAGATTTGACGCTATTTGTAATTGTTTTCATGTTTAGATTTTTCTGCAGTTTTCATAAAGCCATTTTGAAATCGCTTTAGGCTTTTAGACTAAGAAGAATTCATTCGAACCTCATAGGCTGATTGTTTAATCCAAATATATATATTATATATATATAAAGAACGACGCTTGTGTAGAAGAGCGTTCCGCACAAGATGAGGAGGGAGAACGAGCAAATGAAAAATGAGGTACCTCCCAGGAATCGAACCCTGGATCATCCAGTTGCCGGTCGGGTATGCTAACCACTGCACCAAGGACCCCGATTACTCAGTACTCGTAATTCTCCTACATAGGAGCGGAATCAAATGCCCTGAGTGGGCACCCTCGCATGCCGTACATATATGCATGTATATATGTAGGAGAATTACGAGTACTGACTAATCGGGGTCCTTGGTGCAGTGGTTAGCATATCCGACTGGCAATTGGATGATCCAGGGTTCGATTCCCGGGAGGTACCTCATTTTTCATTTGCTCGTTCTCCCTCCTCATCTTGTGCGGAACGCTCTTCTACAAAAGCGTCGTTCTTCACATTAATTATACTGTGTTTTGTTTGCAGTTAAAAAAAAAAATATATATATATATATATACACACACACACGTTTTGTGTGTGTGTGTGTATTTTGAAGTGTGATATATTTTGTCGATATGAATATGGTTGCCAGCTGTCGTTAGCTATTTTAAATCAGACGAAAGACAAAGGTTGATTTTATTGGACTTGAGTTAAATTACTGTATCACAGTATCAGTATTACTCCAAGAGTGATCGTTGCTCTAGCCCGAATTCTCAGGGAATATTTCTTATAAGTAGTGAGTTACTTTAATTCCGCAGACCTAGTCAACTTTTATAAGGTAGGCTAATTGGACAACTACCAGATATGGTAGTGACGGATGAATACGTTATTGAGTGATCGTGACACGTACAAACCTCTGAATAGAGACCCATTGGAGGATGTTAATAAAATGTTTAACAGAAAATTAAGAGAAATATTAAAAAATAACTATAATGGGCTTTCACAGCAGTTTCTTAGTATCAATCCGTCACTACCATATCTGTACGGCTTAGTAAAAACACAGTTAATAATCCCATGAGGCCTATTGTTAGCTCAGTGGGCTCCGTAACCTATAAGCTATCAAAATGGTTAGTTAGTTTATTAACGCCGTTAGTTGTCTCTATTTCTGAGTCACATATTGTAAATAGCATGGATCTTATTGACAAACTGAAGTTCCCTAATGACCCTAATTTCAAATTGGTAAGCTTCGATGTATGCTCGTTATTCACAAAAGTCCCTGTTGATGACCTACTTGATTTTTTAAAAGATAAGATCTCTGAATATTCTTTCCCCGTTCAACACAACACTCTTATTGAGTTAATTAAGCTTTGTGTCAAAGATTGTAAATTTCAGTTTGAAAATAAGTTTTATGCTGTTGTCGTTTGGATTGGCTATGGGAAATCCCCTTTCACCTGTACTAGCTAATTTATATATGGAATTTTTTTAAAGTAGAATTTTGCCTACGATTGTTAATTTTAACCTGGTTTGGTACAGGTATATAGATGATATTTTATGCCTTTGGCCTAATAATTTGGATGTTGACTTATTTCTCGGTAGGCTCAACAATTTAGTCCCATCTATTAAGTTCACAGCGGAAAAAGAAAATGATGGAAGCCTATCTTTCCTTGATCTAAAAATTTGGAGATGCTCTAATCAGTTCAAATACAGTATGAAGTCTACCGTAAGCCTACTAATAATAACTCTTATGTGCATTTTTATTCTGACCATCATCCTTCGATTAAATCCTCTATTTTCTCTGCTATGTTTCTTCGAGCGTTGAGAGTTGTCAGTCCTGAATTTTTAGATTCCGAGTTATAGTGGAAGAATTTTAGGATAAATATATTCAATCGACCTATCAAATTAGCAGGAAGTCGAAACTTGGTACACTTGTAAACTGAACCCTATTGATGAATATATTAAAAGTCCCAACAAATCCAAGTTGTGCTCCAGCCGCCATCTTGGAAAATGGCGGCGAATTTCGGTTTTTTGGAAATAACTTCAGACTCGCAAAAGATACGAACATTTACCAAGAGAGCAAAATCATTCTACATAAAAAGGCAAACATTTTCTGTTCCCAACTTTGTTTTGTACGATGAAAAATAAAAACGTTACGCAAAATACAAATTCCTTTATTCTATGAATCAGTGCAGACATGACGTTCAAACTTGGTTAATGGGTAGAAATTCGAATATTTTGTTGCAATTTATTATTTCAGAACCATGACAGTTTGTTTTTTATAGGTAGTTTGGTAAAAAAGTAAAGCACAACAGAAAGAGCTAGAGAAAAATACTGTAATGTAATTTTTTTGATGACGGGTAGGAGCTAAGTTATCGGTTTGGAGTAACATTATTTAAAACAGTTATTTTATTCCTTCATTAGACATCTAAGTATTGAAAATGGAAATAATTATGAATGCTATTCTCAATACATACATTACTAATATATTTTATGTAAAATATAACATGCATTTTTCCTTATCTTGTATACTGAAGAAAAATGTAACATAGGAAGAATTTTCATGTATTGATGATGACCATGATGTTCAGACAGGTTTTATGGATTGAACATAAAATAACATCTTATTGAATGGTCACAGTAATCTTGGAGTAATAGAGTATATAGCTTTAACACTAAGGCACTGTGTGACATCTCTAATGTTGAATAAAGTCATCTAACATGAGCTAGGAAATAAAATGTAATTGTGTCTCCCTGTTTTAAGTATAATTTTCTAATTACTACGCAAAAATAAGCTAGATTGTACATTTATTGCATTATGTGTAGTGTCATATTGCAACACACTCAGTTATCAGTTGTCTAGTAGCGTTTCAACATAAGAGTTCTCGCAGGTAGTTCCTTCACATCCTCCACACATCGCTGAGCACAGCAAACCAAACTGTATGCACTTGCATCTCTTGGTGCATCCTAGCTTGCAGTTACATGAAATGAGGTTAAGAAGTTGTGATGGAGCGGCTTCCTTGGTAGTAGGGACATGCCTCAGTGATTTCCCTGTCATGGACCATCCCCACTCTGTTGGCTCCAGGCAGTTTCCTAACCATTCTTGGACCTGCAAGTACACTCTGTATGAATGTTGCTCTGCTGCTGCACTGGTCGGAGGTAGGGATGCTAGTTGAAAAGATGTATCTAACTTCTTTTTTGCTACTATGCGATTATACATGAAGTATCTTAGCTCATCCAAGGACTTTGATTTTGATCCGTACATTTTTAAGAGGAACTTTTCCCCAGCAGCTTTGATATCTTCTTTACTGGCATCCTTTTGGTTAAATATTTTCATTTCTTCTCTCATTTCTGTATGGTTCTGTAGAAGTTGGAGACCTCTAACTTTTCCTTTTTTATACAAAGCTGATGTGGTATCGCATCCAGTCATGGCGTGAGCAGATAGCAAAACTTCACAAGCCTTCCCCATGTTTTTTTCTCACTTTGGATGCTGAAAATACGGGGTGTGCTGTTTGATTTCCTGGTTTGAGAAACCAAATTTCAAAGTCTTCATGGGCTAGAGCAGTTAGAAGCACTAGAAGATCCGTATCCTGGCCAACAACTACTGTTTGATTTTTGTGTTTAGCTTGATCTAGAGCAGCCTTAACAATAACAGTATCTGCATCACTCTCCGCCTGAACAACAGAATAATCTTTGATCTTCATACTAGACACAAGAGATGCAATCAGGGCCCGTTTGTTGTTTCTGTTAGCAAGAAAATCTGATTGTGGTATAGTGGTTGGTGTATTACAGATGTATGTTACAGATGAATCCGTAGATATAATCATAATTAAGAGTATTTACTAGAAGTAGAATATAGGAAATTAGGGACAGAGTTACCCATATCTGCTAGAAACAAGAAAATGTATTGGTATAAATATTTAGAAAACCAGGTACTGTCACAATTTATATTTCTACTAGCTCGTTCCTATGAAATATTTTTTCACAAAATCACCCATACAAAGTAAGAGAGGTTTCTGAAAATAGGCAGTCATAACAAAACATTCGCTTTTTTTACCTACAAACCCAGTTTGAACGTCGTGTCCGCATTGATTCATAGAATGAAAAATCTTTGGTTTTGCATAACGTTTTTATTTTTCATCGTACAAAACAAAGTTGGGCACAGAAAATGTTTGTCTTTTTATGTAGAATGATATTGCTCTCTTAGTAAATTTTCGTATCTTTTACAGTTCTAAAGTTATTTCCAAAACACCGAAATTCGGCCGCCATTTTCCAAGATGGCGGCTGGAGCACAACTTGGATTTGTTGGGACTTTTAATATATTCATCAGTAGGGTTCAGTTTACAAGTGTACCAAGTTTCGACTTCCTGCTAATTTGTTAGGTCGATTTTCCTAAAATTCCTCTACTATTATGCAATATCATGAATATTGGTACTAAATTATGTTATCCTATTTAATTTTTAGATAACTGTCTTAAGAAAGCCAAGAATAGGTATTATAATAATGTAATTGTAAAGGAATTTCAGTGCAAAAATATCCTTAGCCTACCTTACCATGTTAATTTTCAATACCTTCCAACTTTACTTAAAGCAATTGGCATTAATGTAGTCTTTAAGTATAATAATACTGTTAAATCACGCCTAATAAAAAATAGCCCTGATAATGTCGTTGGTTGTGTGTATTCGATCGGATGTACACAATGTAACTTAATATATATAGGCCAAACCGGTAAAACGTTAGATATTAGGGTAAAACAGCATAAATATGCTTGTAGAACAGCTAATAATTCCAATGCTTTATTTAACCATATGTATAGATGTAACCATAGCATCAAGTGGGATAGTTCTAAAGCGCTTGTTAAAAACAGAGATATAATAGAAATAAATATTCTAGAATGTGCATTTATTCATTTTAAAAACAATTTCAATAACAGTGCGGGAATGTATAAAATTGACAATATCCTGTTAAAATTTCTTTTGCCTCTCATTAACCCTTGTTAAGTATGTGCTAATTGTTTTGTTTTTCCTGTACGTTGTATATATCTATGGGCATCTGGCCTTTTATCTTCATTCCCTGACGAGGTGTAGCTCTGAATACACGAAAGGCCTTGGAATCGTTTTTCTTTTTCCTTGTGGGTTTGCAGCATTCATTCATTTCACGTGTTTTATTGTGAAATTCATCCCATATATATATATATATATACAGGGTGGGCCGTAAGTTTCCATACATAGGAAAAATTAAACGTTTGTTTTTATGTTTCAGATACCCTAAGAATATGCGTTTGACGTAAGATCTTGTTTACTGATGAAGCAAATTTTTACGTCAATGGAGAGGTTAATCGGCAAAACATACGTTATTGGAGTAATGCTAACCCTAACTGGCTGAGTCCGACGAAGATGCAAGGTGCCGGTAAAGTGATGGTGTGGGCCGGGATATGGAGTGACAGAATTATTGGACCAATTTTTGTCAGTGGAAATCTTAATGCCGAAAGGTATCTTAACATGTTGCAAGAAGAGATTTTCCCATCCCTGCTAAACGAGGAAGGTAACTTCCCAGTTTACTTCCAGCAAGATGGAGCTCCACCTCATTATGGTCTTCACGTGCGTCGGTATTTGGATCAGCAGTTTCCGGATGCTTGGATTGGTCGGCGTGGTCCTGTGGAGTGGCCTCCCAGATCCCCAGATCTCACCCCCCTTGATTTCTATCTTTGGGGGCACTTGAAGGCCATGGTGTATCAGGAAAAGATACGAGACATAAATCATCTAAAGGAACGTATCACCAACGCCATTACCGGCATAACGTCAACTGTGCTAATGCGTGTTCATCAACAGTGGGGAACACGTATTGAAATGTGTTTTCAAAACAATGGCAACCATGTAGAGCATATTATATAAATAAAAATGGTTGTCCATAAAAAATGTTTATTTTTCCTATGTATGGAAACTTACGGCCCACCCTGTATATATATATATATATATATATATATATATTATATATACACACCTTACCTTATGAACCTTATACTGTTTCGTGCGTTGGTCTCTCTTCACACGGAGGTCAAGCTGGTGGCCCCGCCTCTAGGTCTGGCTTGCTGGAGGAGCGAGTTGCTTTCTTGCGCTCTCCACCGTACATACCCCGGCACACCCGGCTCATCTGGTACCGTCTTGAGCCATGCATCCAGTCTTCTCTTGAAGACTTCAACTATGACCCCCGTTACGTTTCTGAGGTCCTTTGGAAGCTGGTTGAAAACTCTTGGCCCCCTGACAACCAAGCAATTTTCCTTCAGTGTTGAGGAGGTCCCTTGTCGGGCCTTCAATTTGGGAAAACTACTCATTCTGCCTCTCTTGTTTTCCAGTGTGTTTGAATGGTAACTGGGTTTAGTTTTAGGTTTGGTACCAGTTTCTCGATCATTTTCCATATGTAGATTATGGTGTACCTCTCTTCTTTGCAGTGAGTACAGATTTAGTTTACGTAGTCTTTCCCAGCAGTTGAGTTCTTTACAGCCATCAATCTTGGCTATGAAATGTGTCTGCATTTCTTCTAGTTTATTAGTTTCTTCCTTTTTATATGGGGACGTCAAAACTGAGCAGTATTCAAGTTTTGGTATAATCAGTGTTTTTAGCAGGAGAATCATTACTGTTCTGTCCCTTCTCTTGAACGTTTTTAGTATCTGTCCCGCGACTCTTTTTGATTTATTTACCGCTATCTGATTTTGTGTTTCGAATTTCGCATCATCTGTCATTACTACCCCCAGATCGATCGCTTTCGTGCTTCTCTGAATTTCCTATTTGGAGCATAATATGCAGTCTAAGTTCCTCTTTTCTACCATATCTCAAGAGCTGAAATTTATCGGTGTTAAATGACATGTCTTCTGACCATTTGTATATCTTGTTCGTGTCCCTCTGCAAGGCCTCCACTTCATTTACATCGCTGATTTTTCTGCTGATCTTTGTATCGTTTGCAAAGGATGTTACTATACTGTTGCTGTTTACTCCGCTGTCTATGTCTGTTATCATGATAATGAACAGGAGTGGGTCCAGTACTGTCCCTTGTGGTACTGAGCTGCGTACTTCCGATTCTGATGATGATGTACCTTGAATTTTGACGACCTGCAGACGTTCTCTGAGGAGGTTGTAGATCCATTTTCCTACTTTGCCTGTTATTCCCATATATTTCATTTTATGTACTATTATACCATGATCACATTTGTCGAAAGTTTTAGCAAAATCTGTGGATATAACATCGTAGTTGTAATTGCCTTCAAGTGCACCTAGGATATTGTTGTAATGTTCTATTAGTTGTGATAGGCATGATCTACATGATCGATCGGAATCCATGCTGATTTTCGTTGAATCTTTCCCGTGTCTCCAAGAATCATAAATTTTCTCTAACTATTCTCTCAAATACTTTGGTGAGGTGGGACGTCAATGACACTGGTCTATAGTTCTTTGCTTGAGATATATATATATATATATATATATATATGATGAATAAAACCACGAAGGAAAAAGAAACACAAAGGGGTGCTCAAGCGCTTGTGTTTCTTTTTCCTTCGTGGTTTTATTCATCATAAATACTTTTCACGTGTCACTTTCGTGAAATAATTTTTCATATATATATATATATATATATATATATATATATATATATATATAGTATATGTGTAAATCCACAAGGAAAAAGAAAAATGATTCCAAGTCCTCTCGTGTATCCAGAAGTAAACCTCGTCAGGGAATTCCTTGACGAGGTATACTTCTGAATTCACGAAAGGCCTTGGATTAATTGTGGATTTACATCATTCATTCATTTCACGTGTTTAATTGTGAAATTCATCCCATATATACAGGGTGGGCCGAAAGTCTGGATCGATAGGAAAATATTTATTTTAATACATAAATTACAACAAATGGTAAATACTTAAAATGAATATCAACTTTAACTCGTAAATGCGTATCCGTGATACTGTACAGTAGTTCGTACTCCAGTATAAATACTCAAATACTTTTTTTATTTCAGCCCAGAAATGGCTTCGAATCTAACAACAGAAGACCGGGTAGAACTTGTGCTCATGTACGCAAGACAGGGCGCTACACACACAGAGAAGTTGCTACCGAATTCAATAGAAATCATCCTGATAAGCATCCAGTAACACATGCGACTGTTGGCAAGTTGTTTAAACGTTTCAAAGAAACAGGAAGTGTACATGATCGACGGCGTTCTGGTCGTCCAAAAACTGCAACTGATGAAATACCTCTGCAATGGTATGTGAAACTTTAACGAATAGTCCAGTAAAGTCAACAAGAAGATTATCAAATGAAACACGCATCTCGAGAACGTCAATTCGAAGAATTATTAAAAATCATAAATTCCATCCCTAAGTGTCTCGATGTCAGAGGCCGCCAATTTGAGCATTTGTTATAATTTGTTGTTTATACTGGAGTACGAACCACTGTACAGTATCACGGATACGCATTTACGAGTTAAAGTTGATATTCATTTTAAGTATTTACCATTTGTTGTAATTTATGTATTAAAATAATTATTTTCCTATGGATCCAGAGTTTCGGCCCACCCTGTATATATATATATATGATACACACAGACCGTGCATGGAACAAGGAACTCTTCTGGGATAATTAAATCCACTATAGTCCGAATAAGTAATGGTAAATGACAAATACCATTTGAGTTCATTCCCATCATGAAACGGACATGTTATGTGCCTTGAAAAGTGGACGCTCAATTCTGCCAGTTGAGGTTTAAGTTTTGGTTTTGGCTAAAAATATAATAGTTACCCCTTTTTCTTTGATTTATTCAATCCGACGTGAATGCAACGAGTCTCTTACTTATATTGAGGTTCTAAATGTAGTGGGGCTAGGCTGCTTTAAACCCTAGATCCATGTCCCGAAGCTGGATCCTGTCTGCTTTGCAGATAGCTGGTGAGGGAAGCTATGTTTATGGGACCTCTTTGCGAGAGACCCGTTGCCCACGTCGGGCTTGCATCATGAAAAAGAAAAACTATGGTATTTGTCATTTACCATTACTTATTCGGACTATAGTGGATTTAATTATCCCAGAAGAGTTCCTTGTTCCATGCACGGTCTGTGTGTATCGTAAATAACTCAGGGAACCATTCTGAGTCATTCCCATATATATATATATATATATATATATATATATATATATATATATATATATATATATGCACTAAAATCACAGAATAGCACGTGATCTTATTAATAAGCAAACAACCACAGGGAAAAGGAAAAGGAAACACGAAGTCCGAGCGCTTTCGTGATATATTCACATCTTCAAGGAGAAACAGAAAATTTTCTGTTTCTCATTGAAGATGTGAATATATCACGAAAGCGCTCGGACTTCGTGTTTCCTTTTCCTTTTCCCTGTGGTTGTTTGCTTATATATATATATTACTTTCGTGAAATAATTTTCATATATGGATATATATATATATATTTTTTATTAGGTTTAACCTCCTTCGCAACATCTAAGGTCATATGACGGAGGGGACCTACAGCTTTACGTGGGATCCGAACCACGGGTCGGAACATAATCTGGGCGCGGAGGACGGTCTCCCATCCAACTACTACCCAGATCCAATGTCGCTTAACTTCGCTGATCTCCAGGAAGCGGTGTTACGACATCGGCCACGACGTAGTATATATATATATATATATATATATATATATATATATATATATAATGATCGCGGCAATAAGCGAAATCATGCATTAGGCTGGAAGCTAAGAATGCATATAACATTTGTTACAATGGTTACTCTCACTGTTAGGTTAGGTTGTATTATATTTATTATTTTTATTATTATTATTATAGATATGTAAATAGGCATTATACTCATGATTATATGCATTCTTAGCTTTTAGCTTATTGCCAAGAATTTAAGCTTAATGCCGGATTTCGCTTATTGCCGCCAAAATATATATTGTAACGGCAAATTTGTATGCTTAAATCTCGTACCAAAATATGAATAAAAATTTTATTTTTAAGATTTTTATTTAAATCACTGAAGCAAAGTGGTTTAAATCATTGTTATTGAAGAATGTGGATGTTTTCGGTTTGGCGGACTGCTACAAATTTTTACGAAACTTAACAAATCAATTAGTTTTGAAAAGATCTTTTGGCATTCCTCCTCCTTCAAAAATAAACTCTCAAAAGTACAAATCAATCATCTGACAGTTCCTGAATGACGTTTATTTCTACTTTTCAAGGAACGCCAAACACCTCCAAACACCCACTGTTCTGGCATTAATCTTCCCCTATTATACTTTCTGCGTGAATAGACTCTCTCATCTATTTCAACAGTTAGTCCTCGACCTCCAATTATTAGTTTTTTTTTAACATAGTCTCTGCACAAACCTAAAACAGAAAAAATAAATTTCTAATTACATAAAAAATATTTTTTTTATCCAATCAAAATGATTTATAATTATCTCGCATAAAAAGTTATTGTAGTCAACTCCTGTTGAATGATTTATTTCAAGTTCGTCTTCGCAGAACTTAATACAGTACTTGTATATTTTTTACTCCAACAGTAGATAAAAATCACAATTTTCAAGGGCAGTACAGTGTCTTGTAACCATGTACCTTTTCTAACTGAAACTAAAAGAAGAGAAATAACTTGCATGTTATTCCAATTCCGTGACCGGACAGCTCATACCAGGACAACACATACCCGGACAACTCAGACCCGGACAACTCAGACCCGGACAACTCATACCTAGGACAACTCATACCTAGGACAACTCATACTCTCTTCAACAATTACCACCCCAATGTTGATCTTTTCATCTATATCCACCCCGAAAGTTTAAACTCTGCAAATTAACCAAAATAAGATAAGAAAACAATAACAACAAATTTATTATTTATTGCAAACATATAATAAATAGAGAACCATTATTTACATAAGATAAAATTTGAATGCCCGGTTAGGTCAACTGTACGCCCTTGACGGTTAGGTTTAGTCGTGATGTTTTCGTTAGTTTTAACGAAAATATCACGACTAAACCTAACCAATCGTCAAGGGCGTACAGTTGACCTAACTGGGCATTCAATGAACCCAATGGTTCCCTGAGTTTTTTATGATACACACAGACCGTGCATGGAACAAGGAACTCTTCTGGGATAATTAAATCCACTATAGTCCGAATAAGTAATGGTAAATGACAAATACCATAGTTTTTCTTTTTCATGATGCAAGCCCGACGTGGGCAACGGGTCTCTCGCAAAGAGGTCCCATAAATATAGCTTCCCTCACCAGTTATCTGCAAAGCAGACAGGATCCAGCTTTGGGACATGGATCTAGGGTTTAAAGCAGCCTAGCCCCACTACATTTAGAACCTCAATATAAGTAAAAGACTCGTTGCCCCTTTTTCTTTGATTTATTCAATCCGACGTGAATGCAACGAGTCTTTTACTTATATTGAGGTTCTAAATGTAGTGGGGCTAGGCTGCTTTAAACCCTAGATCCATGTCCCAAAGCTGGATCCTGTCTGCTTTGCAGATAGCTGGTGAGGGAAGCTATATCTATGGGACCTCTTTGCGAGAGACCCGTTGCCCACGTCGGGCTTGCATCATGAAAAAGAAAAACTATGGTATTTGTCATTTACCATTACTTATTCAGACTATAGTGGATTTAATTATCCCAGAAGAGTTCCTTGTTCCATGCACGGTCTGTGTGTATCATAATATATATATATATATATATATATATATATACTGTATATAACTTGCATGAATTTTAAATGTTTAAATTTAATTTTTAATTTTACAAAATAAATGTTTTCATTTCAAAATGTTTTCATTAATAACTTGCATGAATTCTAAATGTTTAAATTTAATTTTTAATTTTACAAAATAAATGTTTTCATTAATTTTTCATTTTTTTTTCTGGTCCTATGTATGAGTTGTCCTAGGTATGAGTTGTCCTAGGTATGAGTTGTCCTAGGTATGAGTTGTCCTAGGTATGAGTTGTCCGGGTATGAGTTGTCTGGGTATGAGTTGTCCTGGTATGAGCTGTCCTGGTATGAACTGTCCTAGAACCTTCCAATTCATAATGTAACCTACCTACTTGACTAAGACGAGAGAGCTTTCGCACGTGACTAAGACGAGAGAGCTTTCGCACGTGACTAAGACGAGAGAGCTTTCGCACGTGACTAAGACGAGAGAGCTTTCGCACGTGACTAAGACGAGAGAGCTTTCGCACGTGACTAAGACGAGAGAGCTTTCGCACGTGACTAAGACGAGAGAGCTTTCGCACGTGACTAAGACGAGAGCAAGGTGCCTATTACTGTGCATCCCGACTTCTGACATCGCCATCTTTACTGATGATAGGATACATACGAGTGGTGGCAGCGTTTTGCTGTACATTCATAATTCCCTTAGGCCTATCGAGTTAAGATAGATTTTCCGGCAGCAATTAATGCGATATGCGTTGAATTAGGGCGCGTAGTCTTAGTTTCAATTTTGTTTATAGACCTCCCGTTCAACCCCTGGATACGGATACTAGATTTTACACACTTCTTGGTAACTTTATTAATAATCGGGATAGTATAGTTGTCGGAGACTTTGACTGCCCTAACGTTAATTACGAGACTTTTGCTGGTAACGATGAGGGTTTGAGATTAAATTCATGGAAGATAATTTTTTACGACAGATGGTAACCGAACCACCGCGCGGTGACAATATTTTAGACGTGGTGGTGACGAACGGCGAAAATATAGTCGAAAGTTTAGAAGTAGGCGAGAGTTCAGGATGTAGTGATCATCAAATTATTAGGTTTAAGCTATTGATAGAAAACACTAAGGATAGTAACGTAATAGAAGTCCCTGATTTTCGTAGGGCCAATTTTGATAGTTTTGCGAATAGGATGAGAGTAGTGGACTGGGATAATTTACTTATGGGTAATGACGCAAATTTGCATTGGGAGGCGTTTAAAGATAGTTTCTTGAATATCGAAAGGGAGTTCATTCCTCGTAGGTCCAAGCGCGCTAGAAATCGTGGTAAGCCCAAATGGTGGACTAGGGAAATAGGCGAGTTCATAAACGAGCGTAACAGAGTGTATAGACTTAAAAAGCGCAATGGCACGGTAGCTTGTTTGTCAATAGATATATCGAGCTTCGACGTCAGGTTAAAAGATCAGTTAGGAATGATAAGCGTAATTTAGAGATACTTATAGCTGCGGATAGTAAACATAACCCAAAAAAGGATTACGTGAATAATCGTAAGCCGATAAAAGATAATATAGGCACTGTCGTGAATGCTAATGGCGCCTTGGCCTCCGACGCTCAGGCGATGGCGCGTATTTTTAATAATTTTTTTGCGACAGTTTTTACCGTAGAAGACGTCAATAATGTCCCCGATGTGGACGATATCGTTCCATTTAGCAGCGAGGTTCTTTTGGATGAAATAACTGTTTACGAGGGTGAGATTGCGTATTATATCGATAGGCTAAAAGTTAGCAAGGCTCCAGGCCCTGACGCGTTTTATCCTAGACATCTGAAAGATTTGAAAAACGTTATCGTAGGCCCCTTAACGAAGATTTTTAATCAGTCACTTGAAACGGGGATTATTCCTGAAGACTTCAAATTAGCTAACGTCACGCCCATTTTTAAAAAAGGCGACCGCATAGTAGCTAGCAATTATAGGCCCATTATCTTAACGTAGTTAGGAATCCGTAGTTAGGGATCGTATCATCGATCACTTAGAAAGTCGCGATTTGATTAATAGTAATCAGCATGGGTTTCGACGCCATAGATCTTTTTAACTAATTTGTTAGAATTTTATAACGAAATAGTGCGCGAATACGATAGGTATAGAGCGGCTGACGTTATTTATTTGGATTTTAAAAAAGCGCTCGATACAGTTCCGCATAGAAGATTAATTGCGAAGGTTAAAGCGAACGGTATACGCGGTCAGGTAGCTAACTGGTTAGAGGAATGGCTTCGTGCTAGGAGACAGAGGGTCGTTGTTAATGATAGTGAATCGGGGTGGTTGGATGTAAGTAGCGGTGTCCCACAGGGTTCAGTGTTAGGCCCATTGCTATTCGTAATTTTCATTAACGACATAGATGTAGGGTTGACTAGTAACGTGTCAAAATTCGCGGACGATACTAAAATTGGCGGTAAGGTTGTTAATGAGGACGATAGAAATAGGCTCCAAGACGATGCAAATAGGATTATGGAGTGGATGGATAAGTGGCAGATGCAATTTAACGTAGACAAATGTAAAGTTTTACATATAGGTTCTCGTAACAATAATTACACGTACGCGATGGATGATAGAGAGTTAGCGAGCGTTGACGAGGAAGTAGATTTAGGCGTACGCGTATCTAAGGATTTGAAAGTTTGAAACCAGTGCCTGGAGTCTTGCACAAAAGCTAATAGGATGTTAGGCTTCATAGCGCGTAATTTCGAATTTAAATCGAAGAATATTATATTGCCCCTTTACAAGTCCCTAGTCAGGCCTCATTTAGAATATGCCGTTCAGTTTTGGTGCCTGTATTTGCGTGAGGATATTGATAGATTAGAAAGGGTTCAGCGTCGTGCCACGAAACTAATTCCGTCATTGCGCAACAAGCCTTATGAAGATAGGATTAAAAAGTTAGACTTGCATTTACTCGAAATTACGAGATTAAGGGGGGAGCTTATTGAAGTTTTCAAAATCGTTAATAAAATCGATAACGTAAATTTTGACAAACTGTTCACTTTCGATAATAGCAATACTCGTAATAACGGATTTAAGTTGCGTGGCAGACATTTCATTACTAATATCGCTAAAAACTTCTTTACGTTTAAAGTAATTGATAAATTAAATAATCTTCCCGCGTCCGCCGTGAACTCTACCAGCGTTAATATATTTAAGAACCGTTTAGATAGGCATTTTAAAAATATTAACGTTGTTTAAATTAAAAAAAACAATTAGCAACAGGAGCTCTAGGGGTGGTGGTCGAGGATGAGTCTGTTGACGATTAATGCCAGCTTGTGACATGCTAGCGTGTGATGCCAGCAATAAAATTATTAAAAAAAAAAATGAGACTAACACGAATGTAGATGTAGCTCGTAGGTAAACTAACCCAGTTTTTGTTATACTTTACCTACTTTTTTTTTTCCCTTTCTTATCCTCTCCTTACTTGCATGTCAGTAGTTTGCATGGTATGAAAGTCAGTTAAGACTGTGTTTGCATGGTTTGTAAGCGTTCTTATTTTACTTCTTTTCATCTTTCACCCCTTTCCTATTCTCCTCGACTATTTTTCCGACTTGTCGGCAGTGGCCGGCGGATGATGATGGAGAGTCTTTTTTTCTTTTTTTCTGAATGAATATCAACCCACGAATGATAGGTTTTGCTACTTAACCTCTTATTCTCCTCTTTTAACCCCCTCTTTCCTTTCTCTCGGGCTAACCTTAGAGTGGATCTTAGGGTCTTTGTTAGCCTTAGCATCTGTATACCTGTAGATCTTGCGTTGTCATTGATTAATTTAACCATTTGGGGGTGCTCTGTACATTTTCTATTTTTGAGTTATACCATGCTCTTGAAGAATTTTTACGCATCTAACTCGGTTTGTAAGGGGATCACCTAAAGATCAGGGTCCCCAGCCTCAATTACCAAATGATATCTTCGTTAAAACTAACGAAAATATCACGACTTAACCTAACCAATCGTCAAGGGCGTTCAGTTGACCTAACCGGGCATTCAATTTAATTTATCATTATATTTGGTAGTGTAAAGCAAAAAACAAAAATACATGGTGGCCCTGATCTTCAGGTGATCCTTGTAAGGTGGTAAAAAGTTTTTCAAATTCAGCAGCTACCGTATTAGACATGTAGTGTACGAGTCAAAACTGCGACAGGGGACACTTTTGAAGCAGACAAAATTTGTATATTGTGATTTTCTTTTTTTTTATTGTTAATATATTATTATTTATATATTTCTATAGATTTTCTTAATTGTCGAAAGTTTTTGTGGAAACATCTTAAATTCTGTTTTCCATCAAAGTTTCTGTTGAAATTCAGAATTTTCCGTAGACGTGGCAACGCTGGACGGGAAAAATGGTAATGGTGTCCTGAACTTATATCATTCTTGGAATGGACTTGCATATATGATCAAGAGGCTTTAAAAATGTTGCCCATTCTAGATTTAGTTTTGAATCGATCCAAGTTGTATTAAATATAGATTACTTGGACACCTTTCGTTAGCTTTCGCCCGAATTGTTCATTCTGACGAAGGTCAAGCTTTTCAATTCACCTTAGACCTACAGTTTAAGGTGGAATCCGAACCACGCCCAACCAGCAGCCCAGCGTCTAGGCCACACAGGGTACCCATTTATCTACAACCACTTTCTTTATTGTGTGGAAGGATGAACAGCTGGGTTTTGATGCGCGCCGGCTGCCGTCACCGGGTCTCGATCACGGGCCGATGGATTCGCAGTCAGCGACGCAAACCACTACACCACCGTGTGTGTATATATATATATATATATGTATATATATATATATATATATATATATATATATATATATATAATGCAAACCCACAAGGAAAAATAAAAATGATTCCAAGGCTTTTCGTGTATTCAGAAGTACACCTCGTCAGGGAATGAATACACGAAAGGCCTTGAAATGATTTTTATTTTTCCTTGTGGGTTTGCATCATTCATTCATTTCACGTGTTTAATTGTGAAATTCATCGCATATTTATATATACACACACACACACGCGAGTACTTCAATAAGTGTCCGCACTTTTTATTTGTGATAATATAGTATATACACAGGGTGTTTCAGGAGGAAAGGTCAGTACTTCGGGAGGTGATAGTATCGGTCATTGTGAGAAAAAAGTTCAGATGAATATGTGTCTAATTCTGAATGGTTACGGAGATAGAGCTGTTTGAATCTACAAAAACAAAAGCATTGTTAATGGTAATCAAGAAAGAGAAACCAATTACTGTTTCTAGCATTTAATGTATAAACATTGGCATTTTGAGTGGTATCAGATACAGAAATGACAAATTTGTTACAGTTTACAATACGTTTTCGAAAATCCCACCATCAACCTCAATGCACTTTGCAACTCGTGTGCAAAGATCGCGTGTTGTTCGTCTGAGTTGATCTTGACGTTCCTTTATGCGGGCAGCAGCATCCAAAATGCGCGCGAGCAATTCGTCTCGTGTATCCACCTTTCTTTTGTAAACTTGACTTTTCATCCACCCCCACAAACAATAATCTAACAGATTATTACATTACAGCTTACATGGTTCAAAGTTATAGGGGAGGGAAAGGGGAGGAAGAGCTGCGCGCGCATCAGATTCAAACAGCTCTATCTCCGTAACCATTCAGAATTAGACACATGTTCATATGAACTTTTTTTCTCACAATGACCGATAATATCACCTCCCGAAGTATTGATCTTTCCTCCTGAAATACCCTGTATAATATATACTCGTAATAACGAGCCAAACTGAGATCTATAGGCTTAGTTAGGCTAGCAACAGTATAGGCTTATTTAGGCTGCTCGTAGCTGTCACATATCGTACGAGTAGTGAGCATGGCTGCGCCGCTGTCAATTTGGTCACAGGAAGAACAGAGATCCGTGGTTCGTTTTTTGTGGGCAGAAGGTGTGGAAGGAGCTGAAATTCACACGCGTTTATGTAGTATGGGAATAATGCGTTACCACGGCGAAGTGTGTACGAGTGGATTCAAATATTCATGGAAGGTCGGACATGTGTGACACATGTTCAGCGCTCAGGACGACCGTCAACATCAACCAGTGGTGACAAGCAGGAAGAAGCCAGAGCCATTATTTTCGATGACAGAAGATTAACAATAAAAGAAATTGCATCTTCCTTAGACATCAGTTGAGAGAAGAGCACAAGCGTAATCGTATGGACGTTTGCTCTCGTCTTTTGGCGCGGTATCATGATGGTGAAAAGTTTTTAGAGCGCATTTTCACTGGAGATGAAACCTGGATCCATCACTATGAACCAGAAAGCAAACGACAGAGCATGCAATGGAAGCGTCCAACATCTCCCGTTGCAAGGAAGTTCAAAGCGCATCCGTCAGCAGGTAAAGTTATGCTAACACTGTTTTGGGATACACAAGGCCCTATCCTTGAACATTATCTAGAGCGTGGAACTACAGTAATAAGTGCATCGTATTCTGACATGCTTCGGAATGAGTTAAAGTAAGCAATTCGCACAAAACGGAGAGGGAGATTGTCGGAAAGTGTTATTCTGTTACACGACAATGCGCGCCCTCATACCGCTGCACAGACTAGAAAATACCTTCAAGAACTTAAATTTGAAGTTCTCGACCATCCAGCCTACAGTCCAGACCTGGCACCTTTGGATTTTTACCTGTTTGGACCACTAAAAGACGCTTTGAGAGGTCAGCGATTCCAAGGCGATGATGACCTGAAGGAGGCGGTGCATGACTGGCTACGCGCACAGCCAAAAACATTCTTTTGTGATGGCATTAGGAAGCTTGTAGATCGCTGGACTAAGTGTATTGAGAAACAGGGAGACTATGTTGAGAAGTGATGTGTTTATAATCTATCAGATGTGAAAATAAAATTGTGAAAATAAAAAGTGCGGATACTTATTGAATTACCCTCGTGTGTATATATATATATATGTATATATATATATATATATATATTATATATGTATATATTATATATGTATAATTATATATGTATATTATATATGTATATTATATATATATATGTATATATATATATGTATTATATATATACATATATATATATATATGTAATATATATATATATATGTATATATATATATATATATAATGTATATATATATATATTAATATATGTATATATATATATATGTATTATATATGTATATATATATATATATGTATATATATATGTATATACATATATATATATATACATAATATATTATATATTATATATATATATATATGTATATATATATTATTATATGTATTATATATATTATTATATATATATATATAATATATATATATATAATATTATATATATATATGTATATATATTATATATATATAATTATATATATATATTATATATATATATATGTGTGTAAAAATGAACCATAAATAATTCCCATATTCCTATACTATCTTATTCTTCATGTAATTCTTGTATTCATTTATATAGTTCTTGTATCCATTTAAGAAAAAGTATCCATTTTAAAAATTCATGTGTTATATGGTTCATGTATTTATATAATCCTGTATATTCTTATATATTTAACTTTATATAATGCCTATACTCATATGTATGTACGTGTGTGTATTCATTTTTACATAAGGACCAAAATCGCCCAACGCGAGTTTGGATAAAATTTTGATTTGCTTTCTACTTTGCCAAATAATTGGTGACCTGTTGTTTTTTAAAATCTCATAATCATTTTTTTAGATTTCGCTTAATAAGGAATCTGCTTAAGCTTTGCAATGTTCATATTTTGTATACATTCTCTTTCGTTATAAAAGATGAGATCATGTCTTGCCTAAGCATTAAAATTGTACATCTTAAACCTTAAAATTTTACTCATATGCATATTTTAGTGTAAAGATGCATAGTCCGATTTCCACTTTTAGTTAACTTGGCAGATCATGATAACATCAGATCTGAAAAGTCGCGGTTTAAGATAAAAATATGGTTTCGTCTTCAAATATTTTGTTTACTCGTTCAAGCCTTACCACAGCTAAAAATTTACTTATTTTCGAATATTGTGCAAAAATAATACAGCCTTTTAGCATTTAATAATAATGATGTTAGCAGTTTTTGGGTATATAAACCCACTAAAATATTCCATTGTTTCAGAAGCTAATTCAGAGGCTGAGCACTACCTGTACATTTTAGCAGTAAATTTACAGTTGAAGATAGTTTTTATCTTATCCTTCGAGCCTTGCTCTCTTCAGAAGAACTTAGTCATTAAACTTTCCGGATACGCTATAAGAAGAATCCGGAACCTTCAGCATTTTTAGTAAGTCTATCAGAGTCCTCCGAGCCACTATAGAAGAACTCGGAGAGTAATATAGAAGAAAACTACTGCAAGTCACACATCCGTTGCTGCCACCTAACTAGAACCCCCGTCGACTTCGAACCACCCCGGGCCATAGACGGAGGGGTTAACAACTGGCGACCCTTTAACCAGGATCTTCACGACTCCAGGATTCTTCCAGTCTTCCAGACCCTGGAACCAGAACCAACACCCAGTTGACCGGCGTGTCACGACTTCTAGTTCGTCACATCCACCCTTGACCGGCGTGTCACGACTTCTAGTTCGTCACATCCACCCTTGAACCGGTGCGTCACGACTCCAAGTTCTCCACGCCTAGTTTTCATCCAAGAACAAGTGGCCAGCAAGACACGTCTTCAGGACACGTCTCTAAGGATTTCGCCGTAGGAATCTTGTTAAGTACAAAACTCTTTTTTAAATAATCTCTAAACATTTGAAAAGTCAGTATTATTAACAGTTAATATTTAATATTGAGCCAGAATTAACACAAAACACAGTGAACACTTCAGACACCAGTGATACATTTTTTTATTGAAAACAGTATTGTCACAGAATTATTGTCACAGAATTATTGTCACAGTTATTTTCAGTTATTTTTACTATTCTAGTTAGTATAGTATAATTTTATTTAATGTACCAAACATAGTATTACCATACCTTCACGTACATTGAGTGAAATTTTGTTTACATTTTTATTTTTGTTTGCAATCTTTTCAAATTTTCCCCTAGTTAGGCAAATTGTTGTGCATTTATTTTTAGATAGTGTAGTTAGGAAAACCCCTTAAGTGATCATTCCATAAATTAAGATCGGTCAAGCAGACCTAATTAGAACACATTAATAAGTACCTTCACATATGAGCGATTCAGACGGTGCGCTTTCTGACATCGAAAATTTACCTACACCCATTTTTCCACCTACCCCGCGCCCTTCAAACATACTCCCAAACACACAAGCCAATATGTCTCAGTCTCAAACCCCCGCCCCAGCATACATTAACTTAGGCAGACTAGTAAACCTTCCTCATACTGTTTTAATTTTTAAGGGGACCATAGATAATCGTTTTGTTGAACCACGCGTAAGACCTTGGGTTGAATCTTTAGAGCAACATTTCTTACGCGAAAATATTACCGATAATGATATAAAAATTAGGGAAGCAAAAAGATTTATCGACCCGAAAGAAGGGAATGCTCATGACACAGTCACTTACGTCCCATCAATTAGCGAAGCTACAACATGGGACGATTTTAAACAAAACTTATTAGAATTTTTTAAAGAAATAACCCTTGCACAACCCTTAGCCACGTTAGAAGCAGTCTTCCAAGCTAAATGGAAGAAAGAGGAACACGAAGATTTAAACAATTTTATTACACGTACACATAAACTTGTAGGAGAAGCCCTCCGGGCCGCAGAAAATGCATGTGGCATAACTTTCACTTCGAAACAAAGAAATCTAATAGTAGCCACAACCATTTACCAAAACCTACCCGGAGCACCTAAAAAAAAGTTTCAGGAGTTTTTAAATGTTGACAAACCTGTAAGTGTAGCCATAAACAAAACACGGGAACATTACCCCGATTTAGCAAACCAGAACTACCGAAAGAGTAGAGAAACCCCTGTACATTATATTCAGCAGCAGCAGCCACAACCAACAACAACAACCCTATAAATCGAGGCCAATGCAGGGAACACCCCAGAAACAAGCCCCCCAAACCCAGAATACACGCCCTCCTCCACAGTGTTTTAACTGCGATAGCTTTGGGCACATGATAAGTCAATGTAATTACCCCTCGTATTGCTCCCACTGTCACGAACATGGTCATCGCCGTGGCGATCGCCAAAAGTGTGCTGATAAAGCCCCTGCAGGGTATAGACCCCACTTTCAGAAACCAAACCAACCACGTTCCCAAAACGTATCCCAAAAGTCATCCAATCCCCAGAAACCAGTCCATTCCCAGCCTCAGTCGAACTACCAACCCAATAGATCACGACCACAGGGTCAACCACACTCTTACCCCATGTACAAACCTCAGTACAACCAGCAAGGTCAACTAGTTCGGTACGTAGAAGTACCCGTGGAGGAATCATTTTCCCCAGAGAACAGTTTTCAAGAACACCCTCCAGCGTATGATATTCCCGTAGAATATGACCCAGGTCCTCCCATAGAAGACCATTCGAGCCCTTTTTTAGACCCTACATTGGAGGCGGCAGTTCAACCTCCTCCCTCCTAAATTACAGTAATGAACCCAGATACGCACACAAACTCCCCATCAGGATAATAGGTGCGGACCTCCTAGATTTAATAATAAATTGTAGCACCGATAACCAAGATTTAACTGCTCTCCTAGATACAGGAGCACACGCGACGTTAATTAAGAAACAATGTGTAGATGAATTACTAGAGAGTACAAATTACAAATATGAACTTAAGGCACCATCCTGCCAACTCAGAGGAGTTACGGGCACACCCATACCTACATACGGAGAAATTGAGTTATATTTAGAAGTTGGAAACGCGGTATACCCCACGAAATGTTGTATAGTGGACACAGTCGCCACCTTTCAGACAGACATCCTACTAGGTATGGATTTTTTTAACCGGAATCAATGGGAGATTTACCCAGCAGGAAAGTTAGTAAAGTGTCGAAATAGGACACACCATCTCCAGAATACACGCCCTCCAGTGTTTTAACTGCGATAGCTTTGGGCACATGATAAGTCAATGTAATTACCCCTCGTATTGCTCCCACTGTAACGAACATGGTCATCGCCGTGGCGATCGCCAAAAGTGTGCTGATAAAGCCCCTGCAGGGTATAGACCCCACTTTCAGAAACCAAACCAACCACGTTCCCAAAACGTATCCCAAAAGTCATCCAATCCCCAGAAACCAGTCCATTCCCAGCCTCAGTCGAACTACCAACCCAATAGATCACGACCACAGGATCAACCACACTCTTACCCCATGTACAAACCTCAGTACAACCAGCAAGGTCAACTAGTTCGGTACGTAGAAGTACCCGTGGAGGAATCATTTTCCCCAGAGAACAGTTTGTAGCTTGTAGCGTAAACTAACCCACTTTTTGTTTAACTTTACCTACTTTTTTTTTTTCTTATCTCCTTACTTGCATGTCTGTAACTTTCCTTGCATGTTTGTAGTTTGCATGGTATGACAGTGAGTTAAGACTGTGTTTGCATGGTTTGTAAGCGTTCTTATTTTACTTCTTTTCATTTTTCACCCATCTCCTATATTCTCCGACTATTTTTCTGACTTGTCGGCAGTGGCCGGCGGATGATGATGGTGAGACTTTTTCCCTCTTTTTCTGAATGAATGTTAACCCACGAATGATAGGTGTTGCTCCTTACTTAACCCCTTATTCTCCTCTCTTCTCTTAACCCCCTACTCTTTCCTTTCTCTCGGGCTAGCCTTAGAGTGGATCTTAGGGACTTTGTTAGCCTTAGCTTCTGTAGATCTGTAGATCTGAACTTAATGCTAATAGACTTAGTTCAGTTCAGATTTCCGAAAGAAATAGGAAACCCCTTCCACTTGATAGCAGATCAAGTCAGCCGGTTGCATCCAGAGGGACAACCGCTCCAGAAATCAAACCCCAGGGTAATCAGTTCCAGTTGTTGAATTCAGTTGGATCAACACAGCCAGTTTCCAGTCAGCCAGTTTCCAGTCAGCCAGTTTCCAGTCAGCCAGTTTCCAGTCAGCCAGTTTCCAGTCAGCCAGTTTCCAGTCAGCCAGCTTCGGTTCAGCCAATAAGGCAAATTTTAGTCGCCGAACCAGAATCAGATTCACAATTTTTCATATGCCCTACCGAGCATATAACAGTAGCACCTTATTAGAGTCAGAGCGTACTCTGATTACAGAGAAAAGTAATTTCAAAAGAGATGTTCTTATTGCCCAAGTCCTTAGTCAGAGTCAGAATTCACCTATCCCTGTTGTTTGTTTAAACAAAGGAAAAAGTCCTATAGAATTAACTTCAAATCAGAAAATAGGAACTGTTTCCACAGTAGAAGTAGATTCAGATTTCCCCATCTGTAAGATAAATCGTGTTTCCCGTTCCTTAGAATTAAATCCTTCAATATTAAAAGAAGAATATAAGAAATGTCTGGAGCACTCCCTTCAGGAGTCACCAGCTTTACAGAATCCCAAACTAATGGAATCACTTCTCGACTTCCTGATAAGAGACAGAGATGTGATTGCCCAAAAAGGAGATCCTCTGGGCCGAACTAATTTGGTCCCTTTTGAAATCAAGTTGGAACCCAATTCCAAACCCATTTTCATTCCTCCCTATCGGGTACCACATTCCCAATTAGTCACTGTTGAGGAACACATCAAGGACATGTTGGAGCAGGATGTCATTCCGCCTTCAGCTAGTCCCTGGTCCGCTCCTATGATTCTCGTCTCCAAAATGGACGGAACATCTCGCCCTTGTATAGATTTTAGACGCCTGAACAACATTACCATCCCAGACCGTTTCCCGATTCCAAACATGCAGGAAACAATTCTGAACGTAGGGAAAGCGAACTTCTTTTCATCCCTCGATTTAGCATCGGGTTATTCGCAAATGGAGGTCAGTCCCGAATCTCGGGCATTGACTGCTTTCTCCACTAACCGAGGCCATTACGAATTCCAGGTTTTACCTTTCGGAGTCCGAAATGGGCCTGCTAATTTCTCTAGGTTGATGAATATAGTCCTTTCCGACCTATTAGGTGTCGAAGCTCTCGTTTATCTTGACGATATTATCGTCTACAGTTCGGACATAAAAACACTTTCAACGCCTTCAGAATGTGCTATCACACTTGAGAAAAGCACACCTTAAACTGAAGCTTGCAAAGTGCAATTTTTTACAAGAATCCCTGGTATACCTAGGATTCCTACTCCCGTCCACAGGAATTAAACCTGATCCAGCTAAACTCGAAGCCCTGGAAAGGTACCCTGTACCCAAGACCATCGACGACGCCCGTGCATTTATTGGTTTTGTCGGATTCTATCGGAACTTTATCCCCCAATTTTCGAATATTGCTAAACCCATTACTAATTTGTTCCAGAAAAATTCGAAATTTAACTGGGAATCCGATCACCAACATGCCTTTGAAACTTTAATTAATAAACTAACCTGTCATCCCATTTTACAATATCCTGATCACACAAGACCCTTCATCATAGCCACAGATGCTTCCTCCTATGGACTAGGAGCCGTCCCGTTACAGGACGTAGACGGTGTGGAATTACTCATTGCTTATGCCAGTCAACTTCTCTCTGCACCTCAACGGAATTATTCCACTACGGACAGAGAGGCCCTAGCGGTATATTGGGCTTTGAAAAAATTCCGAAATATCGTCTATGGCTACGATGTAACCATCAAGACTGATCATAAGCCACTCACGTACCTCTTCAAGGACAAGCTACTTGAAGGACGATTGAGTAGATGGGCTCTGTTGATTCAGGACTTTGCAGCGAAAATCGTATACAAACCGGGAAAACTGCAAGTTATTCCAGACGGATTGTCGAGACTCAAGCCCGACGCCCAAGTGAATAAAATAGGAATTCTTCCTGTGTTCGACTACGAGTGTCTGCAATACTCCCAACAACAGGACCAACACACCCAGAACCTTCGGGCGCGCCTGGAACAAAGGAACCATCGAAGGTAAAAGAACAGTACAACCTCAAAGATGGGCTCGTACATTTCAGGAACGAAGATGGAAACGACCTCGTGGAGATACCAAAGGATCTCGTCGATATAGCAATTGGACTTTGTCACGACTCACTTTGTATGGACACATGGGGCCGGATCGCACCATCAAGTCTTTTGGAGCGATACCACTTTCCCGAGATGAACAAAAAGGTACAAGAATACATCGCCGAATGTCCGTCGTGTTTAAAGCATAAGGGCAACGTACCATCCACAGCTCCGATGCATAAATATCCAGTATGCCCAAGGCCCTGGCAAAGAACTGGAATGGATATACTGTGACCATTTCCCAAAACATCAAAGGGAAATCAGTACATCATTGTGTTTACGGACCACTTCTCGCGTTACAGTGAAGTAGCCGCCATTCCAGACCAGACCTCGGAAACTGTGGCAAGAGCCCTAGTGGAACGCGTCATCCAAAATCATACCACTCCTTCCATCCTAATCTCGGATAACGCCCTTAGTTTCACTTCCAAACTGTTCGAGTCACTCTGTAACATGTGTAAAATTAAAAATACACACATTGTGGCATACCATCCGCAGGCAAACGGCTTAGTGGAAAGGCACAATCGAAAGATCTTGGAAGCTCTGCGCCACGTTGTCGATGCATCCTCCCGTACATGGGATGATTCCCTTCCCATGGTACAAACAGCCATCAGCAATGGCTACAATGTGTCCATCGGGGACACCCCTCATTTCGTCCTCTATCACTACGACAAGCGTCTACCTTTTGATTTGCCCGACCAAACCGACCCGGCAGTTCTAACATCTTCCGAAATGGCAGAAGCAAATCAGCAACTAGCTGAACGATCTTTCAAGATTTTTGACATAATCCGCTATGCCCTCGACCAACGAAACCAACAGATGGAGCAAGAGCAACATAGGCGTCATCCGCGTCAACGGACTATAATCGTCGGCATGCGATGTTATCTGAAGAGCGTGAAACCGCCAGGTGCTCATCGCAAATTATACCCAAAATGGGATGGCCCATATAGGATTATGAAAAACCTCGGAAAAAATCGTTATGAAATCCTCGACCTCCGGGATCATTCCAAACTAAAGATCATTCACGCTGACAATTTGAAGATAGCTTCCGAACACCACCTTCCCAAAAAACAGCTGCCTGGCGTTCGAGCCGCCTATCCTTCAAAAGGTCAAGATATTAACAAATCAGGCAGGGATAAAAAAACTGAAGTAGTCACCGCGGGAACCGCTACTCATGACGAAGATTGGTACCTCGTAATACACCATATTACTCGAGGCAATCTCTGAACAAGAGGAGGCCCAGAGCCAAGCGTCCCATCGGACCCAGACCCTGGAGAAACCCCTTCGAGAGGATCACTCAGTGGAACTCCACCATCTCCTCCAACTCCACCATCTCCTCTGTCACCACCCTCACCGATTGATGATCGACGCACGGACCCTACATACCGCCCGCAAATGCATCACCCACGTGAACTACAACCTTCACATAAGAAACGAACCCGCTCAGAATCCGAGCTCAACGGTCGACCCCCATTGCCACCAAAACGAGGCCGACCCCTTCGCCCACAAACACAAGTATCCATACAAGTATCCACACAACTACCCCCAGCTCCGTATAACTTAAGGCGTAGAAATGAATAAAATTGTCCCCCTTATAATTTTCCAAATTATTTACTCTTGTAGACCTAGCATTAAAATTTCTACCGGAGTTGTTATAGAAAAACTTGCAGAAGGTAAATTTTGAAAGGGCACGCAGACCTTTATATAAATTTGCAACCCCCTGCTAGAATTAAAATCAATCTCCTGCAAATACAAACCAATTAAAAACGTTTGAAAGTAAAGTCCAGAATTCTTTCCAAGGAAAAGATCAGATTAGTCGCGTTCTGTTAGAAAATACCCTCGAAAATATTCAAACTACAGCACGCGCCCTATCAGAAATATTAGCCTTACCATGGATACAAACTGAAACTAAAAATTCAGAAAATTTTAACCGAAGAAGTAAAAGGGGACTGATAGATATAGGAGGGAAACTGTTCAAAGGTTTATTCGGATTAGCAACCGAAGAAGATATTAAAAGAATTGAACTTAAATTGAATCTCTTCGCGCGAAATCGACAATATAATGGACACATGTTAGAACAAACTATTAGGTCATTACACGAAAACAATCGCTTCCTCCACTCCCTTTCGGACAGATTCACATACCTTGAATCCATGTTAGCTCAATACAAAGAACACAAAAGATATATAGAATTAATAGAGATAATGAACCTACAAGTAACCCTAATCGATAAATACTTACAACGAATAACTACGATTCATTCCAAGGTTTTGCGTGCAACCCAGCTAGCCCATGGAAAAATCACTCTTTCCACCCTAATACCATGGGAAATACTTCAGTCCTTGATTCACACCGCCCAGTCACAATTAAAATTATCACCCATATTCCCACTCAACCACACTAATTACCCTCAATTTCTAGAATACACCTGGACTGTACATGGACCACGCCCCTACACATACCTCATAATTATACCATTTTTCGATGTCCTCACTTATGACGTATATAAATTTCACCCTTTCCCAACACCCTACCAAAATAACTCTAATCTCTATCGATTGTATTTACCCACCGTACCACGTTACCTTTTCCTCACCAAAGATCTATCAGCTTATTCTATGATGTCAGATAGCGACGTCGGGCATTGCCGATTCCCGCAACCAAATAAACAACTCGTCTGCCCTCCACTCAAACCAGTTATTCTTCCAACTACTAGGTCTTGCTTTATCGATTTAATTCGTGACCGGCATGCCCCGTATGTTCATTTAAAAAATTTCATTCCCCTAAAACCATCCAACTACGAATTGGACCAGACATCTGGGTTTCCTTCGCGAACAGGACTGCCGCTACTCTCGAGTGTCCATCGAATTATTCCCTCATTACAATCCCTATGGTTATTCGGCTACCAATTGGATGCTCCTTGCGTCCAAAAGCCCTCCAAATATACAACCCGTATAAGGTTACCCTTAATAACTCATACCCATTCCCGTCGTAAATTAAATTTAAACCCGTCATAGAGATCTTAAATCTCTCCATAAAACCTGTAACCATCCTACCCGAACTACATGCCCCTGAATGGAATGATCAATTGAGCCGGTTTAAAATTTCGGATGATAACAAAATAACATCTTACAAATACTACAACCGGTAACAATTTTCTCAACATCTGCCGTTAGTATCATTATTATATGTGCTATTATCCTCGGTATATTTGTGGTGAAAAGATCATTCTGGGAACAAAGAAAACCAAGTGACACGGAACAGGAAACTATTTATGCACGACCAAGAGTGCGTACCCAGACCAGGTGAACTAGACTTAACCACCCGACTTACGTTGTATATATAACTCTGTATTATAAAACCCATAGTTATCATCTAGTTAGCATCAGTTAGGATGTTACATTATTATATAAATATCATTCTAGAGAAGAGAGCCCTGTAAAAATGAACCATAAATAATTCCCATATTCCTATACTATCTTATTCTTCATGTAATTCTTGTATTCATTTATATAGTTCTATCCATTTTCAAAATTCATGTGTTATATGGTTCATGTATTTATATAATCCTGTATATTCTTATATATTTAACTTTATATAATGCCTATACTCATATGTATGTACGTGTGTGTATTCATTTTTACATAAGGACCAAAATCGCCCAACGCGAGTTTGGATAAAATTTTTGATTTGCTTTCTACTTTGCCAAATAATTGGTGACCTGTTGTTTTTTTAAAATCTCATAATCATTTTTTTAGATTTCGCTTAATAAGGAATCATGCTTAAGCTTTGCAATGTTCATATTTTGTATACATTCCTTTCGTTATAAAAGATGAGATCATGTCTTGCCTAAGCATTAAAATTGTACATCTTAAACCTTAAAATTTTACTCATATGCATATTTTAGTGTAAAGATGCAGTCCGATTTCCACTTTTAGTTAACTTGGCAGATCATGATAACATCAGATCTGAAAAGTCGCGGTTTAAGATAAAAATATGGTTTCGTCTTCAAATATTTTGTTTACTCGTTCAAGCCTTACCACAGCTAAAAATTTACTTTATTTTCGAATATTGTGCAAAAATAATACAGCCATTTTAGCATTTAATAATAATGATGTTAGCAGTTTTTGGGTATATAAACCCACTAAAAATATTCCATTGGCTTTCAGAAGCTAATTCAGAGGCTGAGCACTACCTGTACATTTTAGCAGTAAATTTACAGTTAAAGATAATTTTTATCTTATCCTTCGAGCCTTGCTCTCTTCAGAAGAACTTAGTCATTAAACTTTCCGGATACTCTATAAGAAGAATCCGGAACCTTCAGCATTTTTAATAAGTCTATCAGAGTCCTCCGAGCCACTATAGAAGAACTCGGAGAGTAATATAGAAGAACCACCCCGGGCCATAGACGGAGGGGTTAACATATGTATATATATATATATATATATGTATATATTATATATATATGTATATATATATGTATATTGTATATGTATAGGTATATGTATATATTATATATATATGTATATGTTATATGTATATGTATATATATATGTACATATTATATATATATGTATATATTATATATATATGTATATATTATATATATATATGTATATGTATACATATATGTATATGTATACATATATGTATATGTATACATATATGTATATGTATATATATATATGTATATGTATATATATAGTATATATTATATAATATGTATATATTATATATATGTATATATTATATATATGTATATTATACATATATGTATATGTATATATATATATGTATATATTATATGATATATGTATATGTATAGATATATATTATATATATATATATGTATATATATATGTATAATTATTATATATATGTATATGTATATATATAGATTATATTCTATATATATGTATATGTATATATATATATGTATATATTAATACATATATATGTATATGTATATATATATGTATATTATATATATATGTATATGTATGTATATATATATATATAATATGTATATATTATATGTATATGTATGTAGATATATATATATGTATATATTAAATATATATATATATAATGTATATATTGTGTATATATATGTTATATTGTATATATATGTATATATATATATGTATATATTGTATATATATATGTATATATACGTATATGTCTATATTGTATATATTATGTCTATATTGATATATATGTATATATTGTATATATATATGTATAGTGTATATATATGTATATATTGTATATATATATGTATATATTGTATTATATATGTATATATTATATATATATATGTGTATATTGTATATGTATATATTATATATATGTATATATTTTATATATGTATATATTATATATATGTATATATTATATATATGTATATATTGTATATATGTATGTATATATTGTATATATGTATGTATTATTATATATATGTATGTATATATGTATGTATATATTATATATATATATATGTATATATTATATATGTATATATTATATATATATATATGTATATATTATACAGGGCTATTCAAAATGATTCATCCGATTTCAACTGAGAATATTTCCGTACCTATCAACCGTGCATCAACTGGGCATACACCACATGAAAGAGGAAATCTCCAAGTTTTACAAGATCACCGCGAGAGGGCTCCAAAGTCACGCCGTGGCCTAGCCTAGCAACAAACAGTCAGTGTGAAAATGGCGTCCGCACAGCAGAAGGCGTTTTGTGTGTTGCAGTTTTCGAGCTGTAAATCGACCCCTAGGTCGCCGGATCTTACACCGTGCGACTTCTTCCTTTCGGGGTACAAGGATACTGTGTACGTGCCACCGTTGCCCACATCTTTGGATGAGCTCCGAACTCGCATTGTTACTGCCGTAGAGTCAGTGACAACGGACATGCTGGAGCGAGTATGGGAGGAATTCGACTATCGTGTCGACGTTGCTCGTGTAACTAGGGGAAGTCACATAGAGCATTTATGAGGTGAGTGACAAAATTTCGACAGTTTTTCTTTTGGTTGATGTATCACAAATCACACTGTATTTGTAACATTAAAAAATATTCTCATTTGAAATCAGGTGAATCATTTTCAATAGCCCTGTATATGTATATATTATATATTATATGTATATATTATATATGTATATATTGTATATATTATATATGTATATATTATATATATATATGTATATATTATATATGTATATATTATATATATATATATGATATATTATATGTATATATGTATATATATATGTATATATTATATATGTATATTTATATATATATGTATATATTATATATATATGTATATATATATATGTATATATTATGTATATATATATATGTATATATTATGTATATATATATATATATATATATATATATATATATATATATATATATGTATATATTGTGTGTGTGTATATATGTTATATATATGTATAATGTTTATGTATATGTATATGTATATGTATATATGTATATATTATATATATATATATGTATATTATATATATATATATATATGTATATATTATATGTATATATGTATATATTATATATATATGTATATATTATATGTATATATGTATATATTATATATATATATGTATGTGTATATTATATATATATATGTATATATATATATATATATGTATATATTATATATGTATATATTTTATATATATATGTATATATTATATATATATGTATATATTATATATGTATATTTATAATGTATATATTATATATGTATATTTTATATGTATATATTATATGTATATATTATATGTATATATTATATGTATATATTATATATGTATATATTATATATGTATATATGATATATGTATATATGATATATGTATATATGACATATGTATATATGATATACGTATTATGATATACGTATATATGATATACGTATATATTATATACGTATATATTATATACGTATATATTATATACGTATATATTATATATGTATATATGTATATATTATATATGTATATATTATATATGTATATATTATATATGTATATATTATATATGTATATATTATATATGTATATATGTATATATGTATACAGGGCTATTCAAAATGATTCACCTGATTTCAAATGAGATTATTTTTTAATGTTACAGAGACAGAGTGATTTGCGATACATCAACCAAAAGAAAAACTGTCCAAATTTTGTCTCTCACCTCATAAATGCTCTATGTGACTTCCCCTAGTTACACGAGCAACGTCGACACGATAGTCGAATTCCTCCCATACTCGTTCCAGCATGTCCGTTGTCACTGACTCTACGGCAGTAACAATGCGAGTTCGGAGCTCATCCAAAGATGTGGGCAACGGTGGCACGTACACAGTATCCTTAACGTACCCCGAAAGGAAGAAGTCACACGGTGTAACGTCGACGAAACTCACGCTGCACTGTGACTACCGATTTACAGCTCGAAAACTGCAACACACAAAACGCCTTCTGCTGTGCGAACGCCATTTTCACACTGACTGTTTGTTGCTAGGCTAGGACACGGCGTGACTTTGGAGCCCTCTCGCGGTGATCTTGTAAAACTCGAAGATTTCCTCTTTCATGTGGTGTATGCCCAGTTGATGCACGGTTGATAGGTACGGAAGTATTCTCAGTTGAAATCGGATGAATCACTTTGAATAGCCCTGTATATGTATATATTATATATATGTATATATATATATATGTATGTATTATATATATATATGTATGTATTATATATATATATATTATATATGTATATATTATATATGTATATATTATATATGTATATATTATATATGTATATATTATATATATATGTTAACCCCTCCGTCTATGGCCCTGGGGTGGTTCGGATCGACGGGGGTTCTAGTTAGGAGGCAAGCAACGGATATTTCTTCTATAACATTCTAATTCTTTTCGGTCGCCTCTTGTTAAACTCTTGGCTACAGACTCGCCAGACTGTTATGCCAATATCTTCTATGGTGCTTGGGTTCTCTTAATTTGGGCAAAGGGTCGCCAATTTTTAATTCTTCTCTTTCTATAATACTCTGATACTTTCTCTGATACTTTCTCTGATACTAAAATTATCGACTTTTCTTTTAACTTATCGACTTAACTGACTAAGTTCTTCTGAAGAGAGCAAGGCTCGAAGGGGAAAATAAAAAGTTTCTCTTGCTGTAATTTACTGCTAAAATGTACAGGTAGTGCTCTGAATTTACAAGGGTAGAGGTTCGACCTCTTTCGACCATGGTTGAGGCCGGAATCTAAAAAGTTAAGGAGGCAAGGGGCCTCTGCCCCCTCCTCGCAGCAACGCTGCTAACAAAGGAGTCCTAATGAAGTGCCGTAATGAAGTACGATAATGAAGAAGTGACTTAATGAAGTGCCGTAATTTTACAAATACATGTATAATATAAACCTAAATGTTTGGGGGAAGACAGTCGAAGGTTAAGTTTCCCCCTTTTAAACACATGATCAGATGTTTGAAAGATTGCAAATAAAAATTTAAAAAATAAAAATAAAACTAATTTGTATTTTTCGCCGAGTCTACATTTATGAAGGCGATATCATTTCGTAATAGTACACATAAGTACAAATTAAGTACACGACTGAGTACGTATTAATTTTGGTTCATTACAATTACGATTACAATTATGGATTACTTCACATTCGCTTATGATTGTCCATTACAGTTCTATTAAAGTACATTCTTACATTATAAATTAAATCATTACATTTAATTACAGTTTCATTGAAGTACATTACAAGTTATAATTAATTACAGTTTCATTAAAGTACATTACGTTATATTAAATTAAAGTATTACAGTTAATTACAATTAAACAGTTACTATAACTTTGTTTTGTTTTTACAGTGTTTCATATTAATAGACAATTAAGATGTTAGAAATATGATACAAAGTACATGGGGCACATATGGTTTGGATTTATATGCAACATAATATGTTATAATATGTTATAAATTTGAAATCAGAGCGAACGGAGGTATTTATCTTAGAAGCGTTCGATTCTGTCGTAGTGAGCGGAATTTGATAACTTAACTCAGCATTTTTGAGTTCAATGCGGGAGGTGATATAGTTAAAAATAAAAATGAAAAAAATAATACGAGAACGTATTTTTGCGTTTTCGAACGAAGGCAAAAGTTTTGCATTTCACAGATTGACACGAGTAAAAATGATTTTAATAAAATTTATATAGGATAATGATCAAGGGAAATTAATGACGGGGAAGTGTGACGTATGGATGAATATGGTTGAATAATAATACTTATACTACATAACACCACAACATTATTACTAAAGAATTTACCATACATTGAATACGGAAGATGTCCAAATACTAAGAACGTGATTCAGTGTACAAAGTATGGGAAACGTAAAGAGAATAGTTATTTTATGACGTCCTAGTGTATAAGTCATTATTAGAAAAGATGAATTAGAAAAATACAGTAATGAATAAAGACGTACAAATCGAAATTCTATCCAAAACTCGCTTAGGCGATTTTGGCTTCTTATGTAAAAATGAACATTCAAACATAAAACTATAAGAACATAAGTACTGCATGAAGACAATGAATCCATATAATGATGGTGTAGGAATTGTTCATTGTTCACTTTTTACTGTTTCCCCCCCTGAAATGGTATTAATACAATAATAATACAATTAATACAATACAATTGAGAAAATAACATCTAACGAATTCAAATTAGATGATGACGAATTTTTTCTTTACATTACAAATTTTTATACAGAACAAGTGAGTTATTATATAATATAAAAGAATTCAAAGATTAATACTTTAATTTAGACAAAGAATTAAGTTAGACAAACAATGATATGGTTAAAATTTTTTTACCAAATTTTATTATTTTTCTGTGGGATAAATTATGTACATAATGAATAGAGTAGATAAAAGGGAAAAATGTAAATCGTACAATCTATAAGCTAATTTTTATTGACTATTGTAGGTAAAAATAGAATTACGTAATGGATGATGTATAGACCTGTGGTCTAGTGTGTATTTGTGTGTATTAGATACAAAGTGTGTATCTTATAACTTTGAGGGACAGATTAGCTGATAGGATTGTTCAAGTAACTGGATAAATGCATGAGCGAGAATTTATATATAGTAAACAATAATTATGATGTATTATAATGATGATGTTTGCATACGAGTTTTAATGCAAAAGTGACTTGAAGTGCGGAAAGAAAATGAATTCGAATATGTATGAAAAGTAATAGAATTCAATTAGGATTATCGATTTTACATAATTAATCAGTTACACGTATAAGGTAATTAAAAAAATACTTAGAGGACCTTACAATTAATGAAAGTAAATCTCACGGTTTTAAAATTGAATTTTGACACACAATTAATTTCGACTACTAAAATTCATAGCCATATACTGTAGTAGTATGTCAATTTGACTATAATTTTCGTTTGATACCTTACAAATGGTACAATAACAATTAAAGACAGTTACTCACGATTAATTGAACAAAAGAAAATTAAAAATACAAATTAAAAATATAAATCAATTATGCATTTTAATGAGCTAAACATAATTTTATAATACTCTTAAAAATAAAAGTAAATCGAACCTTAGATGAGTTTCGGCCAAGAATAAAAAAGTTATTGAAATGGAAGGAAAGCATTTCGAACAATCTTTTCTTTTAATAATTTCGGGTAAATTTTTCATTAAAAATTATTTTTATATAATAAAAAAAATATTAAAAAGGTTTAATAATTTTTGCATGTTAAGTAGAAAAATTATACCCTTTCGTTAAATGTTGATACAATTTTGAATTATTTGATATTTTAGTCTGAAAACTTGTTTGCATATGATAAATACATATGTTTTATTGTGTAGAAGTTTTATTAAAATTAAATGACAAAAAAGAACAAACAACTGAAATTTAGGGTATGTGCGATCATACGAGGGAATTGAGTGACTAAGCAGGGGGTATAAGTTTGAAATTGACAATACGTCTTTCGTGAGCACTTTGCTCTTTAAAAAAAAGATTGCTTGTCACACTACTTAAAAATTAAAAAAGTTCAACAAACGGAGGGACGGCATGTTCCTCATATACATTACAATAATTACCAAAATCGTTACAACCTTTGTAAAAACGTTTTTGTTACAAATAATGAATTACATAACTATATATTTATATACGCAAAACTGGCATGAAAAGAAAAGACAAATCGGTCAATTTCCTTCTCACAAACAAAAAAAAGGTTAAACTAAAGACGCAACCCGGTCAATTCAGGTTGAATTAAATTCTCTTTTACAACTCAAAAAAAGGTTGAATTAAATTCTTAGATTACATTTTCTTAAATTAAATTCTCTTAACTTACAAAGAAAAAGTTGAATTCAATTGACTGCATTGAAATGACATGGGACTTAAACTCTGACTTGGAACTTAAACTGACTTGGAACTTAAACTCTGACTTGGAACTTAAACTCTGACTTGGAACTTAAACTCTGACTTGGAACTTAAACTCTGACTTGGAACTTAAACTCTGACTTGGAACTTAAACTCTGACTTGGAACTTAAACTCTGACTTGAACTCTGTCAAGTATTCTGAACCTAACTTGGACTCTATCAAGTATTCTGAACCTAACTTGAACTCTATCAAGTATTCTGAACCTAACTTGAACTCTATCAAGTATTCTGAACCTAACTTGAACTCTATCAAGTATTCTGAACCTAACTTGAACTCTATCAAGTATTCTGAACCTAACTTGAACTCTATCAAGTATTCTGAAACTGTCTGACTTGAACGCTTGTCAAGTATTTTGAACTTAAACTGTCTAACTTGAAATTAACTGAAAATGGAAAATGACTGCACTTGATCTCTATCAAGTGGAGACGATTAACCTCTGTTTTGGTTGACCCTCTTGGTGCAACCGACTGACTTTAAAACTGACTTCAAAACTGACTTCAAGTATCTCTCTAAATCTATAAACTCTCTATAAACTCTCTCTCTCTTAATTTGCAAGTCAATTCAATTCAATAATTTGAAAAAAATTTGCAAACAAAAATATAAAATGTAAACAACATTTCACTCGAATGTACACGAAGGTACGATACTATTATGTTTGATACATAAAATAAAATTATTCTATACTGAATATAACTGAAAATAACTGAAATTAACTCTCTTGAAATTAACTCTCTTTGAAATTAACTCTCTTTGAAATTAACTCTCTTTGAAATTAACTCTCTTTGAAATTAACTCTCTTTGAAATTAACTCTCTTTGAAATTAACTCTCTTTGAAATTAACTCTCTTGAAATTACTATTTCAATAAAAACAAATGTATCACTGGTGTCTGAAGTGTTCACTGTGTTTTGTGTTAAATTCTGGCTCCATACTAAATATTAACTGTTAATAATGCTGACTTTTCAAGTGTTTATAAATTACTTAAAAAACAAACTGTGTACTTAACAAAATTTTCCACGGGCGAAATCCTCAGAGACTTGTCCTGAACACGTCTTCCTGGCTACTTCTTCTTGGATGAAAACTAGGCGTGGAGAACTTGGAGTCGTGACACACCGGTTCACGGGTGGATGTTACGAACTAGAAGTCGTGACACGCCGGTCAAATGGTTTTATCCTGATGCAGGGTAGTTTCTATTCTTGGCCAAAGAGTGGCCACTTGTTAAAATCTTCTTTTAAAATCTTCTTAAAATCTTCTTCTTAAAATAATCTTCTTCTTAAAATAATCTGTTAAGATCCTGGTAAATGGTCGCCAGACTTTTTATCATCCTTCTTCTATGTCCCTCTGGGGTGCTTCGTATCGACGAGGCGTTCTTGTTGTGAGGCCACAACGGATATTTCTTCTATAACATTCTAATTCTTTTCGGTCGCCTCTTGTTAAACTCTTGGCTACAGACTCGCCAGACTGTTATGCCAATATCTTCTATGGTGCTTGGGTTGTCTCTTAATTTGGGCAAAGGGTCGCCAATTTTTAATTCTTCTCTTTCTATAATACTCTGATACTTTCTCTGATACTTTCTCTGATACTAAAATTATCGACTTTTCTTTTATAACTTATCGACTTAACTGACTAAGTTCTTCTGAAGAGAGCAAGGCTCGAAGGGGAAAATAAAAAGTTTCTTTTGCTGTAATTTACTGCTAAAATGTACAGGTAGTGCTCTGAATTTACAAGGGTAGAGGTTCGACCTCTTTCGACCATGGCTCAGGCCGGAATCTAAAAAGGTAAGGAGGCAAGGGGCCTCTGCCCCCTCCTCGCAGCAACGCTGCTAACAAAGAAGTCCTAATGAAGTGCCGTAATGAAGTACGATAATGAAGAAGTGACTTAATGAAGGGCCGTAATTTTACAAATACATGTATAATATAAACCTAAATGTTTGGGGGAAGACAGTCGAAGGTTAAGTTTCCCCCTTTTAAACACATGATCAGATGTTTGAAAGATTGCAAATAAAAATTTAAAAAAATAAAAATAAAAACTAATTTGTATTTTTCGCCGAGTCTACATTTATGAAGGCGATATCATTTCGTAATAGTACACATAAGTACAAATTAAGTACACGACTGAGTACGTATTAATTTTGGTTCATTACAATTACGATTACAATTATGGATTACTTCACATTCGCTTATGATTGTCCATTACAGTTCTATTAAAGTACATTCTTACATTATAAATTAAATCATTACATTTAATTACAGTTTCATTGAAGTACATTACAAGTTATTATTAATTACAGTTTCATTAAAGTACATTACGTTATATTAAATTAAAGTATTACAGTTAATTACAATTAAACAGTTACTATAACTTTGTTTTGTTTTTACAGTGTTTCATATTAATAGACAATTAAGATGTTAGAAATATAATACAAAGTACATGGGGCACATATGATTTGGATTTATATACAACATAATATGTTATAATATGTTATAAATTTGAAATCGGAGCGAACGGAGGTATTTATCTTAGAAGCGTTCGATTCTGTCGTAGTGAGCGGAATTTGATAACTTAACTCAGCATTTTTGAGTTCAATGCGGGAGGTGGTATAGTTAAAAATAAAAATGAAAAAAATAATACGAGAACGTATTTTTGCGTTTTCGAACGAAGGCAAAAGTTTTGCATTTCACAGATTGACACGAGTAAAAATGAATATTTAATAAAATTTATATAGGATAATGATCAAGGGAAATTAATGACGGGAAAATGTGACGTATGGATGAATATGGTTGAATGATAATACTTATACTACATAACACCACAACATTATTACTAAAGAATTTACCATTCATTGAATACGGAAGATGTCCAAATACTAAGAACGTGATTCAGTGTACAAAGTATGGGAAACGTAAAGAGAACAAAGTTATTTTGTGACGTCATAGTGTATAAGTCATTATTAGAAAAGATGAATTAGAGAAACACAGTAATGAATAAAGACGTACAAATCGAAATTCTATCCAAAACTCGCTTAGGCGATTTTGGCTTCTTATGTAAAAATGAACATTCAAACATAAAACTATAAGAACATAAGTACTGCATGAAGACAATGAATCCATATAATGATGGTGTAGGAATTGTTCATTGTTCACTTTTTAGATATATATATATATGTATATATATATATATGTATATATTATATATATACAGGGCGTCCCAAAAAAATGTATACACACTTTAACAGCTGATAGCTCAATTGATGTTTCTTTCCAAGTTAAACCCATTAGAATTAATAATGGCAGTCAGACTAAGCTTTGAACAAAGGAAATTCATTCTAAAATGCTACTGGAAGTGTGAAAACGCAGTTGAAGTGCAAAGACAGTTTTGGAGGGAGTTTCAAACAGATCCACCAACGCGACTTACCATCACTCGAATTAGAGATAAGTTTGAAGCCGATGGAACTGTTCAGAATGTCCACAAGAAGCGTTCCGGAAGACCACGGACATCGACAAGCCCCACAAAGCGAGGAAGAGTACTGGAAACGTATCACCAAAGTCCAAGAAAATCTGTGCGGCAAGCGAGTCGTGAGGTAGGAATTTCAGAATCATCTGTCCAACGCATTTTGAAGCGCTGTCAATGGAAAAGTTACATTCCAAGATTAGTCCATGCTATTAATGAAGATGATCCGGACCGAAGAGTGGAGTATTGCGAGTGGTACTTGGCACGATGTGGATGTGGATTGGACTTTTTTTATGGGGATACGTAAAAGACAAAGTCTACGCTATAAAACCTGCAACAGTCGCTGAATTGAGAGCAGCCATTGAACGAGAATGCACAAAAATACCAAACGAAATGTTTCGTGATGTTTGCGATTCCATTGCTTCGCGTTGTCCGTTCTGGTCCAGGCACTGCTGATGTCAGTTTGAAAACAGGCGTTGACAAAACAATTAAATAATGTCTGTAGATTCTATTACATTTTGAAAATGAAATGTATTTTAATAAACTGCCTTTATAAGTATTTAAAGTGTGTATACATTTTTTTGGGACGCCCTGTATATGTATATTATATATATATATGTATATGTATATATATTATATTACATATTATATATATATATATATATGTATATTATATATATATATATATTATATGTAATATATAATATATATATTATATATATATATATATTAATATATATATATATATATGTTATATATATATATATATATATATGTATATTATATATATATATATATATGTATATTATATATATTATATATATTTATATTATATATATATATATATATATTATATAATATATATATATATGTGTATATGTATATATTGTTTTAACAGGTATACTTCCTCGAATTATCCAACGAAGCGATTTCTACAGCAAGGCGACCTATATTAACAATAACCTAAAGTCTCTTTGCCAACAGGAAGGAGTGCATTTTGCAAATTTTTGGAACAGTTTCTACGGCAGGAGGGACTTGTTCCTCGAAGATGGACTTCATCTTAATGAAGTTGGAGCTGCGCGTTTAGGAAGACTATTTCATAATACTGTCTCTTCTTTTCAGGCTGCCGTAACCCGAACGGTCCCAGCGTAAATTCCACAAATTTCCCCCGCGCTCGCGAAGGTGTCGCAATTACAAACAATTTGAAGGTTCTATCCTTAAATGCTCGTAGCCTACGAAATAAAATAAACGAATTTTTTTCTTTAATTGCTTGTAAAGACTATGATTTAATTGCGATAAATGAATCGTGGCTTAGCACTGAAACACGTGACTTTGTAGGGGAGTATCAAATTAAAGGTTATAGACTTTTTGTTAAAAACAGAATAGGTAGGCGAGGAGGCGGTGTTATGTTGTATATCAAAGATAATATTGCGAACGTTATAGAAGTAAAGCACTCAATTCCAGAACCGATAGATTCGACTATAGCAGAACTTAAATTGAACGATTTCAAACTTCTTGTTGCGGTTATATATAGGCCCCCAAATCAAACAGCTGATACGGACGAAGCGTTATATCGTGAACTAAAGAAATAATCGGTAGTGAGCAGGCTTTAGTTATGGGTGACTTTAATTGCGCCAACGTGAATTACGATACAATGCAGGGAGACGCGGAAGGTAATCGTTTAGTTAATTTTCTCGAGGATAGCTTTCTTATTCAAAAGGTTGGGGAACCTACGAGGTTGGACAGTATTTTAGATTTAGTAATAACTACGGATGATAGGCTAATTACTGATCTTCAAGTAATAGAACCGTTGAGCAATAGCGATCACAATATGGTAGAGTTTGTCCTCTCAGTAAGTCACTCGAAACCAACTAACTCGACTAAAATTCCTAACTTCCAGCACGCAGACTTTAGTAAATTTCGAAATAAATTTTCACACGTCAATTGGGAAAACGTAATGGGGAACTCCAACGCAAAACTAATGTGGGAATCGTTCGTAACGGTATTTAGGACTATAAATGAGGAATGTGTACCGTACAAAATTAAGCGTGCGAAAGTAAACAACAAGCCCTTGTGGTTTACTTCTAGAGTAGGAGACATTATAAAGAGTAGAGATAGGGCTTATAGGCTATATAAGTGCGATAAAGATAATCTGTTGTTACGAAACAACTACATATCTCTAAGGCGTGAAGCTAAAAGTGTAATAAAAAAGTCAAAACGCGAATTTGAAATCTCCATAGCTCGTGACGGTAAAGAAAACCCCAAGCGATTCTTTCAATACGTCAATAATAGAAATCCAGTAAAAAGTGTCTTAGGTCCATTAAAAATGTAAATGGAGATCTAGTCTCTGAAAACAAGGAAATGGCTACCTTGCTAAACGAATTTTTTACGTCAGTTTTTACTATAGAAGATGTAACGAATATCCCTACGGTCATAGACATAATACCTTTTGATAATGGTAATATTTTGGATAATATTGTCGTTAGTGAAGGGGAAGTAATGCGCTATATTGATAAAATGAAAACGCGTAAATCACCGGGTCCGGATTCCATATATCCCATACAACTAAAAGAATTAAAAGATAGCATTGTTGTGCCGCTAACAAAGATTTTTAATGCGTCTATTTCTGAGGGGTGCGTACCAGATAATTTCAAGTTAGCAAACGTAACACCTATCTTTAAGAAAGGCGATAAAGGTGCGGCGGGAAATTATAGGCCAATCAGTTTAACGTCTGTTGTAGGTAAGCTACTGGAATCAATAATTAGGGATCGTATAGTCGAACACTTAGAATGCCATAAACTTGTTAGAAATACGCAGCACGGATTTAGGCGAAACAAATCTTGCTTAACTAATCTTTTAGAATTTTTCCAAAGCGTGGTTGACGTTTACGATAGACATCGGGCGGTTGATGTAGTGTATTTAGATTTTCAAAAAGCGTTTGACACCGTGCCGCACAAAAGACTCATTGAAAAAACTAAGGCTCATGGAATCAGGGGTGTAGTAATAAATTGGCTAGAAGAGTGGTTGCGAGGCAGGAAACAGAGGGTGGTCGTTGATGGAGCGGAGTCGTGTGGGCTAATGTAGCGAGTGGCGTTCCTCAGGGTTCTGTATTGGGCCCCTTGCTTTTTCTTATATATATTAACGATTTAGATGTCGGCCTAGTCAGTACAGTTTCAAAGTTTGCGGATGACACGAAGCTGGGTGGTAGGGCGATTAATGACGAAGATAGAGGTAAAATTCAGGAAGATCTGAATAAAATCGTTGATTGGTCAGTCACATGGCAAATGAGATTTAACGTGATAAGTG
>JAJOZX010002242.1:645000-652500 GCA_023014485.1 Bathynomus jamesi
ATATTACATATATACACATATATACATATATATATGTATATATTATATATATATATGGTATATATGTATGTATATATTATATATATATGTAGGTATATATATATGTATATATTATATATGTATATATTATATGTATATATGTATATGTATATATATGTATATATTACATATATACACATATATTCATATATATATATGTATATATTACATATATAAACATATATACATATATATATGTATATATTATATATATATATATTGTATATATGTATGTATATATATATATATATATATTGTATATATGTATGTATATATTATATATATATATATTATATATATGTATGTATATATTATATATATATATATTATATATATGTAGGTATATTATATATATGTAGGTATATATTATATATATGTAGGTATATATTATATATATATGTAGGTATATATTATATATATATGTAGGTATATATTATATATATGTAGGTATATGTTATATATATGTAGGTATATATTATGTATATATATATATATATATATATATATTATATGTATATATATATATGTATATATTATATATGTATATATATATATATATATGTATATATATATGTATATATTATATATATACTATATATATGTATATATTATATATGTATATATTATATGTATATTATATATATATATTGTATATATATATATATATGTGTATAACTGTATATATTATATATATATATATGTATATATATTATATATGTATTATATATATATGTAGGTATTATTATATATATGTAGGTATATATTATATATATATATGTAGGTATATTATATATATATATGTAGGTATATTATATATATGTAGGTATATGTTATATATATGTAGGTATATATTATGTATATATATATGTATATATTATATATATATATGTATATTTATATGTATATATTATATATGTATATATATATGTATATATATATATATATACGTATATATTATATGTATATATTATATATGTATATATTATATGTATATATTATATATATATATTGTATATATATATATGTGTATAACTGTATATATTTTATATATATATGTATATATATTATATATATGTGTATATATTATATATACAGTGCCCGCGAAAAGTATCCGATCACCCTGGAAATTTGTATTTTTTACATAAAAAACAATGTTTAAATGTATACTAACCTTATATTAGTATTTTGTCATCTGTCCTTTGGTTTGGATGACTTGTTCTAGACGTTTTGGCATGGATTTAATCAAGTTTTGACAAACTTCCACTGATATTTCCTTGCACCATACCTTTTTGATGGCTTCTTGTAATTTTTCGACTGAGCCAGTGTCGTAGCATTCAACCTTATTTTTTATTATTAGCCACATATTTTCTATCGAATTGAGATCTGGACTATTACCAGGCCAATCCAAAATATCAAATTTATTGTCAGTAATCCATTTTGTCACTATTTTGGCCCTGTGACATGGTGCACCATCATGCATGTATGTTTTTGTCCTTTGGATTGCCATTGCCATTGGAAGTTTATCCTGTAGCATTGCTAAATACCGTGCACCATTCATAGTTGTGTTCTTCGGAAGAAAATATAGGTTTCCACGCCCATAGTAACCGAAACAACCCCAAACCATCACACTTGGAAGGTGTTTCATTGTCTTTAGGGTGTATTTAGGGTCCATCCTATTTGAGCCAATGGGCCGGCGAACCTTTTTTGGACAACTTCTGAATGTCAAAAATGTCGATTCATCACTAAATAAAACCTTCTTCCAGTCATCAACAGCCCAATGAATATATTTTTTACAAAATGCGACACGTTTTTTACACATTTTTTCATTAATGAACGGTTTCTTAGCAGCATGGCGAGATGGTAATCCGAGTTCTTTTTGGAGCCGCTCCTGGATAGTTCGTTCAGAAACACCAGATAACAAATTATTCATATTAAATTTTATTTCTTTCGCAGTTATTGTTGGGTTTTTCAATACTAAACGTTTCATAAGTTTGTCTGTTCGTGAATTTGTTTTTCTCGGTCTGCCAGATCGTTTTTTAGGGACTGGCGTGGTTAGGCCGGCATTGTTCTTAGCCCGTGAAACCCATAAATTAACGGTACTTTGGGATATGTTTAATTCCTTAGCTATCTGTCTCTGTGATTTCCCACATGTATGCAAAGCAACAATAGCACCTCGACAATCACTCTTAAGTTGTTTTTTAGCACACATTATATATAAATTTTACTTACACCACTTTCTGTAAAAAATAACAAAATATCAATAAATTTATACAAACAGTGAAATCTGACAACTTTGAGACAGCCACCCGCAACGAAGGCTACCAGAACACTAATGTGAGAATGCGTTGGATAGCTCTCATATCAGCGAGCAACCTCAAAGTTACCAGATGTCGCTAGAACAAATAGAAAGTGAATTATGTGTCTCTGAATATCAATGGAAAATATTGTATTTTCTTGAGTGATCGGATACTTTTCGCGGGCACTGTATATATATGTATATATATATATATATATATATGTATATATATTTATATATAGATATATGTATATATATTATATATATATATGTATATATATTATATATGTATATATATTATATATATATATATATGTATATATATTATATATATATATATATGTATATTATTATATATATATGTATATATTATATATATATATATATATTGTATATATATATGTATATATGATATATGTATATATTATATATATATGTATAGTTATGGGTGACTTTAATTGCGCTAACATAAATTACGATACAATGCAGGGAGACGCGGAAGGTAATCGTTTAGTTAATTTTCTCGAGGATAGCTTTCTTATTCAAAAGGTTGGGGAACCTACGAGGTTGGACAGTATTTTAGATTTAGTAATAACTACGGATGATAGGCTAATTACTGATCTTCAAATAATAGAACCATTGGGCAATAGCGATCACAATATGGTAGAGTTTGTCCTCTCAGTAAGTCACTCGAAATCAGCTAACTCGACGAAAATTCCTAACTTCCAGCACGCAGACTTTACTAAATTTCGAAATAAATTGTCACACGTCAATTGGGAAAACGTGATGCGGAACTCCAACGCAAAACTAATGTGGGAATCGTTCGAAACAGAATTTAGGACTATAAATAAGGAATGTGTACCGTACAAAATTAAGCGTGCGAAAGTAAACAACAAGTCCTTGTGGTTTACTTCTAGAGTAGGAGATATTATAAAGAGTAGAGATAGGGCTTATAGGCTACATAAGTGCGATAAAGACAATTTGTGGTTACGAAACAACTACATATCTCTAAGGCGTGAAGCGAAAAGTGTAATAAAAAAGTACAAGCGCGAATTTGAAATCTCCATAGCTCGTGACGGTAAAGAAAACCCCAAGCGATTCTTTCAATACGTCAATAATAGAAATCCAGTAAAAAGCGTCTTGGGGCCTTTGAAAAATCTAAATGGAGATCTAGTTTCTGAAAACAAGGAAATGGCTACCTTGCTAAATGAATTTTTTACGTCAGTTTTTACTATAGAAGATGTAACGAATATCCCTACGGTCATAGACATAATACCTTTTGATAATGGTAATATTTTGGATAATATTGTCGTTAGTGAAGGGGAGGTAATGCGCTATATTGATAAAATGAAAACGCGTAAATCACCGGGTCCGGATTCCATATATCCCATACAACTAAAAGAATTAAAGATAGCATTGTTGTGCCGCTAACAAAGATTTTTAATGCGTCTATTTCTGAGGGGTGCGTACCAGATAATTTCAAGTTAGCAAACGTAACACCTATCTTTAAGAAAGGCGATAAATGTGCGGCGGGAAATTATAGGCCAAACAGTTTAACGTCTGTTGTAGGTAAGCTACTGGAATCAATAATTAGGGATCGTATAGTCGAACACTTAGAATTCCATAAGCTAGTTAGAAATACGCAGCACGGATTAAGGCGAAAAAAATCTTGCTTAACTAATCTTTTAGAATTTTTCGTAAAAATTGGTTGTTGCCAATTTAACGGCGGTTTTTACATAAATTTCTTATGTTCTTGTGGTTCGGAACCCACGTAAAATTGTAGGTCCCCTCCGCCACCACGGAGGACATACACAATACACGATTACGAACACAGTTAGGTAGACCAGCCATGAGTGGATCCTAGGGTCTTTGTTGGTCTGTAACATTATAACATTATAAAATTATATATTATATATGTATATATTTTATATATATATGTATATATTATATATGTATATATTATATATATATATGTATATATTATATATGTATATAAGCTACTGGAATCAATAATTAGGGATCGTATAGTCGAACACTTAGAAGCGCATAATTTGGTTAGAAATACGCAGCACGGTTTTAGGCGAAACATGCTTAACTAATCTTTCAGAATTTTTCCAAAGCGTGGTTAACGTTTACGATAGACATCGGGCGGTTGATGTAGTGTATTTAGATTTTCAAAAAGCGTTTGACACGTGCCGCACAAAAGACTGATTGAAAAAACTAAGGCTCATGGAATCAGGGGTGTAGTAATAAATTGGCTAGAAGAATGGTTGCGAGGCAGGAAACAGAGGGTGGTCGTTGATGGAGCGGAGTCGTGCTGGGCTAATGTAGCGAGTGGCGTTCCTCAGGGTTCTGTATTGGGCCCCTTGCTTTTTCTTATATATATTAACGATTTAGATGTCGGCCTAGTCAGTACAGTTTCAAAGTTTGCGGATGAAACGAAGCTGGGTGGTAGGGCGATTAATGACGAAGATAGAGGTAAAATTCAGGAAGATCTGAATAAAATCGTTGATTGGTCAGTCACATGGCAAATGAGATTTAACGTGGATAAGTGCAAAATTATGCATATAGGTTCGCGTAACGGTAATTTTGCGTATAGTATGTCAGGGAAAGATTTAACAAGCGTAGAGCAGGAAAAAGATTTAGGAGTTATAGTCACTGGTGATTTAAAAGTAGCTAAACAAAGTACAGCGGCGGTCATTAAGGCGAACAAAGTGTTAGGTATTATAGCTCGAAATTTTGAGTACAAATCGCGCGATATTATAGTTCCTCTTTATAATTCATTAGTTAGACCGCATTTGGAGTACGCGGTCCAATTTTGGAATCCGCATATGCGCAAAGATATAGACAAAATCGAAAGAGTTCAAAGACGAGAGCAACTAAGATGATTCCGTCTCTTAGGTCAAAGTCGTACGAGGATAGGCTTAAAGAGTTAAAATTGACTACACTCGAGACTAGGAGGTTAAGGGGTGATCTAATCCAGGTTTTCAAAATTATGAATGGGTTTGATAACGTAGATAGAGATAGCTTTTTCGAAATATCTCAATATAATAGGACTAGAAATAACGGGTGTAAGTTGACAAGTAGAAGGTTCGAGACAGCAGTTGCGAAAAACTTTTTTACGCATAGAATAGTAAATAGCTGGAATAGTTTGCCGGTAGAAGTAATTAGTAGCACGTCTATAAACATGTTTAAAAACCGATTAGACGCATATGTTGATAGAAAGGGTATAGTTTAAGGTAGTAAAATTAAGGCTTTGTGGGGATAGATCCCACAGCTCAACACAAGTGTTGTGGGATATAGGGAGGCAGCGTCTTGGGTTAGGGGATACTCTCTGTCCTTACACACCTCATTTAAAGAGATTCCTCTGCCGAGCGGTGCCCCCCATTGTACTGTGAGGTATTGAAAAACTCATGATCTTCACTTGCCCCTCAAACAACTTAAAATGGGAGACCCAAAATGAGTGCACACACATATCTACATTACTGTACAGTCTTTACAGCCACACCTACTCTTTTTCTCGTAAGTGTATATATTGTAATGTATATGATTGTAAATTTGACTTGGTCCGCAATCGATATGAACCGTGACTTGATGGATACCGTAATGAAATTGACTGGATTCTTTGGATCTGATATATTTGCATGTCCTTTATAAATAGATATAGAGTGTAACGTATTTGTGGATAGTAGTCTATTTTGACTTGATCCTCTGGATCAGAGATTCTATCTTTAGTTTTAAATCGATAATTAATTAGTTTTAAATTGATAATTATTTAGTTTCGTAAAAATTGGTCGTTGCTAATTTACCGGCAGTTTTTACATAAATTTCTTATGTTCTTGTGGTTCGGAACCCACGTAAAATTGTAGGTCCCCTCCGCCACCACGGAGGACATACACAATACACGAACAGAGTTAGGTAGACCAGCCATGAGTGGATCCTAGGGTCTTTGTTGGTCTGAAACATTAGGGTGGTCCAAAAAGTTAAAGCATCGACTAAGTTCTCTCCACAAGGTTGGTTGTATGCCTCTTGGTGTGGACAGTATTTGTGCAAAGTTTCACGTTATTCGGTTAATATTTAGGGGTCGCCCCAATTGCCCCCTTTTTGAAAATTTGGGAAAATATATAGACAACTGAATAACTAAATTTTTTTTTGGTTCTCAAAGAATATGAAAGAAAACAGTAAGACAATAGGACATGATAATGGGTGTATCTTCATTATTTCTTCTGCATCAGAGTCGCCTTGGATGGTATTGGTATCTGTTTTCGGTGGGCGGCTACGAGTTGTAGGAGGTACTGCTTCTGGTCCTCGTTTCGTGTCAAATTGTCATTGTAGCGTTGTGCGAGAGCAATACCTCGCTCGGCAGCATCATTGACGACTTCCATCTTTAAGGCGCGATCTCTAAGTTCCCTGTAGTTCTTGTCATTTGGCCATTCCCGTGGATCTTTTTGAAGTAACTGGCGCGCTTCCTCCTTACCTCCAACTTTCAAGGCATCAAAGAGGGTCAATGTCCTTTTCGTGACGAAGGATGCCACACCATTTTCAACACCAGCTTCCACCATGTCGATTCGTCGGGGGCAGCCATTCTTTTGGGGATGTTGGAGGTGTTGAACCATTCTCCTTTTGGTATCAGGATCGATCCTATTATCGAAGAAGGCCAGTCCAATCAGATGCTCCGACAAGTACACAGGTGGCGTCTTAGAGCTGTCTTCGCCGCTTGTGCAGCTCCTCCGTGTGGATATTTTTCCAGAAGATGCAGCATTTTGAGATCATTGAGAGGAGCTTGTGTCCCCATTGGTGCTTCATGCCAGTACTTGACGTAAATCAGACTGACAAATAAAGCCAGCTGAGTCACGTTTCGTTCTTCGCGTGCTGTGAGCTTGAATTGATAGTGAAAGAGGTAGATTTTGAGCGCATAAATCGCCTTCGCCATCCATCTCGCGTGGTGCATGGGACCCGGAGCTCGGATAAAGAGTTGACCACCAGTCTTTCCCCCAGGAAGAGCAAAGATAGTTCAAGGAACTCCTTGTAGTCGTCACGAGGTTGGCTTGCCTGAAGAGCGTTAGGTAAGTAAGTGAGCATCTCTTTTCTCATCTCTTGGAGTTGAGGGTTCTCGAACAAGCTGTCCGATGCTGAGACAAATGCTTCGTGGGAGAGAGATGGCC
>JAJOZX010002242.1:657500-660000 GCA_023014485.1 Bathynomus jamesi
TATATATATATATGTGTGTATATATATATATATATATATATATATATATTATATATATATATATATACCGTATGTCCCACAAAAAAGTACACCCAACTTTAGAGTGTACTAACTCCTCCAAAAATTGAGATATTTTGGATCTGTTTGTTTGATTTAATATAGCAAATTATTCTTTGTTAACGTTCAAATTTATTCATGTTTAAACGATTTAGTGTTTAAGCATCTGCTTTTAACTGAAGGGTACAGCAAAATGTGTTGCGCGGAATGATCATTTCTCCCAGCCAGATAGCTCCTCTTGCTTTAACCAATGTGCTACTTTTTACGTCGAAGGATATTGCAAATATTTTTTTTTAATAATTCGAACGTTTGTATCTAAGATACGAGTCATACATATAAATGAAGAATCTGAATTACTAAATTTATAAATAACTTTGAAACCCTTATCATGCAGTTTACACGAAGGCTGCGCGTTCTCATGGTCACAACTTATCTGCAAACTAAAAGCTTAAAACAAGTTCAGAATACCTTCGAACTGCAATTTCCCGATAGAGATTCTCCAACTAAAATTACAATTTTGAAGAATGTTCGGAAATACAAAGAAGAAGGAACGGTCCTCAATTTGAACAAAGGACGTTCAGGCCATCCGAAGACGGCAAGAACAGACGAGAACATTCAGCATGTTCGGCATTTATTAGAGAGACATCCAAAAGTGTCCACCAGGCGAAATGGTACAGAACTCTCACGCATGTCATTTCATCGAATAGTTCGTGAGGATTTGAATTTGTACCCATACAGAATGGAAATTCGACATCAACTCATTGAAGGAGATCTACCTCGCCGCCTAAGATTTTCCCAGTGGTTTCTTGAAAAACCAGAAAGATTCACGGAACAATTAGTGGTTGGAGATGAGGCGGCCTTTTTTATGAATGGTCTAGTGAACAAACAAATCTGCCGTCAGTATGCACCAAAAAATCATCCACCTGACAATCATATCTACGAAAAGAATAACTCTAGACAAAAACTGTCTCTCTGGGTAGGACTGTGCGGTAATGGAGCGATAATTGGCCCGGTCTTTTACGATGGTAATCTAAATGGTGAAGCTTACCTAGAAATGATAGACCGAGAAATCCTTCCACAAATACGTATTACCTATGGAAACCGATTTAATCGTATTTGGTGGGTGCAAGACGGAGCTCCTGCTCACAGGAGAGTTATTGTGAAGGAACGCTTGCAGGAAGTCTTCCACCAAAGAGTAATTGCTACAGGCCATGACATTGAATGGCCTCCCAGAAGCCCTGACTTGACCCCGTGTGATTACTTTTTATGGGGTCATTTGAAAAATAGAGTATTTGCATCACAACCTATCAATTTAGATGATTTGAGGACTCGCATCACAGCTGAAATATATTGTATCGATAGGAATGGCGGTCATGTTGAAAGAAAACGAAACTAAGCATAACTTTTGCAATAAGGAATAAAGAAAAATCTGCTTTGTATCTTATACATAATAATAGATACTTTAACATAATTTTAATTTGTCTTTTCATTTCATCGATAGCACACACATTATTTTTTCATTGACCAATTTTGCACAATCCATTTTGTTGTACCCTTCAGTTAAAAGCAGATGCTTAAACACTAAATCGTTTAAACATGAATAAATTTGAACGTTAACAAAGAATAATTTGCTATATTAAATCAAATAAACAGATCCAAAATATCTCAATTTTTGGAGGAGTTAGTACAATCTAAAGTTGGGTGTACTTTTTTGTGGGACATGTTATATATATGTATATATATATATATATGTATATATTATATATATATGGTAAATCTAAATCCCTACCAGGACCCTACTCCATAAGAGCTTGCAAAATAAGAAAACCTTTATTTGTTTTTCAGGAATACAAAATAATATGGAGGGGACAAATAATTTATTGCACTGCAAACAATAATTAATTCAAAGAAATTTTCACAAAGTTCTTTTCTGCCGACTAACATTAAACTTGAAGCGAAGTTCGCGTAAAACAAAAGGAGATTCAAATTTTTCGAATAATTTTACAGTCGGTTTTGTAAAATCAAACTGTGCCACAGATTTCAAAGATTTTTAAAGCAACTTCAACTTCAGAAGACGGAACTGTTGTTCAGTTGCCTTATACATTTAAGTTACATCTCAAGATTATGAGGACTCCGCCTTACAGTACTCTGAATGACCTATCAAAACCATTTTTATTACATGATGTCATTCATACAAAAGTTTTTAGCCATTCAAAATGAAAGTAGTTTTCCTTTCCCCAAGTAGGATGGCCACGTTTGGGGAGAGGAAAGTGGATCACTTGGAAAATTTCCCTCTCGTCCTTCATGACGGTCCCTCTTTTATAAGGTGTCTTTCATGGCTTTTCATGGGAAAAAAAAAAAAAAATTAAAAAAAAAAAAAAAAAAAAAAAAAAAAACTCCTTGGGTTTCTTCAAGGTCTTTCACGAGATATTTAAACAAACAA
>JAJOZX010002242.1:662500-685909 GCA_023014485.1 Bathynomus jamesi
CATGCCCCTGAATGGAATGATCAATTGAGCCGGTTTAAAATTTCGGATGATAACCAAAACAACCTCTTACAAATACTACAACCGGTAACCATTTTCTCAAAATCTGCCGTTAGTATCACTATTGTATGTGCTATTATCCTCGGTATATTTGTGGTGAAAAGATCATTCTGGGAACAAAGAAAACCAAGTGACACGGAACATGAAACTATTTATGCACGACCAAGAGTGCGTACCCAGACCACGTGAACTAGACTTAACCACCCGACTATGTTGTATATATAAATCTGTATTATAAAACCAATAGTTCTCATCTAGTTAGCATAAGTTAGGATGTTACATTATTATATTAATATCATTCTAGAGGGAAGAGCCCTGTAAAAATGAACCATAAATAACTCCCATATTCCCCTTCGAGCCTTGCTCTCTTCAGAAGAACTTAGTCGTTAAAACTTTCCGGATACGCTATAAGAAGAATCCGGAACCTTCAGCATTTTTAGTAAGTCTATCAAAGTCCTCCGAGCCACTATAGAAGAACTCGGACAGTAATATAGAAGAAAACTACTGCAAGTCACACATCCGTTGCTGCCACCTAACCAGAACCCCCCGTCGATTCCGAACCACCCCAGGGCCATAGACGGAGAGTTTAACAACTGTCGACCCTTTAACCAGGATCTTCACGACTCCAGGATTCTTCCAGTCTTCCAGACCCTGGAACCAGAACCAACACCCAGTTGACCGGCGTGTCACGACTTCTAGTTCGTCACATCCACCCTTGAACCGGTTCTCCACGCCTAGTTTTCATCCAAGAACAAGTGGCCAGCAAGACACGTCTTCAGGACACGTCTCTAAGGATTTCGCCGTAGGAATCTTGTTAAGTACAACTCTTTTTTAAAATAATTTCTAAACATTTGAAAAGTCATTATTATTAACAATTAATATTTAATTTTGAGCCAGAATTAACACAAAACACAGTGAACACTTCAGACACCAGTGATACATTTTTTTATTGAAAACAGTATTGTCACAGAATTATTGTCACAGAATTGTCACAGAATTATTGTCACAGAATTATTTTCAGTTATTTTTACTATTCTAGTAGGTATAGTATAATTTTATTTAATGTACCAAACATAGTATTACCATACCTTCACGTACATTCGAGTGAAATTTTGTTTACATTTTTATTTTTGTTTACAATCTTTTCAAATTTTCCCCTAGTTAGGCAAATTGTTGTGCATTTATTTTTTTTAGATAGTGTAGTTAGGAAAACCCCTTAATTGATCATTCCATAAATTAAGATCGGTCAAGCAGACCTAATTAGAACACATTAATAAGTACCTTCACATATGAGCGATTCAGACGGTGCGCTTTCTGACATCGAAAATTTAGTTACACCCATTTTTCCACCTACCCCGCACCCTTCAAACATATTCCCAAACACACAAGCCAATATGTCTCAGTCTCAAACCCCCGCCCCAGCATACATTAACTTAGGCAGACTAGTAAACCTTCCTCATACTGTTTTAATTTTTAAGGGGACCATAGATAATCGTTTTGTTGAACCACGCGTAAGACCTTGGGTTGAATCTTTAGAGCAACATTTCTTACGCGAAAATATTACCGATAATGATATAAAAATTAGGGAAGCAAAAAGATTTATCGACCCGAAAGAAGGGAATGCTCATGACACAGTCACTTACGTCCCATCAATTAGCGAAGCTACAACATGGGACGATTTTAAACAAAACTTATTAGAATTTTTTAAAGAAATAACCCTAGCACAACCCTTAGCCACGTTAGAAGCAGTCTTCCAAGTTAAATGGAAGAAAGAGGAACACGAAGATTTAAACAATTTTATTACACGTACACATAAACTTGTAGGAGAAGCCCTCCGGGCCGCAGAAAATGCATGTGGCATAACTTTCACTTCGAAACAAAGAAATCTAATAGTAGCCACAACCATTTACCAAAACCTACCCGGAGCACCTAAAAAAAAGTTTCAGGAGTTTTTAAATGTTGACAAACCTGTAAGTGTAGCCATAAACAAAACACGGGAACATTACCCCGATTTAGCAAACCAAACTACCGAAAGGGTAGAGAAACCCCTACATTATATTCAACAGCAGCAGCCACAACACCAACAACAACCCTATAAATCGAGGCCAATGCAGGGAACACCCCAGAAACAAGCCCCCCAAACCCAGAATACACGCCCTCCTCCACAGTGTTTTAACTGCGATAGCTTTGGGCACATGATAAGTCAATGTAATTACCCCTCGTATTGCTCCCACTGTCACGAACATGGTCATCGCCGTGGCGATCGCCAAAAGTGTGCTGATAAAGCCCCTGCAGGGTATAGACCCCACTTTCAGAAACCAAACCAACCACGTTCCCAAAACGTATCCCAAAAGTCATCCAATCCCCAGAAACCAGTCCATTCCCAGCCTCAGTCGAACTACCAACCCAATAGATCACGACCACAGGGTCAACCACACTCTTACCCCATGTACAAACCTCAGTACAACCAGCAAGGTCAACTAGTTCGGTACGTAGAAGTACCCGTGGAGGAATCATTTTCCCCAGAGACAGTTTTCAAGAACACCCTCCAGCGTATGATATTCCCGTAGAATATGACCCAGGTCCTCCCATAGAAGACCATTCGAGCCCTTTTTTAGACCCTACATTGGAGGCGGCAGTTCAACCTCCGCCTCCTAAATTACAGTAATGAACCCAGATACGCACACAAACTCCCCATCAGGATAATAGGTGCGGACCTCCTAGATTTAATAATAAATTGTAGCACCGATAACCAAGATTTAACTGCTCTCCTAGATACAGGAGCACACGCGACGTTAATTAAGAAACAATGTGTAGATGAATTATTAGAGAATACAAATTACAAATATGAACTTAAGGCACCATCCTGCCAACTCAGAGGAGTTACGGGCACACCCATACCTACATACGGAGAAATTGAGTTATATTTAGAAGTTGGAAACGCGGTATACCCCGCGAAATGTTGTATAGTGGACACAGTCGCCACCTTTCAGACAGACATCCTACTAGGTATGGATTTTTTTAACCGGAATCAATGGGAGATTTACCCAGCCGGAAAGTTAGTAAAGTGTCGAAATAGGACACACCATCTCCGTGAGAATGACAGACAGCTTAATGCTAATAGAATTAGTTCAGTTCAGATTTCCGAAAGAAATAGGAAACCCCCTCCACTTGATAGCAGTTCAAGTCAGCCGGTTGCATCCAGAGGGACAACCGCTCCAGAAATCAGACCCCAGGGTAATCAGTTCCAGTTGTTGAATCCAGTTGGATCAACACAGTCAGTTTCCAGTCAGCCAGTTTCCAGTCAGCCAGTTTCCAGTCAGCCAGCTTCAGTTCAGCCAATAAGGCAAATTTTAGTCGCCGAACCAGAATCAGATTCACAATTTTTCATATGCCCTACCGAGCATATAACAGTAGCACCTTATGAGAAGATTTGTTTCCTAGCAAAAGTAGTTAACAGTCAAGGAAAATTATTAGAGTCAGAGCGTACTCTGATTACAGAGAAAAGTAATTTCAAAAGAGATGTTCTTATTGCCCAAGTCCTTAGTCAGAGTCAGAATTCAGCTATCCCTGTTGTTTGTTTAAACAAAGGAAAAAGTCCTATAGAATTAACTTCAAATCAGAAAATAGGAACTGTTTCCACAGTAGAAGTAGATTCAGATTTCCCCATCAGTATGATAAATCGTGTTTCCAGTTCCTTAGAGTTAAATCCTTCAGTATTAAAAGAAGAATATAAGAAATGTCTGGAGCACTCCCTTCAGGAGTCACCAGCTTTACAGGATCCCAAACTAATGGAATCACTTCTCGATTTCCTGATAAGAAATAGAGATGTGATTGCCCTAAAAGGAGATCCTCTGGGCCGAACTAATTTGGTCCCTTTTGAAATCAAGTTGGAACCCAATTCCAAACCCATTTTCATTCCTCCCTATCGGGTTCCACATTCCCAGTTAGTCACTATTGAGGAACACATCAAGGACATGTTGGAGCAGGATGTCATTCAGCCTTCAGCTAGTCCCTGGTCCGCTCCTATGATTCTCGTCTCCAAAAAGGACGGAACATCTCGCCCTTGTATAGATTTTAGACGCCTGAACAACATTACCATCCCAGACCGTTTCCCGATTCCAAACATGCAGGAAACAATTCTGAACGTAGGGAAAGCGAACTTCTTTTCATCCCTCGATTTAGCATCGGGTTATTGGCAAATGGAGGTCAGTCCCGAATCTCGGGCATTGACTGCTTTCTCCACTAACCGAGGCCATTACGAATTCCAGGTTTTACCTTTCGGAGTCCGAAATGGGCCTGCTAATTTCTCTAGGTTGATGAATATAGTCCTTTCCGACCTATTAGGTGTCGAAGCTCTCGTTTATCTTGACGATATTATCGTCTACAGTTCGGACATAAAAACACACTTTCAACGCCTTCAGAATGTGCTATCACACTTGAGAAAAGCACACCTTAAACTGAAGCTTGCAAAGTGCAATTTTTTACAAGAATCCCTGGTATACCTAGGATTCCTACTCTCGTCCACAGGAATTAAACCTGATCCAGCCAAACTCGAAGCCCTGGAAAGGTACCCTGTACCCAAACCATCGACGACGCCCGTGCATTTATTGGTTTTGTCGGATTCTATCGGAACTTTATCCCCCAATTTTCAATATTGCTAAACCCATTACTAATTTGTTCCAGAAAAATTCGAAATTTAACTGGGAATCCGATCACCAACATGCCTTTGAAACTTTAATTAATAAACTAACCTGTCATCCCATTTTACAATATCCTGATTACACAAGACCCTTCATCATAGCCACAGATGCTTCCTCCTATGGACTAGGAGCCGTCCTGTTACAGGACGTAGACGGTGTGGAATTACCCATTGCTTATGCCAGTCAACTTCTCTCTGCACCTCAACGGAATTATTCCACTACGGACCGAGAGGCCCTAGCGGTATATTGGGCTTTGAAAAAATTCCGAAATATCGTCTATGGCTACGATGTAACCATCAAGACTGATCATAAGCCACTCACGTACCTCTTCAAGGACAAGCTACTTGAAGGACGATTGAGTAGATGGGCTCTGTTGATTCAGGACTTTGCAGCGAAAATCGTATACAAACCGGGAAAACTGCAAGTTATTCCAGACGGATTGTCGAGACTCAAGCCCGACGCCCAAGTGAATAAAATAGGAATTCTTCCTGTGTTCGACTACGAGTGTCTGCAATACTCCCAACAACAGGACCAACACACCCAGAACCTTCGGGCGCGCCTGGAACAAAAGGAACCATCGAAGGTAAAAGAACAGTACAACCTCAAAGATGGGCTCGTACATTTCAGGAACGAAGATGGAAACGACCTCGTGGAGATACCAAAGGATCTCGTCGATATAGCCATTGGACTTTGTCACGACTCACCTTTGTATGGACACATGGGGCCGGATCGCACCATCAAGAGTCTTTTGGAGCGATACCACTTTCCCGAGATGAACAAAAAGGTACAAGAATACATCGCCGAATGTCCGTCGTGTTTAAAGCATAAGGGCAACGTACCATCCACAGCTCCGATGCATAAATATCCAGTATGCCAAAGGCCCTGGCAAAGAACTGGAATGGATATACTGGGACCATTTCCCAAAACGTCAAAGGGAAATCAGTACATCATTGTGTTTACGGACCACTTCTCGCGTTACAGCGAAGTAGCCGCCATTCCAGACCAGACCTCGGAAACTGTGGCAAGAGCCCTAGTGGAACGCGTCATCCAAAATCATACCACTCCTTCCATCCTAATCTCGGATAACGCCCTTAGTTTCACTTCCAAACTGTTCGAGTCACTCTGTAACATGTGTAAAATTAAAAATACACACATTGTGGCATACCATCCGCAGGCAAACGGCTTAGTGGAAAGGCACAATCGAAAGATCTTGGAAGCCCTGCGCCACGTTGTCGATGCATCCTCCCGTACATGGGATGATTCCCTTCCCATGGTACAAACAGCCATCAACAATGGCTATAATGTGTCCATCGGGGACACCCCTCATTTCGTCCTCTATCACTACGACAAGCGTCTACCTTTTGATTTGCCCGACCAAACCGACCCGGCAGTTCTAACATCTTCCGAAATGGCAGAAGCAAATCAGCAACTAGCTGAACGATCTTTCAAGATTTTTGACATAATCCGCTATGCCCTCGACCAACGAAACCAACAGATGGAGCAAGAGCAACATAGGCGTCATCCCCGTCAACGGACTATAATCGTCGGTATGCGATGTTATCTGAAGAGCGTGAAACCGCCAGGTGCTCATCGCAAATTATACCCAAAATGGGATGGCCCATATAGGATTATGAAAAACCTCGGAAAAAATCGTTATGAAATCCTCGACCTCCGGGATCATTCCAAACTAAAGATCATTCACGCTGACAATTTGAAGATAGCTTCCGAACAACACCTTCCCAAAAAACAGCTGCCAGGCGTTCGAGCCGCCTATCCTTCAAAAGGTCAAGATATTAACAAATCGGGCAGGGATCAAAAAACTGAAGTGGTCACCGCGGGAACCGCTACCATGACGAAGATTGGTACCTCGTAATACCACCATTACTCGAGGCAATCTCTGAACAAGAGGAGGCCCCAGAGCCAAGCGTCCCATCGGACCCAGACCCTGGAGAAACCCCTTCGAGAGGATCACTCAGTGGAACTCCACCATCTCCTCCAACTCCACCATCTCCTCTGTCACCACCCTCGCCGATTGATGATCGACGCACGGACCCTACATACCGCCCGCAAATGCATCACCCACGTGAACTAGAACCTTCACATAAGAAACGAACCCGCTCAGAATCCGAGCTCAACGGTCGACCCCCATTGCCACCAAAACGAGGCCGACCCCTTCGCCCACAAACACAAGTATCCACACAAGTATCCACACAACTACCCCCAGCTCCGTATAACTTAAGGCGTAGAAATGAATAAAATTGTCCCCCTTATAATTTTCCAAATTATTTACTCTTGTAGACCTAGCATTAAAATTTCTACCGGAGTTGTTATAGAAAAACTTGCAGAAGGTAAATTTTTGAAAGGGCACGCAGACCTTTATATAAATTTGCAACCCCCTGCTAGAATTAAAATCAATCTCCTTCAGATACAAACCCAATTAAAAACGTTTGAAAGTAAAGTCCAGAATTCTTTCCAAGGAAAAGATCAGATTAGTCGCGTTCTGTTAGAAAATACCCTCGAAAATATTCAAACTACAGCACGCGCCCTATCAGAAATATTAGCCTTACCATGGATACAAACTGAAACTAAAAATTCAGAAAACTTTAACCAAAGAAGTAAAAGGGGACTGATAGATATAGGAGGGAAACTGTTCAAAGGTTTATTCGGATTAGCAACCGAAGAAGATATTAAAAGAATTGAACTTAAATTGAATCTCTTCGCGCGAAATCGACAATATAATGGACACATGTTAGAACAAACTATTAGGTCATTACACGAAAACAATCGCTTCCTCCTCTCCCGGACAGATTCACATACCTTGAATCCATGTTAGCTCAATACAAAGAACACAAAAGATATCTAGAATTAATAGAGATAATGAACCTACAAGTAACCCTAATCGATAAATACTTACAACGAATAACTACGATTCATTCCAAGGTTTTGCGTGCAACCCAGCTAGCCCATGGAAAAATCACTCTTTCCACCCTAATACCATGGGAAATACTTCAGTCCTTGATTCACACCGCCCAGTCACAATTAAAATTATCACCCATATTCCCACTCAACCACACTAATTACCCTCAATTTCTAGAATACACCTGGACTGTACATGGACCACGCCCCTACACATACCTCATAATTATACCATTTTTCGATGTCCTCACTTATGACGTATATAAATTTCACCCTTTCCCAACACCCTACCAAAATAACTCTAATGTCTATCGATTGTATTTACCCACCGTACCACCTTACCTTTTCCTCACCAAAGATCTATCAGCTTATTCTATGATGTCAGATAGCGACGTCCGGCATTGCCGATTCCCGCAACCAAATAAACAACTCGTCTGCCCTCCACTCAAACCAGTTATTCTTCCAACTACTAGGTCTTGCTTTATCGATTTAATTCGTGACCGGCATGCCCCGTATGTTCATTTAAAAAATTTATTCCCCTAAAACCATCCAACTACGAATTGGACCAGACATCTGGGTTTCCTTCGCGAACAGGACTGCCGCTACTCTCGAGTGTCCATCGAATTATTCCCTCATTACAATCCCTATGGTTATTCGGCTACCAATTGGTTGCTCCTTGCGTTCAAAAGCCCTCCAAATATACAACCCGTATAAGGTTACCCTTAATAACTCATACCCATTCCCGTCGCAAATTAAATTTAAACCCGTCATAGAGATCTTAAATCTCTCCATAAAACCTGTAACCATCCTACCCGAACTACATGCCCCTGAATGGAATGATCAATTGAGCCGGTTTAAAATTTCGGATGATAACCAAAAAACCTCTTACAAATACTACAACCGGTAACCATTTTCTCAACATCTGCCGTTAGTATCATTATTGTATGTGCTATTATCCTCGGTATATTTGTGGTGAAAAGATCATTCTGGGAACAAAGAAAACCAAGTGACACGGAACATGAAACTATTTATGCACGACCAAGAGTGCGTACCCAGACCACGTGAACTAGACTTAACCACCCGACTTATGTTGTATATATAAATCTGTATTATAAAACCAATAGTTATCATCTAGTTAGCATTAGTTAGGATGTTACATTATTATATTAATATCATTCTAGAGGGAGAGCCCTGTAAAAATGAACCATAAATAACTCCCATATTCCTATACTATCTTATTCTTCATGTAATTCTTGTATTCATTTATATAGTTCTTGTATCCATTTTAAGAAAAAGTATCCATTTTAAAAAGTCATGTGTTATATGGTTCATGTATTTATATAATCCTGTATATTCTTATATATTTAACTTTATATTATGCCTATACTCATATGTATGTACGACTTAGGGTGGATCGATTTTACATTTTTTTCGATTCCATATTCTAATAGAGACAAAAACTTGCGCATGCATGAGAAAATAGCCTCTGCAAAATCTTAGCTTAATAGGTAATTCATCTTCTGCCCCCGGCAGAGCGATGAAAATCATATTTTAGTAGTCAAAAACGTATTTTTAAACCCTAGCCTAGAGTCATAAAATTTTGCGTGTGTGTTATTTCATGCTTAAGCAACGATATAAATGCTATGAGAAATGTATAAATGCATTATTTAAGACAAAGAGCCGATCTGAAAATATGTATATTATACAGCTATTCAGAAGCTAATTCAGAGGCTGAGCACTACCTGTACATTTTAGCAGTAAATTTACAGTTGAAGATAGTTTTTATCTTATCCTTCGAGCATTGCTCTCTTCAGAAGAACTTAGTCATTAAACTTTCCGGATACGCTATAAGAAGAATCCGGAACCTTCAGCATTTTTATTAAGTCTATCAAAGTCCTCCGAGCCACTATAGAAGAACTCGGAGAGTAATATAGAAGAAAACTACTGCAAGTCACACATCCGTTGCTGCCACCTAACCAGAACCCCCCGTCGATTCCGAACCACCCCAGGGCCATAGACGGAGAGGTTAACTATATATATATATATATATATATATATAACACATATATATATATATAATATATATATATATGTATATGTATGTATATATATATATATATATATATTAGGGTGTCTCTTATTTTCGAAGTGTTGATTTTTTTAGGTTGCGCCCCCTCAACCAGTTCCATTGGTTGAAAAAACATCACATAAAATGTTTTTTGGATTGAACAATTTTTAGAGGTCGCCCCCGCTTATTAAAGTTCATAAAATATAGCTATTATTTATGCAATTAATATTTGAAATTACTAGCAGTTGTCAAGTATACTAAACATATGTTTTTAATTAATTAATCATCATATTTATGATGAATTCAATTAAATGAATATATTAGAGATAATTGTCAAGTTTGTAGCTGAAAATATTGCTTGATAAGACAAGCTCAACCTGTTTAAACATGTTTCATCAAGAATGCTCCAGATTATGTTGCAATTGTTTATTTGTCATCATTCAGTGTTCTGCTGTCATAAGTAAAAGGTGTGTAACTGTGTATCACTATACTTCTTTTTTGCTATTATCAGATAATAAACTATGTTATTTATATTTTTCACAATTATTTATACTGATTTTGTTATTAGTGTTTGAAAAAAATTTAAGGAATTTAATGAAAAAATTAGAATTTATGCTCTTATACACATATTATGAAGTTTTAAACAATGTTGCTATTTGTCATAAAGAATTTAATTTAGTTCAATGGAAATTTTACCTGACATGTGTTTCATGATCTGTGTTTCTATCAGTGGCGTCACTAGAGGGCTGCGGGGGGTTTTTGTGCAGTGTTTGAGCAGAAATTTATTATTTTTTATAAAAATATCCCTGTAGTTAGTTATAACAACAAAAACATTTTTCGTAAGCCCAGCTTACATGTATCAATATACCAACTTTTTGAACCTTCTAATGCGCTCCGGTCAGAGCTGTCATTATTACCCAATTACAATGACGCTTCGAATCACGTGGTTTCGTCTGCACGCTCTACAAGCACGCGCTGTTGTTTTTCGTTGCTGCTGGTGTTTTATAGTCGCTGATTTTGTCAAATTTTCTGTTGTTTTAGCTACAATATTGTGGTAATTAGTATTTGTGAACCTATATCAATAACTTTTTTGAGAATGAAGTAGTAATTAAAGGAAAAAAATGAGAAAAATAAAAAAAGGCTTCCGCTCAGTTGTTGCAGCCTCAAATTTATGAGTATATTTCCATATGCATTTGTCTACAACTTCTACATTATTTGGGCCGTTATTGATTATGCAAACCTAATCCATTAATGTATCTCATGTAACGGTAAAGTTTAACGTTAAAATGAACATAATTTTGATGTAGTTCTTAAACGTTTTTACTTCGAATTCTATTGTTTTCTTACCCAATTTTCACTTTAACCACATGAAACTATGTAAATGTAAATACATTTAGGCTTTGCGTATGATATTGTAATTTAAAGGAGTAATTTTAATTTTGCTAGTTGTTTATGTCACTACTATTGCCATTACATTCAGTGATATACGGGAATTACGATTTACGAGTAACATTAGTACAAAAAACATTACTAAGGATTCTGTATGGTCTGGTACGGGAGGAGGTCCATGGGGGGGGGGGTGACACCATGAGTTACCGCACTGGTTGACACCAACCCTAGTGACGCCACTGTTTCTAGTTCCAATAAAATAGCAAAATATAAATTTCTACTACAAAAATATTTATTCCTTGTTTCTTAGATTAAAAAATAATAGGAATAATAATTGAGAAAAATACGTTAGATTTATAAAATAGACCAAATTAACTTTTACCAAATTTTTTTTTTTTTGTAATTTAAAAAAGTCAAAACAGTGATTTAGCCCTGCTCTACAAAACCATAACACTACATTAATATTTTGTTTTCTTATTTTGCAGATGAATACAAGAAGACCATTCTATTTGCTGGGATCTACAGTAGATGAGATTAAAGGCTCAAAGCTGCCCCCATATAGGCAAGCTTTTGGTTATTTTATGCACCTCCACAGAGAGAAAAACATGACAATCCGCGATGCTTTGCGTCAATCTATTCGAGCCACAATAGTTATCTGGGATAAGGCCAATATTCCTACTCAGCAGGAACCTCGTGCCATGAAGAAGTTAGAGAATTTCTTTAACGAATGGACTTGCTTAAAAAAGCATGCTTCCAGAACAAGCCAGAGCCATAAAACCAAGGAGGCTGATTTTGTAGAGCGATTGGAAGATCTCTTTGACATCGCTCATGGAGACGCTGAGAAGCTGATCAAGAATCGTGAGGACTGGGAGTTCCTTCAACTGCGAAGACAAAAAGGTCGTCCTGGCTCAATCGGTGGTGTGGACACTGTACATCTTCACCGCACAAAAAAATGCAGTAAAACGGTTGGAAGCTGAGGCAGAGAGAAAAAGAAAGTCAGAATCTTTGATGGAGGCGTCTACTAGTCAAGTTGTACTGGCTTCTTCCACATCTTCCAGCAACACTGATGAAACTGAGAATGAGGAGGAGGAGCCCAAAGGAGCTTGTGCTTTACCAAAATCTAAGAAAAAACGAGGCATGAAAAACATCATGACTATTCAGATGTCTGCTGCCCTGGATCGTACACAAATTTCCTCTAGAAAGGCAACATTTATCCTCGCAGAGGCAACTAAAAGCTTTGGTTTGGACGCTTCAGATTACAACATAAACCAACATTCTATCCATCGCCTTCGAAATAAGAACCGAGCTCGTCATGCTAAAGAACTTAAGGAGCATTTCCATGGAGAATGTTCTATGACAGTCCACTGGGATGGCAAGATGATGGAGGACCTCACCTCGCACAAGCACATTGATCGTCTCCCAGTACTTGTGTCAGGACCTGGTGTTGAACAGCTGCTTGGTGTCCCCAAAATCCCAAACTCAACTGGAGAAGCACAAGCTGAAGCCGTCTTTAACTGCCTGAATGAATGAGGAATTACAGAGAGAGTAAAAGCAATTTGTTTCGATACAACAGCTTCAAACACGGGTCAATAAAGTGGAGCGTGTGCTCTCATCGAAGCAAAATTGGGACATGATGTTTTGTACTTGCCTTGTAGACACCATGTTTTAGATTTATTGTTGGGAGCTGCATTTGAAGCAACATTGGGATCTACATCAACTGGTCCAGAGATATTGATCTTTAAGCGTTTTCGTGACAATTGGACTTCTGTTGATCAAAGCCAGTTCCAAACAGGTGAGACAGACACGATTACTAAAGAAGCAATTATCCAGTCTAAAACTGAACTAATTCAGTTTGCTAGATCCCAGGCACCTATGCTACGGGATGACTATCAAGAACTTTTGGATCTGTCCATCATCTTTCTTGGAGGTGTCCCCAATAAAGGCATCAAGTTTCGTGCACCAGGTGCCATGCATCGAGCTCGCTGGATGTCCAAAGCGCTCTATTCTATCAAGATGTGGCTTTTTCGAAACCAGTTCAAGATGACTAAGACTGAAGAACGAGGAATTCGAGATCTTTCCCTTTTTTCTGTTCTCATCTATATGAAGGCTTGGACAACATCCTCACTCCCTATTGAAACCCCATTTAATGACTGGCTCCTTATGAGGTCATTGATTAATTATCCTAACAAAAAGATTTCTGATGCAACTAAAAAAAAGCTCTCTAACCACTTATGGTACCTGTCTGAAGAAGCAGTTGGTCTTGCTTTCTTTGATGAGCGAATTACTACAGATGTAAAGAAACGCATGGTAAAGGCATTAGAAGATGAGTCCACTGATAGACCACCCAAGCGTCCTCGGATTCCTGAATCGACCTTCTGCTCTGGTGAAGGACTACACCAACTTGTTACAAGAAATACTAGAGAATTCTTTACTAAGCTGAATTTGCCAGAAGGATTTCTGAACAAGGCACCCAGCACTTGGACATCCAACTGTGAATATTTAAGGGCCAGAGCTATTGTTGCAGCTCTATCTGTTGTAAATGACCGGGCAGAACGTGCAGTAGCTTTAGTTCAAGAGCTGAATAAGAAATTGACAGTGGGGGAAGAGCAGCTCCAGTTCCTGCTCCAAATTGTTGCAAAACACCGCCAGAGTCACCCAGTTCCATCAAAAACTGTTCTTCTCAAAAAATAACCATCAATGAGGTCGCACCTTAAAATACACCATATTGTATAATCATTGTATATTAAATAAATGTTGTATAAGGAAATAATGCTAATTAAAGTAATTAAAGTATGTAAATAGCACTGGCATTTTGAATTTATCTCTATATAATAAACTAATGGTTTTTTTTGTAGCAATGCTTCATTGCTGATTGTATATAAAAAAGAGCCAGGAAGGATTTTGGATAGGAGAAAAAGGATTGGGATAAAGAAGGATTGAGGACCAAAGGATGGATTATAACAACATCAAGGATAGGTTAGAAAAGGATCAATGATAAATAAGAAGGCCTATACTTATAAAAACGAATCAAACTAAAAAAAGAAGGAAGGAATTATGTGTATAATGAGCATAATCATATGTCAGGAGCTATTATGCCATGGTCACCATTTTTATTAGCCGGGGGCGACCCCTAAATATGAGCCAATTTGTGTCAAACTTTCAAGTTTTAGTTTTTATGCTAAATGGAACTATTTTAGGGGGCGCAGATAAAATAATTCAACATTTCAATTTTTGACTACCCAATAAGAGACACCTAATATATATATATATGTATATATATATGTATATATATATATATGTATATATATATATGTATATATATATATGTATATATATATATGTATATGTATATACTGTATATATATGTACATATATATGTATATATATATATGTATATACAGGGTGGGCGGAAAGTAGCTCCCTATTTTGGATTGGTAAAAAAATACTTATATTATTCATTTATTTCAGAAAAAATAATATGAAAAGGTAGGCATACATGGTAGGTTTTCTCTAAAATTCAATGTGGGCTCCAACTCTTTCCACCAGCTTCTGGAGCCGCCCAGGAATGGCGTCCACTGACTTTAGCAGGAACTCCGGCGGGATGGAGGACATGACTTCCCGAATTCGGTCCTCCAGTTCTTCCAATGTCCTCGGTTTGGTGCGGTAGACTTCTTCCTTTACCCACCCCAAAGAAAGAAGTCGCACGGTTACCGCTGAAAAACGGCAGAATCGGTTCAGTGTAACGGTGTGGTGTGGTATGACCTCAGATCAGGTTGTGGGCCCGTTCCTTCTGCGCAACACCATGAATGCTGAGCGGTACCTTGCTATGTTGCGAAACGAGGTCTGGCCGGTTGTCAGCACATGGGAGAACATCGACGATCTGATATTTATGCAAGATGGCGCCCCTCCGCACTTCGCTCTTGTTGTCCGTGAGTGGCTGGATGCCCACTTCCCTGGGCGTTGGATGGGTCGTCGTGGTCCACATCAATGGCCAGCCAGGAGCCCCGACTTGACACCGTGCGACTTCTTTCTTTGGGGGTGGGTAAAGGAAGAAGTCTACCGCACCAAACCGAGGACATTGGAAGAACTGGAGGACCGAATTCGGGAAGTCATGTCCTCCATCCCACCGGAGTTCCTGCTAAAGTCAGTGGACGCCATTCCTGGGCGGCTCCAGAAGCTGGTGGAAAGAGTTGGAGCCCACATTGAATTTTAGAGAAAACCTACCATGTATGCCTACCTTTTCATATTATTTCTTCTGAAATAAATGGATAATATACGTATTTTTTTACCAATCCAAAATAGGGAGCTACTTTCCGCCCACCCTGTATATATATATATGTATATATATATATTTATATATATATGTATATATATATATATATATGTATATATATATATATGTATATATATATGTATATATGTATATATATATAATATTAATAATATATATATATATATATATATATATATATATTATATATATAATATATATATATATATATATATATATGTGGGTATATATGTAAAAAGTGAACAATGAACAATTCCTACACCATCATTATATGAATTCATTGTCCATTTTTACATAAGAAACCAAAAATCACATAAGCGAGTTTTGGATAGAATTTCGATTTGTAATAATGACTTATGCACTATGACGTCATAAAATAACTTTATTCTCTTTACGTTTCCCACTCTGTCTCTAATTTGTTCTTGTAAATCTTCCTAATAATGATTTGTACTATACGTAAAAATTCAATAACTATGACGTCACATTTTCCCTTCATCATATATCTAGTATCAAATGTATGAAAATTCTTTAACATCATGCTAAGGACGAAACACTATAGAAGTCATTATTTATATGTTATGAGTATAAACATTATTATTCAACCATACTCATTCTTACATTCATGTTCTTTCTCGACCGCTATCCTTTATTAATTTTATTACTTATTCATTCATCTACCTATTGTCTACTTATGCCCTATCAACTTATCAGTCTATGTTTACTCGTGTCAATCATGAAATGCAAAACTTTCGCAGTTCGTTCGAGAACGCGAAAAAAGGTTCTCGTATTATTTTTTTCAATTTTATTTTTAATTATATTGACCTCCCGAGATGAACTCAAAAATGCTGAGGTTAAGTGATCGAAATTCCGCTTATCACAGCAGAATTCGAATGCTCAAAGTTAAAAAGTCTCCTTTCCCTCTGATTCGAATTTATAACATTATCATGCGTTATGTTATATTATGTGTGTTATGTGCCCATGTACTTTGTATTATATTTCTAACATCTTAATTGTCTATTAATATGAAACACTGTCAAAACAAGACAAAGTTATAGTAACTGTTTAATTGTAATTAACTGTAAATTAACAATAACTTGTAATGTACTTTAATGAAACTGTAATGAACAATAACTTGTAATGTACTTCAGTGAAACTAATTAAATGTAATGATTTAATTTATAATGTAAGAATGTACTTTAATAGAAGTGTAATTAAACAATGAGTGAATATGAATTAATTGGTAATTGTAATCCATAATTGTAATCGTAATTGTAATGAACCAAAATTAATACGTACTCAGTCGTGTACTCAATTTGTACTCATGTGCACTATTACGAAATGATATCGCCGTCAAAAAATGTAAACTCGGCAAAAATATACGATTAGTTTTATTTATATATTTTTTTTTTTTAGTTTTTAGTTGAAATCTTCCAAAAAACATCTGATCATGTGTTTAAAAAGGGGGGAAATTTAATCTTCAACTGTTCTCCCCCAAACATTTAAGTTATATTATACGTATAATTGTAAAAATACACCACTTCGGATTAGCACTTCAGATTACCACTTCATTTAAGGCACTTCTCCATTAGACTTCATATTAGCACCTCATTAGGAGGGGGCAGAGGCCCCTTGCCTCCTTAATATATTTTTAGATTCCGGCCTGAGCCATGGTCGAAAGAGGTCGAACCTCTACCCCTGTAAATTCAGAGCAATACCTGTAATTTTTAAGAAGTAAACCACAGTAAAAGAAGTTTTTATCTTTTTCCTTCGAGCCGTGCTCTCTTCAGAACTTAGTCAAGTCGACAAGTTATAAAAGAAAAGTCGATAATTTTTAGTATCAGAAAAAGGATCAGAGAATCATTGAAAGAAAAGAATTAACAGTGTCGACCCCATAAAGCGAGAGAAAAGAATTAGAAAGTTATAGAAGAAAAGTATATAGAAGAAATATCCGTTGCAGCCTCCTAACCAGAACCCCCCCGTCGAATCCGAACCGACTCAGGGCCATAAAGGGAGGGTTAACAGCTTGTGACCCTATAGCCAGGATAAACAAAAATTGGCGACCCTACTATCAAGATGATTTTCAGAAGAATAGTTTTAAGACGAATGATTTTAACCAGAATCATTTTAAGAAGAATGAATTTTAGAAGAAGAATTATTTTAAGAAGAAGAATTATCTTAAGAAGAATTATTATTTTAAGAAGAATTATTTTAAGAAGAAGAATTTTTTTAAGAAGAATTATTTTTAGAAGAATATTTTAAAGAAGAATATTTTAAAGAAGAATATTTCAAGAAGAATATTTCAAGAAGAATATTTCAAGAAGAATATTTCAAGAAGAATATTTCAAGAAGAATATTTCAAGAAGAATATTTTAAGAAGAGGATCTTAACATATTGGAGACCCTTTACCAGGATCTTAACAGATTTTAAGATGTTTAACAAGAAGATGTTTAACAAGAAGATGTTTAACAAGAAGATGTTTAACAAGAAGATGTTTAACAAGGAGATGTTTAACAAGTGGCCACTCTTTGGCCAAGAATAGAAATTACCATGCATCAGGATAAAAAGAAGATTTTAAGAAGATTTTAAGAAGAGGCCACTCTTTGGCCAAGATAGAAATTACCCTGCATCAGGATGAGAAGATTTTAAGAAGATTTTAAGAAGATTATTTTAAGAAGAGGCCACTCTTTGGCCAAGATAGAAATTACCCTGCATCAGGATAAAAAGAAGATTTTAAGAAGATTATTTTAAGAAGAGGCCACTCTTTGGCCAAGATAGAAATTACCCTGCACCAGGATAACAAGATTATTTTAAGAAGAAGAAGATTTTAAGAAGAGGCCACTCTTTGGCCAAGATAGAAATTACCCTGCATCAGGATAAAAAGAAGATTTTAAGAAGATTATTTTAAGAAGAAGATTATTTTAAGAAGAGGCCACTCTTTGGCCAAGATAGAAATTACCCTGCATCAGGATAAAACCAGTTGACCGGCGTGTCACGACTTCTAGTTCGTAACGTCCACCCTTGAACCGGTGCGTCACGACTCCAAGTTCTTCACGCCTAGTTTTCATCCAGGAACAAGTAGCCAGCAAGACGTCTTCAGGACACGTCTCAAGGATTTCCTCATAGAAAATTTTGTTAAGTACATTTTGTTTTTTAAGTAATTTATAAACACTTGAAAAGTCACTATTATTAACAGTTAATAATGAGTATCAAATCAGAATTTACAAGAAACACAGTGAACATTTCAGACACCAGTGATACATTTTTTTTAGTGAAACAGTAATTTTCACAGAAGTTAAAAGTCACAAAAGTTAAAAGTCACAAAAGTTAATTGTAACAGAGAGTTAATTGTAATAGAGTTAATTGTAACCGAGAGTTAATTGTAACCGAGAGTTAATTGTAACAGAGTTAATTTCAAGAGAGTTAATTTCAAGAGAGTTATTTTCACTGTTATATTCAGTATAGAATAATTTTATTTTTATGTACCTTCCCGTACATTAGAGTGAAATATTGTTTACATTTTTTTTTTTTTGTTTGCAAATTTTTTTCAATTACTGAATTGAATTGACTTGCAAATTAAGAGAGAGAGTTTACAGAGAGTTTAGAGATTTATAAAGATACTTGAAGTAATTTTGAAGTCATTTTTTTTTGTCATTTTTTTTTAAGTCATTTTTGAAGTCATTTTTTTGAAGTCAGTTTTGAAGTCAGAAGGTTGCACCAAGAGGGTCAACCAAACCCCAGAGGTTAATCGTCTCCACTTGATAAAGATCAAGTGCAGTCATTTTCCATTTTTCAGTTAATCTTCACTTGACAAGCGTTCAAGTTAGACAGTTTAAGTTTCAAGATACTTGACAAGCGTTCAAGTTAGTTTCAGAATACTTGAGAAGCGTTCAAGTTAGTTTCAGAATACTTGAGAAGCGTTCAAGTTAGTTTCAGAATACTTGACAAGCGTTCAAGTTAGTTTCAGAATACTTGACAAGCGTTCAAGTTAGTTTCAGAATACTTGACAAGCGTTCAAGTTAGTTTCAGAATACTTGACAAGCGTTCAAGTTAGTTTCAGAATACTTGACAAGCGTTCAAGTTAGTTTCAGAATACTTGACAAGCGTTCAAGTTAGGTTCAGAATACTTGATAGAGTTCAAGTTAGGTTCAGAATACTTGATAGAGTCCAAGTCAGAGTTTTATTCGAAGTCAGAGTTATATTCGAAGTCAGAGTTATATTCGAAGTCAGAGTTATATTCGAAGTCAGTGTGTTATATTGGAAGTCAGAGTGTTATATTGGAAGTCAGAGAGTTATATTGGAAGTCAGAGAGTTATATTCGAAGTTAGAGAGTTTTATTTGAAGTTAGAGAGTTCAAGTCAAAGTTAGTTTTTAAGTCGAAGTTAGTTTTCAAGTCTCAAGTTTTCAATGCAGTCAATTGAATTCAACCTTTTTTTGTTGTTCAAGAGAATTTAATTCAACCTTTTTTTTGTTGTAAAAGAAAATTAAATTCAACCTGAATTGACCGATTTGCGTCTTTGGTTTAACCTTTTTTTTCTTTGTTTGTAAGACGGAAATTCACTGATTTGTCTTTCCCTTTTCATGCATTGTTATGTATATAAATATATAGTTATGTAATTCATTAATTGTAACAAAACCGTTTTTACAAAAGTTTTTAACGAGTTTTATAATTATTTGATTATATGATGACAGAAATAGCGTAACAATTAATCGATCATGTACCTAATTTATCCTGCTCTGTACGATCGGGAAATTTACCCGTATGACCGCACATACCCTAAATTTCAGTCATTTAATTTTTAATAAAACTTCTACACAATAAAACAGATGTATTTGTCTACATGCAAACAAGTTTTCAGACTAAAATATCAAATAATTCAAAATTCTATCAACATTCAACGAAAAAGCATGTTTTTTCTACTTAACAAGCAAAAATTATTAAAACCTTTTTAATATTTTTTTTATTATATAAAAATAATTTTTAATGAAAATTTACCTGTAATTAGATTTTATAATAATTGACCTTGAGCTTAAAGGATTTTGTAATAATAATAATGATAATAATAATAATAATAATAATAACAATAACAATAATTGACTTAAACTTAAAAGATTTTATAACCCATCTTAAATTATTATACATCATTTTTAAACTTTGTTAATTCAAAAAACCTTCCAAATCCCTACACATTTGACCATAGGTCTATACATCATCCACTACGTAATTCGATTTGTACCTACAGCAGTCAATAAAAATGCATGCACACTATATATACTATATATACAAACCTCATGCTAAAATCATTGGATATCACAATAAACTATTTCATTGCGCGTAATTTAATCTTAATCATTTTTGCTTACTATATATAAATTTTTGCTCATGCATTTATACAGTTAATTTAACAATCCTCTCAGCTAATCTGTCTCGAAATTATCAGATACACACTATATACCTAGTACACAAAAATACACACTAGACCACAGGTCTATACATCATCCATTACGTAATTCTATTTTTACCTACACTAGTCAATAAAAATTAGCTTATAGATTGTACGATTTATATTTTTCCCTTTTACCTATTCATTATGAATGTAATTTTCCCCACAGAAAAAAAAATAAAATTTTACTAAAAATTTTACAATATCATTCTTTGTCTAACTTAATTGGTTGTCTAAATTAATGTATTAATCCTATTAAATGTTTGTCTAAACTAAAGTATTAATCTTTGATTTTTTTATATTTTGTAAGCAAGTGTCATGTTAAAAAATTTGATTACTCTGCATTGTACTCGACCACGCGAAATCGTTCTGTATAAAATTTGTATTGTAACTAATGGTACCCTGTTAGGATGTTATTTTCTCATTGTATTGTATTAATGGTACCCTGTTAGGATGTTGTTTTCTCATTTGTATTGTATTAATAGTACCCTATTAAATTATTGTATAAATATCATTTTTTTAAAAAGGGGAGAGTAATGTAAAAAGTGAACAATGAACAATTCCTACACCATCATTATATGAATTCATTGTCCATTTTTACATAAGAAACCAAAAATCACATAAGCGAGTTTTGGATAAAATTTCGATTTGTAATAATGACTTATGCACTATGACGTCATAAAATAACTTTATTCTCTTTACGTTTTCCACTCTGTCTCTAATTTGTTCTTGTAAATCTTCCTAATAATGATTTGTACTATACGTAAAAATTCAATAACTATGACGTCACATTTTCCCTTCATCATATATCTAGTATCCAATGTATGAAAATTCTTTAACATCATGCTAAGGACGAAACTCTATAGAAGTCATTATTTATATGTTATGAGTATAAACATTATTATTCAACCATACTCATTCTTACATTCATGTTCTTTCTCGACCGCTATCCTTTATTAATTTTATTACTTATTCATTCATCTACCTATTGTCTACTTATGCCCTATCAACTTATCAGTCTATGTTTACTCGTGTCAATCATGAAATGCAAAACTTTCGCAGTTCGTTCGAGAACGCGAAAAAACGTTCTCGTATTATTTTTTTCAATTTTATTTTTAATTATATTGACCGCCCGAGATGAACTCAAAAATGCTGAGGTTAAGTGATCGAAATTCCGCTCATCACAGCAGAATTCGAACGCTCAAAGTTAAAAAGTCTCCTATCCCTCTGATTCGAATTTATAACATTATCATGCGTTATGTTATATTATGTGGGTTATGTGCCCATGTACTTTGTATTATATTTCTAACATCTTAATTGTCTATTAATATGAAACACTGTCAAAACAAGACAAAGTTATAGTAACTGTTTAATTGTAATTAACTGTAAATTAACAATAACTTGTAATGTACTTTAATGAAACTGTAATGAACAATAACTTTAAATGTACTTAGTGAAACTAACTAAATGTAATGATTTAATTTATAATGTAAGAAATGTACTTTAATAGAAGTGTAATTAAACAATGAGTGAATATGAATTAATTGGTAATTGTAATCCATAATTGTAATCGTAATTGTAATGAACCAAAATTAATACGTACTCATTCGTGTACTCAATTTGTACTCGTGTGCACTATTACGAAATGATATCGCCGTCAAAAAATGTAAACTCGGCAAAAATATACGATTAGTTTTATTTATATTTTTTTTTATTTTTATTGTTTTTAGTTGAAATCTTCCCAAAAACATCTGATCATGTGTTTAAAAAGGGGGGAAATTTAACCTTCAACTGTTCTCCCCCAAACATTTACGTTATATTATACGTATATTTGTAAAAATACACCACTTCGGATTAGCACCTCAGATTACCACTTCATTTAAGGCACTTCTCCATTAGACTTCATATTAGCACCTCATTAGGAGGGGGAAGAGGCCCCTTGCCTCGTTAATATATTTCTAGATTCCGGCCTGAGCCATGGTCGAAAGAGGTCGAACCTCTACCCCTGTAAATTCAGAGCAATACCTGTAATTTTTAAGAAGTAAACCACAGTAAAAGAAGTTTTTATCTTTTTCCTTCGAGCCGTGCTCTCTTCAGAACTTAGTCAAGTCGACAAGTTATAAAAGAAAAGTCGATAATTTTTAGTATCAGAAAAAGGATCAGAGAATCATTGAAAGAAAAGAATTAACAGAGTGTTTACCATAAAGCGAGAGAAAAGAATTAGAAAGTTATAGAAGAAAAGTATATAGAAGAAATATCCGTTGCAGCCTCCTAACCAGAACCCCCCCGTCGAATCCGAACCGACTCAGGGCCATAAAGGGGGATCATATATATATATATATTAATATATATATATATATATATATAGTGTATATGTATATATATATATATATATATATATCTATATTAATATATAATATATATATATTATATATATATATATATATATATATATTAATATATATATATATTAATATATAAATAAATATAATATATATATATTATATATAATATATATATATATATATAGATAAATATATATAT
>JAJOZX010002243.1:0-85000 GCA_023014485.1 Bathynomus jamesi
ACAAACTTACTCTTGTGATTGACCCCTACTAATATTCCAACTTTCCCTCTACTTGTTCTCAGCATACTCACAATATGAAACACCACAAGCTCCCAGGGTTCTTTCACTTCAATCTTTCGCACTGGGGGAGTGGGGCAACTATACTGGGACTGGTATTCTTGCTTTTGGCAACTCTCACAGGTAGTTGCCACTTCTGCAACCACCAGTCCCAGCCTAGGGTGGAAAACCATTCCTTTCATCAACTCCCATAACCTGTTTTTTCCCACATGCCCATATATCCTATGTGTAATAATAACCAATCCTACCATACCCTCAAATGTCATCACTGGCACACACACTGTCTCACCCACCTTATTTATCCTCATATAATATAGCACTCCCATCCATATAGCCAACTTTTTCGCATACCTTTTATATTCTTCCACCTCTTTTGACCACTCTCTCACATCTCTACCATTATACACATATTCTCTCAACTTGCATATCACCTCATCTCCCTCTTGCATATCTAAAATATCTTCATCTCTCAACACTTCACACTGGTCTTCCACCTCTAACTCAATTGCTCCCACTAACACAGCGTCTATACCTGTACTTGGAAACATTCCCATACTGACCACATGCTCTCCTCTCATTAATGAGCCCTGACCAACATCCACACTCAAGTTCATATTCTCAAGGAAATCAATTCCCAGTAAAAAATCCCAAGGCATTGATTCCCCTTTTCAAGACTATGAACTTGTGCTCCCATACCTCTTTACATGCACCTAATCCCACCCTCAACTGCACAGCTTTGTGACGTGACTGTCCCCTCTCCTATACTACGTATTCTCACATCCACTCTTTCTCAGGATACAGGCACATTCCCTTCATCTAAATCACACAACACTTGCTCATTCACCAGACTGATTTGGGCACCTGTATCCACAAGACCTCTGTAGCGCTCAATAGGACCTTCTGGAACCCTTACAGGTACAACAGAAAGGCTGAGTCTACCTCATCCACACAGTCACGTATCATCCATGGCCCCTCTAACATACCTACTTCCATACAACCCTCTCCCTCTGACTCTCTCTGTGCAGCTCTAACTTCATCCAAAACCCTTTCTAAATTTTCACCTGGCACTATACTTTTATACCTCTTCCTTTCACTCACCCAATTGTAATGCACACCACTAATACACTGCAAATGCAAAATCAGGGCTCCTTTCTCCTCGATCCTTTCATCTTTATACACAATTGGACGATCACTACCATAATGCACATACACTTCAATACTAAACAATGAGCTGACCACCATGAGGACCTCTTGGAAAGGAAAAACACCTGGGCTCCTCATGGCTTTCAGCTCACGTACATAATTGCGGACCTTACAAACACCCATCCTTTCAGGTTTCTGATTCGCTTCATATATAACCAAGGTCCGCAATTCATTCACACTTCCTGGTATTCTCATTTTTAATCCATCCAATTCCAAATCTTTCAACCCTACCATACACTTTCAAACAAACTGTCACCCCCCCTACTTTTACGCAACTTTACTATTCCCACTGGCAAATACTCAGGGTCAACCATCTCTTTCTCACACCTTTCATTCACCCCAGGTATTCTTGACATAAGGTCAGCCATAAAATTCCTTTCCCCTGGCACATACTCAATCTTATAATCAAACTCACTCAACTCAAGCAAAGTTTTAGCAATTCTTCCATCCACAACTTTCATTCTCTCCATATATACCAAGGGCTGATGATCAGTCTTTAAAATAAATTTCATTCTATACAAAAATGACTTGAAAGCTTTCACACAAAACCTCATTGCTGCAAGTTCTCTCTCAATTGTACTGTACTTTTGCTCTACCTTACTGAATGCTTTAGATACATACCCAATTACTCTCATTCCTTCCTGTCCTTCCTCTCCCTGCAACTGGCACAAGCATCCACCCATACAGAATCCACTCGCATCTGTATACAATTCTAGCAAACTCGCTCCTTCACTCATGTCTGGATAAGCCAACTCCACATCTTTCACTGCTTCCACTCTCAATTGCTCAAAGGCTTCATTCATCTTCTCAGTCCACACCAATTGAGTACTACCTTTCATTCTAGTCACTTCGGTCAGAGGTTTCGAAATCGCAGAACAGCCCGCTATAAATTTTCTCTGAAACTCTACAAGTCCCAGAAAAGATCTAAGTTCACGGACTGTCTGAGGTTTTGGGAACTTCCTGACTTTTTCCATATACTCCCCACTCTTCCGTACACCACTTGAACTCACCTTGTGCCCCAGAATTGCCACATTTTCCCTGAACCACTCACACTTACGTGGTTTCACTCATAGTCCAACTTCATCCAACACTTGCAGTACCTCTCTCATTATTTTCAGGTGCTCCTCAAATGTGTCTGTCATAATCAAAATGTCATCTATGAAACAGATGACATTTTCCCTTGCAAACTTACCTAGAACACGATTCATTGCTCTCTGAAATGCAGCAGGTACAGCTGTAAGTCCGAACGAGAGAGCCCGGAACATATAATGATTCCTGGCTATGGAGAAAGCAGTTATAGGATGGGACTCTGGTTCAACTGGCATCTGGTAATAGCCCCTCAATAGGTCTAATTTACTAAACACACTTTCCATGCAAAGAGTATACACTTTCATTTATCAAGCACATCGGAAACTTGTCTTTCACTGTCCTTTCATTCACCATTCGATAATCCACACACAAGCGAATCCTTCCATCAGGTTTCTGCACAGGCACTATTCTACTATTCCACAGACTTGTCCTCTGTTCAATCACTCCCATTCTCTCTAATTCCTCACACTCCTCTTCTATCTCATTCATTACTGGCAGAGAGAACTGTCTTGGCCTTTGGTAGATTGGAGTCTCATCCGTTAACTGGATCCTGAAGGGAGGTAGTTTTGTTAAATGGAGATCATCATCTCCTCGGGCCAATACTCTCCTTTTCTTCCCTGCCAGCTGCCACACCTGCATTTGTTCACTCTCACTCAACTGTTCACCAACAATCACCACCTTTCTGATTTGTTCATTTGTCCATTCCTCCCCACATTCTTGCCCTTGCTTATCCATTTGTATTCCATTTTTCCCCTCCTCACATACTTCCTCAATCACTGTATACACTCTCCCTCTCACATCCCCCTCATTTATTCTCTTTTGCCATGCACCCCCACCTACCCTAGCTTGCATACAAATCCATGGGTTACTCTCATCAGTTATACCATCATACACATACCCAACTCTTTTCACTCTATATGATGCATCCATCCCATTCACAAAAATCATGCCTCCCTGCCTTTTTTTTTCCTACCATCACTCACTGGCCACTCAACATGCACCAATGCTGGGGTTCCCTTTTCCAGATTTACACACTCAGATGCTCTCACCTCATACCCTTTTATTACCCTCATCCAATCTGATTCACTTTTCCCCACATAGAATTCACACTTATCCAACTCATTCTTCCACTCAATCATACGTCTATCAGGATGGATCACCAATCGATTCTTTTTCAAAAACTCATACCCCAGAATCATGTCATACTTTTCACTCTCCTTATCAACCACATAAAGCACACATTCTTTTATTTCACACCCCATCAATTTCACTTTAATCTGCATCTCTCCCAACACTCTTACTAGGATGTTCCCAACCCCTTTAATTTCCCCAGTTACTTCCCAATTCACTCTTCCTAATTCACTCTCTTTATACAAACATTCAACTCCTTGTTTACTTATTAAATTAGGTGAACATCCCGTGTCTACTAATGCCCTCCATACACTCCCCCCCCCCCCACTCAACAGGAATAACTATACACTCCCTCCCCATTCAACAGGAATAACCATACACTGCCTTTTTCTCACTTGCTCTCACTTCCTTATTCACTTGACACCATCCTGCTAATGCCTCAAATACACATTCATCACTCACAGGAGCAGGGACCCCAACCCCAATGTGAGGCCCCTGCCCTATGCATTTCCCATACTGGGACCAGCTTTGCCATTTCCAGTGGCAGCACTCCCTTGAGGGCCCTGCCTCTGAGGTTGAGGAACTGGCATGGCTGACACTGGCTGATTTCCTGCATGAGACACAGGACTCCCTCCCACTGGTGCCAGAGCACCTTGTTGTCGGGCTTGACAGAACTGGGCAATATGCCCAAAGTTCCCACATGCCCTACATTCATGCCCAGGCATTCTGCATTCATATGCCATGTGTCCCATCTGCCCACATGCAAAACACGCACCCACTCTTCTTCTACATGTCTTTATACCATGTCCCCTACTACCACAATACAGACACCCTCTTACATTCCCCATATTCCCTCCATTCATTGGCCCTCTTTGCTCATTCATTCTTGACTGGCCTTGAGGCCCTTGTCTTCTATACATTTGCCCCAGCATTGGACCATTCATTCTGGGACCCGATGTGGGAGGAGGCCCTGGTTGTTGCATGGCTGACCCTCCATACATCCTTGTGAAGTCATTCATGAAGTTAGCCAGCATTTCCATTGGGTTTTGGGGCCCTGGATGCTTGGCTAACTGGAGGTCAACCTGGCCTAATATTTTTTAATGCTTTCACATAACTAGGAAACACAGGTACTTGTTCCTCCCCCATTGCTGTCCCCATTTGCACATCTACTTTCCTATTACACTCAATCCCACTCTCTATACTCAGTCCTCTAACAATTCCAAGATTTCATGCCACTTCAAACGTGTCCCTCTCATTCTTACACACTCTTTCCTCTTAACATTCAAAAACTCCCTCACACTCTCAGGCACTGTCTCAATCAACTTTCTTACCAACCTTTTTATTCTCATCTATACCATCATCTCCAAATTTCTTTCTCGCCAAAGTTTCAAGTCTATATGCATACAAATCAATATTCTCTCCCTTCTGCATCCTTGCTCTCTCAAAATCATCCTCCTTTTGATATTTCACACCCCCTCTTATCCTCAACACTTGCTCCACCAATCTCTCCGTTAACACCTCATACTTCACAGGCACTGCCAAATTTACAACAACATTGTAAAACTCTAGCAACCTACCTTTCAAACAGTCACCCATCTCTTTCACCCAATACTCAGGCGCGTCTAGATACTTGCTCTTACAATAACATTCATATTCTTTCAAAAACTCTTGTACATCTCTCCCACTATAAACATTTGCAACCTTTGGAATCTCCCTAATTAGGATTCCCTTATGCACTCTTACACCCTCGCTCGTATCACACTCTATTTCAGTCTCACTCTCATACATGCTATCCTCAATACTGGAATAGAGGAAGTCATCTGCGCTAATGCAGCATTGAACCCTCTGAGAAGCCCTCTTACTAGATGCCCTTCGATCCCCCCTCATTCCTGCCTTGCCCCTCTTAGCTTGCCCTTCTATCCTCTTGCCTTTCTCCCTCTGATCTCCACCCTCAAGCTTCTTTTTACCCTCCTTAGGAGTGGAATGCACCATCACCTTATAAGGTTTTTCTTCTTTCCCCTCACTCACACTTTCACTCCCTTCTCCTTCCAGGCCCCCCTACTGCTACGTTTTTTGGATGTGCCCCTTTCTTATTACCAACACCCATACTATTTTCCCCTTCAAAACCCACCTTCCCTTCCTTTTTCCCAATATCACTCTTTCACTTACCATCTTTCCCATCAAGCTTGCCCTCCAACTCGCTCATTCTCTTAACCATTGCCTTTAACCCATCATCCATCTCTCTCCTATTCTCAATCATCTTTTCTTCCATCTCTTGACAGCAAACTACCAATTCTTTACTCTGCTCATCTAATCTACTTTGCAATTTACCCAAAACATTCTCTAATTCTGCATTCTCTAACTCTAATTGATGATTCCTAGCCCTTTCTACCTCCAATGCCTCCTCCATCTCCCTCAACCTCTTCTCTAACTCCTCCTTGGTAGGCATCTCTAAAGATACTACCCTACTTTACTTCTCTATTAACTACTACTACACCTTCACCATACATTGCTACACCCAACTTACTACTACCCTTTCACTCTCCTCCTATACAACCCAACCAGGAAACAACCTACTTTTCTTAGTGGAAGTCCCTGTTTGGGCACCACTTATTTTATGTGGTGGGATTTGGTTAACCTAACAGCCACACCAGACAAAATATAGAAATTTTTTATTTTAAGGCCTCCACACAACCAGGCTGCTTACCTTGAAGGGTTGTTGGATCCAGGCTTGCTGCCCAGACCTCCAATTCCATGACTGCTGGCTCGTACCACCAACAGTTTCTCACTTGTTTTACAGTCCTTGTGAGAGTAGCTTCCTTCTGTGCCACGAGAGAACTCACAGCATTAGCGTAAGATTGACGAAACTTGGTATTCAATATGAAGCAACAGACTTAACATTAATAGCTTCTTTTCTTAGTGCTTCAATATTTTTGGCATCCTTTTCTCAATAAAATTTCTCACAGATCTACCTTGAATTTAGTTCCTTCCTTTAACAAACAAGTACTTTATTCCTTTTGTTAAATATTCTACTATTTATTTTCTGTTTTAATATTTGATTCAATTTTGACACCTCCACAAACACCAGATTGTTTTCTCCACTTCTCACAGCACTTTCTCAAAACTTTTGAGTTTTGACACACACACTGATTCTTGGAATTTATTAGCTTGTAAACACTTCTGAATATCACAAGCTTCTCTCTGACAAGGATCACCTTTCATGTTATTTTACTTCAAATGTTAATTTTTATAGACAATATTCATGGATAGGTCTTATAAGCAAATAAACTAAGGCTTTGCTAAAGTGTTGTAACAAATATGTGCTTAATGCCTTTCACTAACAGGTTTTAACAAGCAATTACTTAATTCTTATTCCTTTTCTTACAATATTAACAAACACATTTAATTCTTATTCCTTGCTAACAGGTTTTAACGAACAATTATCTTTATTCCTCTGGAAAGAAAGAGAGAACCATGAAAATCCTATCTATAACAAGTATTTCAGTAAAAAATTAAATAAATTTAGTATACAAATAATAATAATCAAGGCCAGGGGGAAAGGGCTGACAACTAAAAGGGGAAAAAGGGTTCACCCTCCACAGCCTGACAAATGAGAGGATTGAGGTGTCATGGCTGTGCTATTCTGAGTCCACAGGCTGTGTTTACTGTTTTATCTGTAAATTAATGTCGAGGGCAGACAGCAAGTTCACAATCGCATTCAATGACTGGAAGCATGGTAGACAATTGGTTGAAGCACACGGAAAATGTGAGCAACATATGGAGTCGATGAGATATTTGTTGGTTAGAAAGTCTGTCTCTGGCTGTGTTGATTCAAACTGGTGAACCAGTTTGAAAAGGAGTGCAACTACTGGCAGGAAGTTTTGCGGCACTGTGTCAATGTTATCAAGTATATCACGTCACGAGGACTAGCAATTTGTGGACTCGACTCCTGTTTTGGTTCACCAAACAATGGCAACTATTACGGAATTTTGGAACTTTTAAGTATGACAGTTTTCTAGCTGCGCATATAAGTGAGCATGCCAACAAAGGTAGCCGAGGATACACCTCGTATCTCTCTCATTTCATTTGCGAGGAATTCATACTGTTGATGACCGATAAAGTACTTCAGACAATTATCCGAGAAATCCAGTAGTCAAAATACTACTCTCTATCCGTCAACTCTACGCCTGATGTTTCCCACACTGATCAACTGTGCTTCACCGTCCGATATGTGGTTGAGTCTGGGTCCATTGAGTGATTTCTACAGTTCATACCTATGAACACATATACAGGGTGTGGAGGGTGAACCCTTTCCCCTTTTAGTTCTTAGCCCTTTCTCCCCTGGCCTTGATGATTATTATTTATATATTAAATTTCTTTAATTTTTGAATGAAATACTTGTTATAGATAGGATTTTAATGGTTCTCTCTTTCCAGAAGAATAAACAATAAGTCTTAAATACATATAAAAAGTAAATAGTAAAGAATGAATAATTATTAAATAAGTAAATAATAAACATTTTAAACAATAAATAGTAAGAAGTAAATAAATAAAGAATAAGTATGTTATAAATAGAAAAATATAGTAATAAGTAAATAAACATTAAGATAAACTATTAAGTAGAAAGATAGTAATAAATAATAAGCATTAAGATAATACCGGGTGTCCGAGAATTATCTGTACAATTTTTGGCTATTATTAAAAGTCAACCATGAAGTGTAGAAATTCCAGTATTGTCCCATTTTACAGAGAAACTCATTAAGTTTTTTTGATAAGTTTTGACAAGTTTTTTCTTTTTTGTACATTGGTGACAGACATTGATGATTTAAAAGCAAGAATCACAGCTGCTATTGAGCGAATTGATTGGATTATCGATTGGATGTTTTGCGAATCACTGATGGTGCACATATCGAATGTTTGTAACAATGTTACTTTAATAAAAGAAACTTTTGAAAATACAGATTCTAAATAATCTTGTTTAAGAATTTTATTGAAAGATGAAATTGTACAGATAATTTTCGGACACACTGGAATTTCTAAAAAACTTGTCAAAACTTGGTATCAGAAAAAACTTAGAGATTCTCTGTAAAATAGGACAACACTGGAATTTCTACACTTTCATGGTTGACTTTTAATAACAGCCAAAACTTGTACAGATAATTCTCGGACACCCTGTAAATAATAAACATTAAGTACTAAATTGTTAATATGTTAACAAAAAGAATAAACAATAAGTTATATAAAGAAATGTTAAACTTGTAAACAAGGAATGAGGAATAAAACAGTTTTATTAAATTAGTATGGGAAAAAGAGTGAGAGTTGGATGGTCGCTTGTTAAACCCTGTTAGTAAACGGAAAATAAAGTACTTGTTTATTAAAACATTTTAGCAAAAGGAAAAAAAAAGGAATAAACAAATTTAGTAAAAGAGATGCTTCTGAGATTTTAGTGTCAGCGTGTGTGTCAAAACTCAAGTTTTGAAGAAGTGGGGGAACCAATTGGCGTGTGTGTGGAAATGTAAATACGAAAAAAAATAGAAAAATAAAATAGTTTAAGTGTGTAATTTGACAAGAGAAAATAAAGAACATAACAGAGGAAACTAAATTCAGGCTGGATTTGTCTGAGAGGCTGAAGACTGTTATTGGACCAAGGGAACTTTAAGTTCTGTTAGGAAGGGGATGCCGGAGATATTGAAACACTAACAGAAGGAAGCTATTCTGGCAAGACCTGTGAAACAAGTGAGAAACTGTTGGTGGTACAAGCCAGCAGTCGTGGAATCAGAGGTCTGGGTGGCGAGCCTGGATCCAACAACCCTTCAAGGTAAGCAGCCTGGTTTCGTGGAGGCCTTAAATTTAAAAAAAAATTCTTATTCTTGGTGCGGCCATTAGGTTAATCTGAATCCCATCACAAGGGAAAGGAATCGCCGAAGTGGTCCTCAACTTTCTGGAGACTGCAGAGGACAGTCTTATGATAATGCAAGCAATATGGCAGGGAAATACAATGGTGTAAAGAGCCACACCAAGTCAAAATCTCTGTATGCTGAGTTTATGCCATGCATTTGCCACTCACTAAATCTTGAGTAAATCAGCAGTGGACAGTTGTACAGCAGCCGTTAAATTGTTTATGCTCATTCAGAATGTCTACACGTTTCTCGTTTCCTCAACATACCGATGGCATCAACATGTAGAGGTTCTCGATAGTAGTTCCTGTAGTGAGAAACTAAAGGTCAACAAAGGGGTCTCCGATACCCACTGGTCAGCCAGATCAGATGCTGTCCAATCTTTAACTGAAGGCTATGCCGAGAATATCGTGGTACTGGATGAGCTAGCAGCAGATACCAGCCAAACTGCGGAAGCCAGGATTGAATCCAGGGGATTGTCTAAACAGCTTCAACAACTCGAAACAGCCATTTTATTGGTTTTATGGAACACTATTCTTGAATGATTAAAAAAAAAAAAAATGAATGCATCTCTGCAAAAATAAGGAATGTCATTAGACTCAGCCACCCTCTTGCTGAAATCACTACTGCAATTTGTTGAAGATCTCAGATCAAGATTTGATGAATTTGAGGACCAGAGCATCAGAAAGTGTGGTCATCGAGTATACAAGGAATCAACTTTCATCACAAAGAAGAGAAAGTGCCATCATGACAAAATTGGAACTGCCGAAGATACAAACCTGACACCAAGAGATTCATTTCGGACCACTGCATTTCTACCAATAATAATTAATTGATAAACTGTGTACCACTCTGAACACTCATCTAGAAGCGTATGCTGTCCTGCAGAAAAGATTTGGATTTTTGGATTTCTTTCTAGTCCTGGATATCAACAGTCTTCAACAGTCAGCTGAACATCTAGTAGAATGCTATCCGGCTGATCTGGAGAAAGAGCTGATAACAGAAGTTGTGCATTTCGCTGCCCTAATGAAACTCACCGAAAGTGAAACAGAATCCCAGATGGAACGTGAAGATATGTGCAACATATTTTATCGGCATATGAACACAAATGAACTGAAAGGAACATTCCCAAACATGGAAATAGCAATGAGAATATACCTGTGTATGTTTGTCACGAACTGTTCTGGTGAATGTTCATTCTCGAAACTCAAACTGATCAGAAATTACCTTCACTCCACATTGGGCCAGAAGCGCCTTTCATCCCTGGCGCTGTTGAGTATAGAGCATGAGGTGTTGCAGTCAGTGAGTTTCGAGGACACAATCATGCAGTTTTCAAACAAAAAGCCAGGAAGTGTCCTATGTAATATTCATTACAAATCTACACTCTATCTACAGTACAGCAAGCTGTACAGTTTAGCTGTTAAGTGCATTACAACTGTGCAGCTGTTTATTAAGTGCATTACAATAACTGTGTACACTGGTCCCTCACTGTACGAATGACCCAAATAAGGAGCAAATGGTTTGCTCTACAAAATTTAACTCGCTGTGCGAATTTCCTGCCATATGTCCGGCGCCAATTTTGGCCAATAGGAGCACAGCACTGACAATTTCATCCACTAGGAGGTGCTCCATTACGTTCTGTTCAGTGTCTGTTGATCATTTTCTACAAGTGGTTGTGCATTCAGTTGTGCTTTGTTAATTGATTGCTAACTATGGGTCCTAAAGCTAAATGTGGCGGTAATATTATTTCTATTAAAATTAAAAAGGATATAAAAAAATCTGAAGATGGGGTATGTTTAAAAGATTTGGTTACTCTGCCTCATCCCTAGCCACAATTGCAGACCACGGAAAAGAACTAACAACAGAGGAGCTACAGGAATTGGGGAGGTCAAGTGAGGAGGACAATGGAGAAGAGGAAATTGATGATGATGCCCATCCTATAACATCACATGAGCTGACAGATCTTTTTAAAGCCTGGGATGTTATTAGAAATGTTAAAAAACATCCAGACATTGAATCAACAGAAATTTTAACCTGCAGGTTTGAAGACACCATCCTCAGTTATTTCCGGAACATGCAGAGAAAGAGAAAAAGACAAACAACCCTTGACACCTTTGTTAGTAAACAACCCAGACTCCAAACTCCACAGCTGGAAGGTCCTCTTAACATCATAATGGAAGGAGATTCACCTTCCAAGCAGTAACCTGTCTACACCAACTCCACTGTCACTGGCTATTCTTTTATGTTGTGTACATATTTACACACTGTTTACTGCTTAAAAACTCCTAAATTTCTAATACATTTTGGTAAAAATGACCTATTTTGGGGGGCTTGGAATGGATTAGACTTTCCATTAATTATAGGGTTTGTTCTACGAACAACCCCCTGGAACGAATTAGATTTGTAGAGCAAGGGACCACTGTAGATGTTTATTAAGTGCATTACAACTGTGTAGCCTACTAGTGTAGCTGTATACACTGTATGTGTACATAGTTAAGTTATAGTCTTTAATATCACATTAATAAGCCGAATGGCTTCCGCATGTGTGTTTTGTGTGTGTTAAAACAACATATATGTTATGTGCATTACAAAATATTGTCATTCATTAATACACTAAAATAATACATCCCGAGAAATAGTTTGCCCAAGGGCCCCCACACTGTAAATGCGCCCCTGAAAGTAGGGAAATGGATATATAATTTCCTTAGTGAGTGGTGGCAAGTCATTACAGTACAAGGAGTATCTTCATCAGAATCAGAGGTCCTCAGCTCAGTACCACAAGGAACAGTTTTAGCTCCACTACTCTTCATAATCATGCTAACTGACATAGATAAGGATGTTACCAGAGACAGCACAGTAACATCCTTTGCCAATGACACAAAGATCAGTAGAAAAATAAGAAAACCAGAAGATATGGGATCTCTACAAACAGACATGAACAGAATCTACAAGTGGATGGAAGACAACAATATGAAGTTTAACACTGAGAAATTTCAGCTATTATGGTATGGAAAAAGAGAAGACCTAAAATCCATGGAATATTATACCCCAAATGGACAGGAAATTCAGAGAAATTCTAAAGCAAAAGACATAGGTTTTAATGACAGATGATGCGAAATTTGAAACACAAAATAAGATAGCAGCAAACAGCAAAAAGAGTAACTGGGCAGATACTGAAAACCTTTAAACAAAGGGATAGGAATATAATGATTCCTCTACTGAAAACACTGATCATGCCCAAATTGGAATACTACTCAGTCCTAACATGCCCATACGGGTCATTCCAGGTCAAGTGGACCAATTTTGGAAAAGTGCCCCACCTCACCATGTCAGATTTTGTTCTAACTTTACTCACAGATTCCTTTAAGCCTTAAAGGAAGTTCTGCAAATTGTTAGTTCCATACCTCTTGTGGTTCTGTCACTAGGGCTACTTTGACCATCACATTGAGCGCCGAATTATTTGTGTCATTTTTAGCTAGTCAGCATTCCACAGTAACAAATCCTGCTCTGAAAATTTGCTCCCAGGGTCAAAATTTACTATAGATTTCAAAACTCACATTACTAGAGCTCTAGGAAGTATAGATTTTCCATAAAATATCCCCAAAGTAGGCTTCAAATACATTTTGATTCCTTGGAAGCCACTTTTAGAAAATTATAGCTCTGGATCTACTTGATCATAAAAAATAAATGGCCAAAATTAATTTGTGACAAAAATGTCCCATCTTTAAAACTCAAAATGATCATGTGGGATGGCTCGCACCATACTCTAACAAAAAACCAATGAAAAGAGCATGTTCTGAAATACCAGGGCCTAGTTTTTTATTTTGGTGTCTTGCTTTTTTGTAGGTCTAGTAGAGCTTTGAAATTTTGTTCTGTGTGATGTTTCTAGCATTATAATTGTTATTTCATTGGCACAATGTTTTATTTTTATTTTTTTGTTATTACTGATTATATAGTGCAGGACTAGGTGCTATGTGCTAGGCTATACATAATATTTTTATTTATGTTCAACAACATGTAATACATGACTATTATTGTTTTCAGATCAAAACTGAAAATGGCCAAATCATCAGATACTAGTAGTGTTCATGTGGGAGAACCCATGGAAACTGAAAGAAAACTGGAAGCTTGTACTATTGGAAATAAAGAGGGAACAGAGTGTCACCTGAAAACATATTCCAGAAAATGTGGTTTGAAACTGTTCACAGAGCTGACAGTTCAGGAAAGGCCACTACTTTTTCTTCGAACAGGAATAGAAGTAGTCCAATTTAAGGAAGATGCATGCATATGCTTGCACCATAAACAGCTTCTTTTGACCGGATATGAGAGTCTGCAGAAGCACTGTTGCAACCCATTTGAATATCATAAATCAACATTACCCAAAAAATCACTTTGGGCAATTGACATTGCAACAGCTCAACTGTTGAAGGAAGAGACTGGCAAAACATCAAGCCTGGACAGAAACTTTGTCCTGATTGCAGGAAAAACATGGCTGAAATACAAAGAATCAGTTCAACATCAAGTGAATTATTTGATCCACCAGAAGCACAAAAGCAGAAACTAGACACCAGCTCTTTCCCCTGTAAAGCCACAAAAAGTGAGCAAGAGAGATTTACCAGGATATGTCAAAAGAAAGACAAGACAAGCACAAGAAGCTATTGGTCAGAAAATGGCAGCTCTTACAGGGATTGATGTGGGTGAAACGGAAGCTAGCACAAGTCAGCAGAGGTGCAGAAATTGTGAAGATTATGAAATACTGTTGGAAGAATTGAAAAGCCAAATGGAATTATCAGACAAAGAAAGGAAACTGCAGATTCTAACTCTGGAGCCTAACAGCTGGTCTATACAACAAACAGCAGAAGAATTTGGAGTTTCTCTTCGATGGTTAAAACAGCTAGGAAGTTGAAAGCAGAGTCAGGTATTCTTGCAATACCAGGAAAAAAGAAAGGAAAAACACTGCCTGAGGAAGTAGTAGTAAAAGTTCAACAGTTTTATGATGATGAATTCAGCAAGATGTGCCCAGGGAAGAAAGATTGGGTGTCTGTCAGGATTGATGGAGAAAAGCTTCAAAAAAAAAAAAGACTGCTGCTTAGCAATTTGAAAGAAATGTACATTGCTTACAAAGATTGAAATGGCCCTGAAATTGGCTTCTCTAAGTTCTGTGAACTTCGACCAAAGTGGTGTGTGACAGTTGGTGTAGCAGGGGTACACAGTGTTTGTGTATGTACAATTCACCAAAATGTGAAATTGATATTGGCTAGAGCTGATATTCATGAGGATTACAAAATGCTGATGCAAAAATGTGTTTGCAATTTGGAGTCAAAAGACTGTATGCTACAATGGTGTGAACTGTGCCCTGGAGCACCAGCACTAGAAGATCACCTTTCAGCTATTTTTACAGAACAAGCAGAAATGGATCCACAAGAAATGATTGAATATAAACAATGGGTTCACACTGACAGGGACACCTTGATTATGAAGTAGTTGTCAGTAGAGGATTTCATCACAGAACTGACTTCAAAAATTATCTTCCTTTGTGGTCATTATGATGATTCAAATCACCAAAGTGCTCACCTGAAGTCCCTAAAGGAGGAAATAAAACCTGAAGAAGCAATAATCTTAATGGATTTTGCAGAGAACTATTCTTTTGTGGTACAAGATGCAGCGCAAGGTTTTCACTGGGACAACAGCCAAGCAACACTGCATCCTTTTGTAATGTATCACAAAGTTTCAGATGAAATTAGAAGTGAATGTTTTTGTGTCATCATTGACTGTCTGAAGCATGATACTGTTGCAGTACATGTCTTTCTGAAGAAGTTGATTGGATTTCTGAAAGAAAATTTTGAAGTAATCAAGCACATTCATTACTTCAGTGATGGTGCTGCAGGCCAGTACAAAAACTACAAGAATTTCATGAACCTTTGTTGGCACAGCAAAGATTTTGGTGGGATAACAGTAGAACAGAACTTTTTTGGTACCAACCATGGAAAATCAGCATGTGATGGTGTAGGGAGCACTGTGAAAAGATTGGCAGGAGGCTCATGCCAGCTTGCAAAGACTAAAGACTAGTAACTGGTCAGATTCTCACACCTACTGATCTCTCTGAATTTTGCCAAAAAGATTTGCATGGAATTACATTCTTTTTTGTTTCAACTGATGAAATAGAAGCAGAGAGAGAAGCATAGGAAATAAGATTTAATCATGGGCATACAGTAGCTGGAACTTGAGAAAATCATCATTTTGTTCCAGTAAATGATAAACAGATTCAAGTTAGCCGAGTTTCAAGATCAACATGTTATTTTGTGGCCAATGTTGGAATATACAGTGACATTGATCAACGACAGTTGAAACTGCAACCAGGCCAATATGTGGCATGCATTTATGATGATTTGTGGTGGCTTGGAAACATTTGTGAAGTCTGTGAGGAAGAAAAAGATGCATTAATTACATTTATGCACCCTCATGGGCCAGCATGACAGTTTCAGTGGCCATCTAGAAAAGACACTTGTTGGATTCCAGAGCAGCATATCTTGACAACTATTCCTGCTCTTACACCGAGTGCCATGGGAAGAGGGTACATGCTGCCAGGGAATACCTTGTCTACTATAGAAAATTTGTTTGAAAGCTTTGAAAAGGAGTTGCACAGTTCTGGATCTAGTTAGGAAGTCAAGGAAAGATGAGTTGGTGGGTGGGTGGGACCTGTGGCTGGACCTGCACAGCTATCAGGCATGGCCCCTTGGCATTGAGGTTGCCAATTTCTTGAAAAACTGAAACAGACTCTCTTGTATTAATAAATTATCTTTATCTTTAATAGTTATCAATTAGAGAAATTGGCAGTGGCTTAGCCACCATGGACCAATGCAGGAGTGCAAATAAATTAACAAATATAATGCTAGAAACATCACATGGAACAAAATTTCAAAGCTCTACTAGACCTACAAAAAAGCAAGACACCAAAATAAAAAACTAGGCCCTAGTATTTCAGGACATGCTCTTTTCATTGGTTTTTGTTAGAGTATGGTGCGAGCTGTCCCACATGATCATTAAATTTGGCCATTTTTGATGCCTTATATGTCAGCAACTAGAACAGGTAGGAAGAATCCAGATTGAAACATTTTGTAGCATATGGGCAGTACTTTCTTGGTTTCTAACAAAAGCTCACAGAGTCAAGTAGATCCAGAGCTATAATTTTCTAAAAGTGGCTTCCCAGGAATCAAAATGTAATTTGAAGCCTACTTTGGGGATATTTTATGGAAAATCTATACTGCCTAGAGCTCTAGTAATGTGAGTTTTGAAATCTACAGTAAATTTTGACCCTGGGAGCAAATTTTCAGAGCAGAAGGATTTGTTACTGTGGAATGCTGACTAGCTAAAAATGGCACAAATAATTCAGTGCTCAATGTGATGGACAAAGTAGCCCATGCTCTTGGAGCCCTAGTGACAGAACCACAAGAGATATGGAACTAAAACATTGCAGAACTTCCTTTAAGGCTTAAAGGAATTTGTGAGCAAAGTTAGAACAAAATCTGACATGGTGAGGTGGGGACCATAGGTCCACTTGATGTGGAATGACCCATATAAGAAAAAGAAGACATTAGACAACTAGAAGGGATTCAGAGAAGCTTCACAGCCAAGATCAAGGGGTGCAAAGAACTAAATTACTGGGAAAGGTTACGCGAATGAAACCTATATTCACTGGAAAGGAGGGGAGAGGGATACATCATTATTTACAATTGGAAAATAATGGAGAAACTACTCCCTAATCTTACTCTGAACACTGTAACTCCCCAAACAACAGTGGAAAGTAGAAAAGGAAGACTGTGTCATGTTCCCAAATTAAAGGCAAGACGGGGAATATCTTTAACCCTGAAAGAAAATAATTTTGTTGTGAGAGGACCAAAATTGTTTAATCAGCTGCTGAAAGACCTAAGGAACATGAGTGGGGTTGCAGTGGACATCTTCAAAAGAAGATTAGATGCCTGGCTCAGAACAATCCCTGATGAACTGGGCATATCTGGCTATGTGAAGTGGAGAGTACAAGAAACCAACTCACTACTTCACCAGGCCAACTCGAGAGGAGGGACAACAAGTATATATATATATATATATATATATATATATATATATATATATTGGGTGGGCAAAAAAAAGGGGAGACCTCAAACTTTGGCTATAAAATCTAAAGTTATGGTCAGATTTCAATATTTTTTTCACACCCCACAACTAAGTAAATTTCCTATATGGTGAGTGGATTTCAAAGAAAACTAATGAAAATTATGGATTTATTGAACATTTCTTTATGCCACTGGAAATTCTCCATTTACACTATCACTGCATTGTTGGGTCAGCAAAAGAAAAGGAAGACCTTTTAAATCCTTCATATCTCAGCAAATACAGTACATAGAACCACAAAATTTTAGTATGTTAGTACTAGGTAATTTTATGGTTTGTATGCCATATTTTAGCATTTTAGCTGAGAAATTGGGTTTACGGCAAGTATTCCAGAAAAATCTTGCTAATCATAGGTTCAAGTTGATAATTAAAGTGATTTTAATTAATGTAAACCAACTGCAGGAGGTTTGGACAAGCTTCTCAAGAAAATTGATAAAATGGGAGATATCAAAAGAATACTAGGTAGTGGTATTAAATTTGGCCACCAAACAGTCCTCATTTAAATCCTGTTGATTACAGCCTTTGGAAGAATTTGTCATAGAGAATTTATTGGATCAAAGTAAGAAATGTTGCTCATTTACAACAGCTTCTTTTAGAAAAATGGGATGAGCTATCACAAGAACAAATCAATAAAGCCATAGATGAGTTCCATCCTAAACTGACAAAGGTTGTAGAAGTTTGTGGTAAACATATCAAGCAGTTTTTTTAACATAAGGTAGCACTATATGTGAATACTTTTTAACTTTTTATCTGTACATACAGTAAATGGAGAATTTCCAGTGGCATAAAGAAATGTTCAATAAATCTGTAATTTTCATTAGTTTTCTTTGAAATCCACTCACCATATATAGGAAATTTACTTAGTTGTGGGGTGTGAAAAAAATATTGAAATCTGACCATAACTTTAGATTTTACAGCCAAAGTTTGAGGTCTCCCCTTTTTTTTGCCCACCTGATATATGATGCAAACCCACAAGGAAAAAGAAAAATGATTCCAAGGCCTTTCGTGTATTCAGAGCTACACCTCATCAGGGAATGAAGATAGAAGGCAAGATGCCCATAAATATATATAATGTAGCAGAAGCTAAAACAGTTACCACATACTTAACAAGGGTTAATGAGAGGCAAAAGGAATTTTAACAGGATATTGTCAATTTTATACATTCCTGCACTGTTATTGAAATTGTTTTTAAAATGAATAAATGCACATTCTAGAATATTTCTTTCTATTATATCTCTGTTTTTAACAAGTGCTTTAGAACTATCCCACTTGATGCTATGGTTACATCTATACATATGGGTAAACAAAGCATTGGAATTATTAGCTGTTCTACAAGCATATTTATGCTGTGTTACCCTAATATCTAACGTTTTACCCATTTGGCCTACATATACTGAGTTACATTGTGTACATCCGATCAAATACACACAACCAACAACATTATCAGGGATATTCTTTATTAGGTGTGATTTAACAGTATTATTATACTTAAAAACTACATTAATGCCAATTGCTTTAAGTAAAGTCAGAAGGCATTGAAAATTAACATGGTAAGGTAGGCTAAGGATATTTTTATGCTCAAATTCCTTTACAATTACATTATTATAATACCTATTCTTGGCTTTCCTAAGACAGTTATCTAAAAATGAAATAGGATAACAATTTAGTACCAATATTCATGGTATTGCATAACTCTGAATCTAAAAATTCAGGACTGACAACTCTCAATGCTCAAAGAAACTTAGCAGAGAAAATAGAGGATTTAATCGAAGGATGATGGTCAGAATAAAAATGTACATAAGAGTTATTATTAGTAGGCTTGCGGTAGACTTTAAATTTGAACTGATTAGAGCATCTCCAAATTTTTAGATCCAGAAAAGATAGACTTCCATCATTATCTTTTTAAACTGTGAACTTAATAGATAGGACTAAATTGTTGACCCTACCAAGATGTTGACTTATTTCTTGGTAGGGTCAACAATTTAGTCCCATCTATTAAGTTCACAGTTGAAAAAGATAATGATGGAAGCCTATCTTTTCTGGATCTAAAAATTTGGAGATGCTCTAATCAGTTCAAATTTGAAGTCTACCGCAAGCCTACTAATATTAACTTTTATGTACATTTTTATTCTGACCATCATCCTTCGATTAAATCCTCTATTTTCTCTGCTATGTTTCTCTGAGCATTGAGAGTTGTCAGTCCTGAATTTTTAGATTGCGAGTTATGCAGTATCATGAATATTGGTACTAAATTGTTATCCTATTTCATTTTTAGATAACTGTTTTAGGAAAGCCAAGAATAGGTATTATAATAATGTAATTGTAAAGGAATTTGAGCGTAAAAATATCCTTAGCCTACCTTACCATGTTAATTTTCAATGCCTTCCGACTTTACTTAAAGCAATTGGCATTAATGTAGTTTTTAAGTATAATAATACTGTTAAATCATGCCTAATAAAGAATATCCCTGATAATAATGTTGGTTGTGTGTATTCGATCGGATGTACACAATGTAACTCAGTATACAGTGTGTCCGTAAAGTCATGGTGGGATTTTAAATAGCTATATTATTGCAACGAAACATGATAATGAGATGAAACAATGCCAAATTGAAGAACAACTCTCAAAGTTGTATCTTGTAGTTAGTCTAGGCTAAGCTTAACCTTTATCTCGTAGTTAGTCTAGGCTGTCCACATGCCTATGTTGAACATGAGCGTAATATCCCGAAAGTTAATGTGTGGTGTGCTCTAGCACGAGATCGAGTGATTGGCCCATTTTTCTTCGCGGAACCCACTGTGACATCACACAACTACCTCGCTATGTTGGAACATTTTGCAGTATCCCAATTTATTGACAATAATGTCATCTTTCAGCAAGATGGTGCTCCTCCGCACTATGCCAACGTTGTTCGAGAATTCCTTAATGAAAAATTTCCACAGAGATGGATAGGAAGAGGAGGATGGAAGCCATGGCCTCCACGCTCTCCGGACCTGACACCTTTGGACTTTTATTTGTGGGGTTACGTCAAGCAAAGCGTGTACAGTGTACCCATTAGGGATATTCATCACTTCCACGAGCGAATCACGGAAGCTATCGCATCCGTCACTCCTGATGTTCTTGGGCGTGTGTGGCTGGAATTGAATCACCGCCTAGATGTCTGCAGGGCTACCAGAGGAGCCCACATCGAACTACTTTAAATAAAGTTATTCTTTTAGAGTTGTTCTTCAATTTGCCTTTTTTTCATCTCATTATCATGTTTCGTTGCAATAATATAGCTATTTAAAATCCCACCATGACTTTACGGACACACTGTATATAGGCCAAACGGGTAAAACGTTAGATATTAGGGTAACAGCATAAATATGCTTGTAGAACAGCTAATAATTCCAATGCTTTGTTTAACCATATGTATAGATGTAACCATAGCATCAAGTGGGATAGTTCTAAAGCGCTTGTTGAAAACAGAGATATAATAGAAAGAAATATTCTCAAATGTGCATTTATTCATTTTAAAAACAATTTCAATAATAGTACGGGAATGTATAAAATTGACAATATCCTGTTAAAATTCCTTTTGCTTCTCATTAACTCTTGTTTAGTATGTGCTAATTGTTTTGGTTTCCACTACGTTATATATATTTATGGGCATCTTGCCTTCTATCTTCATTCCCCGATAAGGTGTAGCTCTGAATACATGAAAGCCCTTGGAATCATTTTTCTTTTTCCTTGTGGGTTTGCAGCATAATATATATATATATATATATATATATATATATATATATGTATGTATGTATGTATGTATGTATAGAAACGACGTAAGTATAGAGGAGTGTTCTGCACACGAGGAAGAGAAATAATAAACAAATGAAAAATAAGGCACCCGCCCGGGAATCGAACCCCTAATCTTCCATGTATGTGTCACACTTGCATGTAACAAGCATCACAGGCCATAACTGAGACTAGAAGAACAGTAAATGAAAACAGGTTGGTTCATATTAACACTTGAAGTAAGCTTATTTATAATCTTCTGTATTAATGATGTACTCAGTTAATTAACTGAACTAGAGAATTAAAACTAACACAAGTGTGATGTTTGTTATATAGCAAATGTGTAAATTCAAATCATCCCACAGTACTATGGTTAAGAGTTGAGACTGTTCTCTTTATATGATTTTAAACTATAAAACCTGTCCTTTAAAATGGTACAATCAGATTTTTTATATTCATAAAAGAAAACCATTTTAAAGTGCCATGAATTTCCCAATTTTTCTTTCAATAGATCACATATTGCAATATGTATTAATATTTCCTTGTATAATTTTTCCTATGCTTCATCTATGTAATATTTCTTTTTAAAAATAAAAAATACAATGTTTTAGCATTCAAATGATACCAGTTTCAATTCCCTTTAATTATTTTTCAATTTTGGCCTTGAGGTTAACATTTCCATGGAATGACCCACACCTAAATAAACTAAGTTAAAAATATGATGATGATTTGAAATAATTTAATGAGAGTAGAAATAATGAGGATAAATGTGACTGAAATCCTCTTTTGTTTCAGGGTAATGCCATTATAGGTAAAGAAACTGGGATAATGATGCCAAGCACTTCTGGAATAAACAATGAAATGAAAGTAGAAGAATCGGATCAAAGACTTCCATGGAATCTGTCTCAGGCAGGAGAGTTTGAAATGTCCAACACTGAAAATAAATGCAGTAGTAAAATCAAAACAAAAAAACAGCACTTTTTGCATTCTCAAATAAAAAGGTTTAAATGTTCTCACTGCACTTATGAAACTGAATTGAAAGGTAACCTGAAAATTCATTCATTGACACACAATGCAACAAAAATGTTTAAATGTTCTAACTGTTGTTATGAAACAAATCGGAAACATAATTTAAAAATTCATTTTTTAAAACATTCTGAAACAAAATTACTTAAATGTTCTGAGTGTTGTTATGAAACAAATAGAAAAAATAATCTAAAAGTTCATTTACTAAAACATTCTGGTGCCAAATTATTTAAATGTTCTCAGTGTAGTTATGAAACAAATCAAAATGGTAATCTAAAAGTTCATTTATTAAACCATTCTGATGCAAAATTATTTAAATGTTCTGAGTGTTATTATGAAACAAATAGAAAAAGTAATCTAAAAGTTCATTTACTAAAACATTCTGGTGCAAAATTATTTAAATGTTCTGAGTGTAGTTATAAAACAAATCTGAAACATAACTTAAAAACTCATTTATCAAAACATTATGGTGCAAAATTATTTAAATGTTCTGAATGTACTTATGAAACAAATCTGAAACATATTCTAAAAGTCCATTCATTGAAACATTCTGATACAGGTAGGAAGGGTAGACAGATAGGTACAGGTGAGGGTAGGAAGTAGGAGTCCCAGGGGACTGGAATGTAGCTAACTATGAAAGGGAAAAGATCTTAAAATACCAGAGACTCAAGCATGAAATACGGAGGATGTGGAATGTAGAACCCGAGATCATCCTGCTAGTGGTGGTAGTGACAGGAGCAGTAAAAAAATCTACAGTGGAGTTCCTGGACCAACTGCCCATAAGTATAACATCTGGAGATATTGCGATACAGCACCTCTATCTTACGCCTGGTACTAGGCTGTACCTAAAAATTCCTTAGGGTTAAGGTTTAACCCCAGAAGTAAAGAAACTTTTTCCAGCTGGAGTAGAAGAGAAAAAAGAAAAGGAAGCAAAATTATTGAAAATGTTCTCAGTGTAGTTATGAAACAAATCAAAAATGTAGTCTAGAAGTTCATTTATTGACGAGTCCCCTGGGTTGTGGATGTGGGGAGCACCCTACTGGGAAATCAGCAGGGAAGCCTCGAATACAAGAATAAGAGGATGTGGACAGCAGGAAAAGAAACAATGAACTACAACCTAAGAAGGAAAGCCAATGGCATGAATAGAGGTAATGGTGAGTCAGCCAGAGCCACTTCGCCCAGTCACACAGGTGTCAAAAGCCGAGTACCATGTGACTGTTATCAGGAGATTGGCAAACAGGGGAATGGTCTTAACCCTCCGAGCAATACCAGCCCTGGCAAAAAGGCCCAAGTCCAAACTACTGCCCCTCAGTATGGACGGGTTACACAAAATGAGGGGCAACCTCCACAAAGTGACATGACAGGGCTACCCCAGGAAGCCCCCATCTCACCCAACAACAAAAAGAAATGGACTAACTTCACCTACAACCCCAGAGGGGGTACCAGGACACAATGGTCAGTGGAGGAAAAACAAGAAATACTGTGGTATACCACCTATGCCACAAGTGAGCAGTTCCTGAAAAATGGAACCAGCAAAAGATGCAGAGAAATGCTAACAAAGAGAGGAGTGTTAGATAGGGAGAAGCTAGAAAAAACCCCAGACTGTCAGATCCACAGCACCAGTGCAAACATCAGACAAGGGAAATCAGAGATCACAAAGGATGAAATGAAAAAGATCAAAAGAGAGGTAGAAGAATATGTCCAAAAGGGAAATGAGAACACCATGAGTGAGTGGACATGGACAAAGGAGAGAAATCTGTACCTGTTAGAAAGCCTGTATATAGGGCAGATGATCCCAGAAAAAGAGAACAAGAGCGAACTCCTAAAATGGGCAATTGAAAGGAAGGAGTTTGATGAGAATGACTATGTGATATACAGGTTCCAGAAGCGGTACACAGACCATACAGTAGACCGAAAAAAGTGATCAGGCAAAAATATCATATCCTAAAGACAATCACAGAAAGAGGAACTGACCATGAGAGGAAACAAAGAGCCACACTACCAACATATGATGAGGCACAGAAAGCAAAAGAAAAGGCAATGTGGGTTGTACAGGAACAACTGGTAATAATTGCTGACACCCTGGAAGAACTAAGAATGAGCAAAGGGACAGTAGGTAGAGGGAAGAAACAAGCCCAAAAAAATGAAGTGGCTGAAACACCAGAAAGCCAAGTGAAACCATTAATAACAGAAAAAACAAAGGAGACAGCCCCAGGTACCATAGTGGAAACACCTCCCAGAGACAGCACAAAAGAAGTGGACAAGGATGCCTGCCCAGGGCAGGAAGAGGAGGGGGTGGAAGTGGAAATGAACCACAGGCACACAAACATCTTGCCACCCCCTCCACCTCCCCAAAATGAACCATCAGATGATGAGGGAGACTCTACATCAGGACCAGGCAATGATAGTGTGGAAGAGATAAACGAGGAGAGTAAGGAAGAGAAGGAGATGAAAAGGAGGATCCTAATCCACAGAGATGATGATGTACACCAGGAACTGAACCACAGAACACCACTGCCCAAGCTGAGGAACACCTATAAGGTCAGAAAATATATAGAGATAGCGAACAAGGTACTACCTGCAATAACACCACAAGAGAGTAACCTCACAGAATTAAACAGGTTATATTATGCAACAGCAGTCAGTGTAACAGAGATGGCAGGGGTAAAAACACGCATGCAGAATAACCAGGAGCAAAACCAGGGAAAGAATGGAAATGAGAGGAAGCCAAGGTGGCAGCAAAGACTAGAGAGCAGTGTAGGTAACCTCAGGAAGGAGATCTCAATCCTAACTACCCATATGAGGGGGGAAATAAGATCTGAACTGGGAAGGAGGAAGGTAAATGTATTAATCCAAAGAGAAAGACTGGACAATGAAAGAAAGATCAGACAAAGCATTGCCAGGAAAAAGGTAGACCTGTCGGCAAAGGCAAAAAGATTGGCAAGATATATATGCTTGGATAGAGAAAAGAAACAAAATGAGATGTTTGAAGACAACCCAACAAAACTATTTAGAGAGTTAAAGAATGCCCAGATAAATGTAGAAAGACCACCTGAAAAAGAACAAGTGGAGCATTTCTGGAAGAACATCTATGAGAACAAAGTCAACCATAATGATGGTGCAGAATGGATTGGGAGCCTTTACAACAGCGAAAAGGTGAGAAACATCTCAGAGATGGACATGGACAGAATAACCATGAAAGAAGTTGAGAAGATAAAAAGCAGCAGCACCTGGAAAGCACCAGGCCCAGACATGATTAAAGTCATCGGGCCTATGTCCAAAGCTGGGCACTTGCGGTTTTTTTTGCGGTACTGCGGTACCACCGCACTACCAAACCGGTACCGCATAACGCAGTACCGCAAAGGATCGCTGAAAGTACAGCCTGTACTTTCAGCGATCCTTTGTGGTACCGGTTTGGTAGTGCGGTAGTACCGCAGTACCGCAAAAAAAACCGCAAGTGCCCAGCTTTGCCTATGTCATACCCTTACTATCAGCCAGAACAAAAATCTTATACCCCCACTTATGTGGTGTACTTGGAATGTACTGTCTTATCCCACTATTGCCCTTGAATGGTACAAGCTGCTCATCTATGCACAAGTTTTGTATCATAGGAATTTGTTGAAACTTTTCTCTTAGATGGTCTACCATTGGACGCACTTTGAAAAACTTATCATTATGATTATTCATATTTGAGTTCAAGGTTGAGTTATCCACCATATGTAATTTTGATTTTATCTCTTCCCATCGATTATGACTCATAACATCTGATACAACATCCCTAAGAGGACCTAACTGATTGGACCAATGCATGTGAATACTAGGCAACTTACTGATAGAGAAATATATACATATACCCAACCATTGCTCTAGTTCCTTTTGATCCATATTGAGAAGCTTATTAGGGTTTGTTTGCACTGAATATAAATTGCTTTGTGTAATAAAACTATCTAACAACTCATCTGTAAAGAATCTGCGAAAGTATTCATTTGGTTGACGCAAGTCATCAGTCATCAATAAATACATGCTCTGGACCAAGATATTCATGAGTAGTTGTAGAATCTGTTGGACTGCCTTGTCACCATGATACACGGGAGGCACTTTGAGAAGTGTCACTCTATTGTTGAATCATCATCCAGAGAAACTACTACTTCAGTTGAGACTTCTTCCACAGCAGTAATATCCACCATTCCCTCAAGATTGATGTTTATAATTAGAAAAAAGCCTAAGGTTAGAAGAAGTTATTCAAATAATATCTAAATTTACTATTTTTTTATCTGATTGTATGCAATTTTAGTCCAAAATAAAGCCTACCTTCATCATTATCTCATTCAAGAACATAGTCTGGATCTACCACAGTATCATCATCTTCATCAGGCTCAGATCCACAAAAAAGCACTTTGCTTACGAAGCTCCCGATGAACCATTTACAGAAGCCTTAAAGAGGCTGGAAGTGAAATTTTTCAATGTGGTGGTGGATTGTGCCATTGGGTCAATAAATAAGAGATTCAAAACATTAGATGGTGTGAGGGACATATTTGGAGTTCTCCTAAACTTCAACACAATGAACAAGGAAGACTTGTCATGCTAGTGTGAAAAGCTCTCGAAGATATTGAGCTCTGGAGCTGACTCTGACATTGATGGAAGAGAACTGGCCCTCGAAATTAAGAACTTGCCGACTTTACCTTCACACAACATGACTGCATTGGAGCTTCTCTCCTTCATTCACCAGAAGCAACTGGAGGAACTATACCCCAATCTCTGGGTTGCACTAAGAGGGTTGCACTAAGAATTGCCTGCACTCTACCTGTGACAGTAGCATCAGCCGAGAGGAGCTTCTCTAAGATGAAGCTAATTAAGAACTACCTCAGATCATCAATGGGGCAGGATCGTCTCAGTGGCCTTGGCATCATAAGCATCAACCAGGACATTGGCAGGGAGATTTCATATGATGATGTTATTGATGATTTTGCCCAGAAAAATTCTAGGAGGCAAAAATTTTGAAGATACAAACTGTTTTGTATAACTGTTAGCTATTACACGATTGTATCGTAGAGTTAGTAATTGTTTGGTAGTTGATAATTACATTATTTTTTTATACATGAAGAGCATTTTTTCTGTTTGTCTTCTGAAAGTACATATTTGTTGTTTTGGACATAAATGTGTCATTAAAATTGTTTCATAAATATTTTTTATTAACACAGCCATTTTTTGTGTGTGTGTGCTGAGGTGATGTAGTAAGACATGAGTTGGTGGATGGAGTGGGTGGGGCCTCAAATGGGTATACTGCTTCTTAACAACAAAATCATTGAAAGATGGATTGAGCTTCCACGACACGGCAAAATGAGTGTTATTTTCCCGTCCTTATGGCATAAAATTCCATATCAACTTCTTTTCAGAAGAATTGATGCATCAGCTTCTTGCCAAAAACATACTAACATGAACCTTATTTGTTTGTGAAATACACAAGTTTATTGTTTATCTCAAGTATGTTCACTTAATTTTAGTCTTTTTAACCATTGAAACTTTAAATATTGTATGTCAAAAGTTTAAAAGTCAACTATTCCTAATCATATTCTAAATAGAATCGATGAAAATTCAATCTTTATATGATAGAAAATAGGTTTTATCATTGAGGATCTCATCATTTGTTCAATTGAATGCAGTTTTCAATTCCGCCCTTGGCTGTTTCAAAACTGCCTGAGGACAAATGGAAACTAGATAGATGTCATTGAGATGCCAAGCCATCTTTAATTAATTTCAATCTTCATAATAATAATTCTTTAAGTAATATTTCTTTATTAATAATTATTTAATAATAATTAATAATTCTTTAATAATAATTCTTCTTAATAATAATAATCATTCTTTAGGCCTATGGTTGTTTACGTGATCGTAAAAACAATGACAACTTTCAATACGCTATATTTTGTATAAAAATTTCAGGTAAGATTTTATGTATAATTTCATGAGTAATTTTATAATTTTTTTGGCCTGTTTTTGAACTTTGACTTTTTTTAAAACATGCTATTTATAGGTTATTATTTTTTCTCCACAATATACCTTTTTAAGTAAAAAAAAAAAATTTTACAAAAAAAAAAAATTTTGGAATTTAAAACAATTTTTTTTTTGCTTAAATAAACTCTTTGGAGGGGGGGTAAGAACCTACAAAGGACATTTTTTAAAAAAAGTGATTGGATCCAACAGCAGTCCAACTGCACCTAATCTGGAAAATTAGCTACCGCTCACCCCAGACCCCTAGCTATTAGGCTTGTGCCTACGGCACTCGCAATTGGTTTTTGTGCTGATTTATGTTTTTAAATTTGTTTGCATGCTTAGATGAAAAGTTCACCAATCGCCACTGGATTGTATATTATATTCCTCGCTTAAAGTGTGTATTTTTTTTTATGTATATAGATTTCTTCTGTACTACTATTATTATTTTGATTGTATATTTATTTCCCGAGCTGAATAAATGTATGTTAAATAATTGATTCCAAACAAACAAAAAATAATGTAGTTGCGTTTTATTATCAAGAGTATATTTATAAGCAATATTATTTGATTCAATGGTGCGCTGATGGGAAAATATATATATATATAATTATTATTTTTTATGCATGTGTGTTTGGATAAATAATATATAGAGTAGGGCGGAGTGAAACAACTTTTTATTTCACATCTATTTGCCTCACTTGTTTTTTGGTATATTAGAACATAAAAATGATGTATTCAGTCATTTAATGTTTGTAACTCAAACCATTTCTTGCATTTTAACATAAAAGCAACATGGCAATCAGCCGGTTGTCCATAAATAAAAATATGCTCATAACATAAAACTAAGTGTTCTATCAAAAAAAGTAATTGAAGAAAAATGTTTTATAATGCAAAACTATACTTAAAAAGCACCATTGTGCATACAGTGTATTGAAATAAAATTGTATCTGGTCTCACTTGGTTGGATGCCGTAAATCAATTACAGTTGAATGCAAGATAAAACCCACTCATCTCAACTGTTATTATTTTTTCAGGAGAGGCATCAGATCTTTTTTGGTTTCAAGTGAGGGAAGCAGAGAGCAACTTTTTATTCTTGACCTAATAAATCCATCTCTTGATTCCTGTGATATTACTGATGCTGATACATCTGTAACCAACTTCACGGCTCTTTCAACGTTCTGTTTGTGAATGGGGTATTGCTCAACTTTGAAACATTTTGTTTTGTACTCAAGCAATTCTTCATCACACAATTTAGAAGTGAGAGGTGGTGCACTGATATCAATCCTATCCCAGATGATGATGTCTGTCCAATGTGGTGCTTTGAAGTTCAATTCTAGTGTATTGAAATAAAATTGTATCTAGTCTCACTTGGTTGGATGCCGTAAATCAATTACAGTTGAATGCAAGATAAAACCCACTCATCTCAACTGTTATTATTTTTTCAGGAGAGGCATCAGATCCTTTTTGGTTTCAAGTGAAGGAAGCCACCTTTAAACCCAGTGATGACATTCGTACTGTTGCACCCTATCACCTGGAGATTCTGGTCTAGTGTCACTTCATTCAAGTAAGTGAACAATGATTCAGATACATCACTTGCTTTTCCAGATTTAGGGCTCAAATGTTATAATGTAATGTTATAATGTTTCAGACCAACAAAGACCCTAGGATCCACTCATGGCTGGTCTACCTAACTGTGTTTGTAATTGTGTATTGTGCATGTCTTCCGTGGTGGCGGAGAGGACCTACAATTTTACGTGGGTTCCGAACCACAAAGCCTTAATTTTACTACCTTAAACTATACCTGATCTATCAACATATGCGTCTAATCAATTTTTAAACATGTTTATAGACGTGCTACTAATTACTTCTACCGGCAAACTATTCCACCTATTTACTATTCTATGTGTAAAAAAGTTTTTGGCAAATGCTCTCTCGAACCTTCTATTTGTCAACTTACACCCGTTATTTCTAGTCCTATTATATTGAGATATTTCGAAAAAGCTATCTCTATCTACGTTATCGAACCCATTCATAATTTTAAAAACCTGCATTAGATCACCCCTTAGCCTTCTAGTCAAGAGTTTAGTCAATTTTAACTCCTTAAGCCTATCCTCGTACGAGTTTGACCTAAGCGACGGAATCATCTTAGTTGCTCGTCTTTGAACTCTTTCGAGTTTGGCTATATCTTTTCGCATATGCGAATTCCAAAATTGGATCGCATACTCCAGATGGGGTCTAACTAATGATTTATAAAGTGGAACTATAATATCAATCGATTTGTACTAAAAATTCTGAGCTATAAAACCTAACACTTTGTTCGCTTTATTGACCGCTGCTGTACTTTGTTTCGCTACTTTTAAATCACCAGTGACTATAACTCGTAAATCTTTTTCCTGCTCTGCGCTTGTTAACTCCTTCCCTGACATACTATACGCAAAATTACCATTACGCAAACCTATGTGTAAAATTTTGCACTTATCGACGTTAAATCTCATTTGCCATGTGACTGACCAATCAACAATTTTATTCAGATCTTCCTGGATTTTACCTCTATCTTCGTCATTAATCACCCTACCACCCAGCTTTGTGTCATCCGCAAACTTTGAAACTCTACTGACTAAGCCAACATCTAAATCGTTAATATATATATAAGAAAAAGCAAGGGGCCCAATACAGAACCCTGAGGAACGCCATTCGCTACATTAGCCCAACATGACTCCGCTCCATCAACGACCACCCTCTGTTTCCTACCTCGCAACCACTTTTCTATCCAATTTATTACTACACCCCTGATTCCATGAGCCTTAGTTTTTTTCAGTGAGTCTTTTGTGCCGTACGGTGTCAAACGCTTTTTGAAAATTTAAATACACTACATCAACTGCCCAATGACTAGCGTAAATGTCAACCACGCTTTGAAAAAATTCCATAATTATTGATTCCAGTAGCTTACCTACAACAGACGTTAAACTGATTGGCCTATAATTTCTCGCCACACCTTTATCGCCTTTCTTAAAGATAGGTGTTACATTTGCCAACTTAAAATTATCTGGTACGCACCCCTCAGAAATAGACGCATTAAAAATCTTTGTTAGCGGCAAACCAATGCTATCTTTTAATTCTTTTAGTTGTATGGGATATATGGAATCCGACCCCGGTGATTTATGCATTTTCATTTTATTAATATAAGGCATTACCTTCTCTTCACTAACCACACTATTATCCAAAATATTACCATTATCAAAAGGTATTATGTCAATGACCGTAGGGATATTCGTTACATCTTCTATAGTAAAAACTGACGTAAAGAATTCGTTTAACAAGGTAGCCATTTCCTTGTTTTCAGAAACTAGATCTCCGTTAAAAATTTTCAACGGCCCCAAGACACTTTTTACTGGATTTCTATTGTTGATGTATTGAAAGAATCGCTTGGGGTTTTCTTTACCGTCACGAATTATGGAGATTTCAAATTCGCATGACTTTTTTTATTACACTTTTCGCTTAACGCCTTAGAAATATGTAGTTGTCTCGTAACCACAAATTGTCTTTATCGCACTTATGTAGCCTATAAGCTCTATCCCTACTCTTTATAATGTCTCCTACTCTAGAAGTAAACCACAAGGGCTTCTTGTTTACTTTCGCACACTTAATTTTGTACAGTACACATTCCTCATTTATAGTCCTAAGTACTGTTTCAAACAATTCCCACATTAGTTTTGCGTTGGAGATCCCCATTACGTTTTCCCAATTGACGTGTGACAATTTATTTCGAAATTTACAAAAGTCCGGGTGCTGGAAGTTAGGGAATTTTAGTCGAGTTAGCTGGTTTCGAGTGACTTACTGAGAGGACAAACTCTACCATATTGTGATCGCTATTGCTTAATGGTTCTATTACTTGAAGATCAGTAATTAGCCTATCATCCGTAGTTATTACTAACTCTAAAATACTGTCCAACCTCGTAGGTTCCCCAACCTTTTGGATAAGAAAGCTATCCTCGAGAAAATTAACTAAACGATTACCTTCCGCGTCTCCCTGCATTGTATCGTAATTCACGTTGGCGCAATTAAAGTCACCCATAACTAAAGCCTGCTCACTACCTATTATTCTCTTTAGTTCATGATATAACGCTTCGTCCGTATCAGCTGTTTGATTAGGGGGCCTATATATAACCGCAACAACAATTTTGAAAACGTTCAATTTAAGTTCTGCTATAGTCGAATCTATCGGTTCAGGAATTGTGTGCTTTACTTCTATAACGTTCGCAATATTATCTTTGATATACAACATAACACCGCCTCCTCGCCTACCTATTCTGTTTTTAACAAAAAGTCTACAACCTTTAATTTGATACTCCCCTACAAAGTCACGTGTTTCAGTGCTAAGCCACGATTCATTTATCGCAATTAAATCATAGTCATTACAAGCAATTAAAGAAAAAAATTCGTTTATTTTATTTCGTAGGCTACGAGCATTTAAGGATAGAATCTTCAAATTGTTTGTAATTGCGACACCTTCCCGAACGCAGGGGAAATTTGTGGAAATTACGCTGGGACCATTCGAGTTACGGCAGCCTGAAAAGAAGACACAGTATTATGAAATAGTCTTCCTAAACGCACAGCTCCAATGTCATTAAGATGAAGTCCATCTCCGAGGAACAAGTCCCTCCTGCCGTAGAAACTGTTCCAAAAATTCGTAAAATGCACTCCTTCCTGTTGGCAGAGACATTAGGTTATTGTTGATATATCGTATTTTACGCCTCATAAGACGCTACAAGTGGTAAGACGCACCCTATGTTTAGCAAAGAATATTTAGGGAAAAAAAATATTTCGAAGATTTATCAGCCTGACAAAATATATTCCAATAACTTTATTAAAAGAACATTAAACAAAGCAATAACATATGAGCCCTCAAGTGATTTTTGGAGACGTTTTTCTGGAAAAAAGTAACGTCTTATGAGGCGTAAAATACGGTAGGTCGCCTTGCTGTAGAAATCGCTACATTGGATAATTCGAGGAAGTATACCTGTTAAAACAATCTTATTAGTTTTTCCTTTAGTGTCTCTAGTATGTCCCTGTACCTAGCCAGCAGTTCTTCTGATCTAGAATTTAAAACGTTATTAGTACATAGATTTGGAGGCGGCGTTTTGCTGTACATTCGTAATTCCCTTAGGGCTATCGAGGTTAAGTTAGATTTTCCGGCAGCAATTAATGCGATCTGTGTTGAAGTTAGGGCGCGTAGTATTAGTTTTATTTTTGTTGTTGTTTATAGACCTCCCGTTCAACCCCTCGATATAGATACTAGATTTTACTCACTTCTTGGTAATTTTATTGACAATCGGAATAGTATAATTGTCGGAGTCTAACTGCCCTAATGTTAATTATGAGAATTTTACGGGTAATGAAGAGGGTTTGAGATTGGTTGAGTTTATGGACGATAACTTTTTACGACAGATAGTTACCGAACCAACACGCGGTGATAATATTTTAGATTTGGTGATGACGAACGGCGAAAATATAGTCGAAGGTTTAGAAGTAGGCGAGAGTTTAGGATGTAGCGGTCATCAAATTCTTAGGTTTAAGTTATTGATAGAAAACACCCAGGATAGTAACGTAATAGAAGTCCCTGATTTTCGTAGGGCTAATTTTGATAGTTTCGCGGATAGGATGAGAGTAGTGGACTGGGATAACTTATTTATGGGTAATGACACAAATTTGCGTTGGGTGGCGTTTAAAGAAAGTTTTAGGAATATTGAAAGGGAGTTTATTCCTCGTAGGCCCAAGCGCGCTAGTAATCGTGGTAGACCGAAGTGGTGGAGTAGGGAAATAGGAGAGTTTATAAACGAGCGTAATAGAGCGTATAGACTTAGTAAGCGTAATGGCCAGGTAGCTAACTTTAATAGATATATCGAGCTTAGACGTCAGGTTAAAAGATCAGTTAGGAATGCCAAGCGTAATTTAGAGATACTTATAGCTGCGGATAGTAAACATAATCCCAAAAAATATTTTGAATACGTTAATAATCGTAAGCCGGTAAAAAATAACATAGGCCCTCTAGTGGATGTTAATGGCGCTTTGGCTTCTGACGCTCAGGCGATTGCGGGTATTTTCAATAACTTTTTTGCGACAGTTTTTACCGTAGAAGACGTAAATAATGTCCCCGACGTGGATGATATCGTTCCATTTAGTAGCGAGACTATTTTGGATGAAATAACTGTTTACGAGGCTGAGATTGCGCATTATATTGATAGGCTAGAAGTTAGCAAGGCTCCAGGCCCTGACGCTTTTTATCCCAGACATTTGAAAGATTTGAAAGAAGTTATCGTAGGCCCCTTAACGAAGATCTTTAATCAGTCACTCGAAACGGGGATTATTCCTGAAGACTTTAAATTAGCTAACGTCACGCCTATTTTTAAAAAAGGCGACCGCGCGGTAGCTAGCAATTATAGGCCCATTAGCTTAACGTCAATTGTAGGTAAACTTTTGAAATCCGTAGTTAGGGATCGTATTATCGATCACTTAGAAAGTAGAGATTTGATTAATAGTAGTCAGCATGGGTTTCGACGCCATAGGTCTTGTTTAACTAATTTGTTAGAATTTTATAACGAAATAGTGCGCGAATACGATAGGCATAGAGCAGGTGACGTTATTTATTTAGATTTTAAAAAGGCGTTCGATACAGTTCCGCATAGGAGACTAATTGCGAAGGTTAAAGCGCACGGTATACGCGGTCAGGTAGCTAACTGGTTAGAAGAATGGCTTCGTGCTAGGAGACAGAGGGTCGTAGTTAATGGTAGTGAATCAGGGTGGTTAGATGTCGGTAGCGGTGTCCCACAGGGTTCAGTGTTAGGCCCATTGCTATTCGTAATTTACATTAACGACATAGATGTAGGATTGACTAGTAACGTGTCAAAATTCGCGGACGATACTAAAATAGGCGGTAAGGTTGTTAACGAGGACGATAGAAATAGGATTCAAGACGATGTAAATAGGATTATGGAGTGGACAGATAAGTGGCAGATGCAATTTAACGTAGACAAATGTAAAGTTTTGCATATAGGTTCTCGCAACAATAATTACGTGTATACGATGGATGATAGGGAGTTAGCGAGCGTTGACGAGGAAGTAGATTTAGGCGTACGCGTATCTAAGGATTTAAAGGTTAGGAACCAGTGCCTGGAGTCTTGCGCAAAAGCTAATAGGATGTTAGGCTTCATAGCGCGTAATTTCGAATTTAAATCGAAGGATATTATATTGCCCCTTTACAAGTCCCTAGTCAGGCCTCATTTAGAATATGCCGTTCAGTTTTGGTGCCCGTACTTGCGTGAGGATATTGATAGGTTAGAAAGGGTTCAGCGTCGTGCCACGAAACTTATTCCGTCATTGCGCAATAGGCCTTATGAAGATAGGATTAAAGAGTTAGACCTGTATTCACTCGAAACTAGAAGATTAAGGGGGGAGCTTATTGAAGTTTTCAAAATCGTTAATAACATCGATAACGTAAATTTTGATAAATTGTTCACTTTCGATAATAGTAATACTCGCAATAACGGATTTAAGTTGCGTGGCAGACGTTTCATTGCTAATATCGCTAAAAACTTCTTTACGTTTAAAGTAATTGATAAATGGAATAATCTTCCCGCGTCAGTCGTTCATTCTACCAGCGTTAATATGTTTAAGAACCGTCTTGACAGACATTTTAAAAATGTTAACGTTGTTTAAAATTAAATAAGAAAGTTAACAACAGGAGCTCTGGTGGTGGTGCTCGAGGATGAGTCTGTTGACGATGAATGCCAGCTTGTGACATGCCAGCGTGTGATGCCAGCAATAAAAAAAAAAAAAAAAAATTAGACTAACACGAACGTAGATGTAGCTCGTAGCGTAAACTAACCCACTTTTTGTTTAACTTTGCCTACTTTTTTTTCTTCTTTCTTTGCATGTCTGTAACTCTCTTTACTTGCATGTTTGTAGTTTGCATGGTATGACAGTGAGTTAAGACTGTGTTTGCATGGTTTGTAAGCATTCTTATTTTACTTCTTTTCATCTTTCACCCCCCTCCTATTTTCTCCGACTATTTTTCTGATTTGTCGGCAGTGGCCGGCGGATGATGATGGTGAGACTTTTTTCCTCTTTTTCTGAATGAATGTTAACCCACGAATGATAGGTGTTGCTCCTTACTTAACCCCTTATTCTCCTCTTTTCTCTTAACCCCCTACTCTTTCCTTTCTCTCGGGCTAGCATTAGAGTGGATCTTAGGGTCTTTGTTAGCCTTAGCTTCTGTAGATCTGTAGATACGTTGTCTCCTCAGAGATACTGTCTGTAAAATGGTCAACACTATTAGTTATATCCTCCACCCTTGCACCAGGGTAGCAGTAACGGCGCCTACGACGAGGGTTTCTCCCACAGAATTCTTCGAGCTGCCCTCGAACAATGGAGTTGCCAACGAGTCGTATTTCCGGTTCAGCATTTTCGAAACCTAAAACAGAAAACTTATTGTTTGTTATTACTGGTAGACAAGTCTTAGGTTTTCTCAATGGGGCTCCATTACGCACTTGAACGAAGGGTTGGGAACTAGGGGAAGAGAGAGGGCTATTAGTGCTATTTATATTATTAGTAGAAACTGAGGCAGGAGGGGTCATAACTGGAGTCTCAAGGGATTCTAATTTTGCCGTCAGGAGCATCACGCTTTCTTCCAGCCTCACTCTGGCCTCCCTCTCACATTCTAACTCGTTCCTCAGGACTTCCATGCTTGAGCACCACCTGCAAACTAACTGTTCATTATTATTAGCCATTGTAAAGCATAAGTGGCAAATTTCCCTTCACAGCGACTGTAAGTACTTGACGGGGGTGCCATGCTCTTAATTAGTTAAAAAACAAAAAATGAGCGTTTGGAAATTAATAAATTACAATGTAGGTCTACCGCGTGCTTATTGCGCCATCACCTGCCCAAACCCGCAAAAATGTGCCTGAAACGCAGAAACAGGTTCTTGTAACAAATTTATACTAAATGAATATATAATGAAGATACCGACGAAAGCTCTGTAAATGAAAAAGTATTACTAAAACTTATCTGTCCGCTATTCGACCGACTGTTTTCTTTCCGTTTTTCTTTTTTCCCATGGTGGGTGACCACACTCTACTTGATCTCCTGAAGGAAAGGAAAATGAATCTTATGAAAGCACGTTTTCTGATAGATTTGAAAAACACAAAAGGCAAACCAAGGGAACTTCAACCTTATGAAACGCGTAACTAACTATGAAACGCGTAACTAAAGATTTAAAGGTTAGGAACCAGTGCCTGGAGTCTTGCGCAAAAGCTAATAGGATGTTAGGCTTCATAGCGCGTAATTTCGAATTTAAATCGAAGGATATTATATTGCCCCTTTACAAGTCCCTAGTCAGGCCTCATTTGGAATATGCCGTTCAATTTTGGTGCCCGTACTTGCGTGAGGATATTGATAGGTTAGAAAGGGTTCAGCGTCGTGCCACGAAACTTATTCCGGCATTGCGCAATAAGCCTTATGAAGATAGGATTAAAGTGTTAGACTTGTATTCACTCGAAACTAGGAGATTAAGGGGGAGCTTATTGAAGTTTTCAAAATCGTTAATAACATCGATAACGTAAATTTTGACAAATTGTTCACTTTCGATAATAGTAATACTCGCAATAACGGATTCAAGTTGCGTGGCAGACGTTTCATTACTAATATCGCTAAAAACTTCTTTACGTTTAAAGTAATTGATAAATGGAATAATCTTCCCGCGTCAGTCGTTCATTCTACCAGCGTTAATGTGTTTAAGAACCGTCTTGACAGACATTTTAAAAATATTAACGTTGTTTTAAAATTAAAAAAGAAAGTTAACAACAGGAGCTCTGGTGGTGGTGCTCGAGGATGAGTCTGTTGACGATGAATGCCAGCTTGTGACATGCCAGCGTGTGATGCCAGCAATAAAAAAAAAAAAAAAATTAGACTAACACGAATGTAGATGTAGCTCATAGCGTAAACTAACCCACTTTTTGTTTAACTTTACCTACTTTTTTTTTTTTCTTATCCTCCTTACTTTGCATGTCTGTAACTCTTTCCTTGCATGTTTGTAGTTTGCATGGTATGACAGTGAGTTAAGACTGTTTGCATGGTTTGTAAGCGTTCTTATTTTACTTCTTTTCATTTTTTACCCCTCTCCTATATTCTCCGACTATTTTTCTGACTTGTCGGCAGTGGCCGGCGGATGATGATGGTGAGACTTTTTCCCTCTTTTTCTGAATGAATGTTAACCCACGAATGATAGGTGTTGCTCCTTACTTAACCCCTTATTCTCCTCTCTTCTCTTAACCCCCTACTCTCTCCTTTCTCTCGGGCTAGCCTTAGAGTGGATCTTAGGGTCTTTGTTAGCCTTAGCTTCTGTAGATCTGTAGATCTGTAGATCTGTAATAGATTTGGGAAACAAACAAGGCAAGCCACGTGCACTAGCCTTGGTTTAATCAAATAATATATTAATGAGTAAAGTCAATAAATGAAATATATTCGTTAATGAATGATTAGTAACACCAAACACTATTTTTTTTAAAGACACTTCAACGAAAACCACTTATTCAAATGGTAACACTGGACACTCGATAAAACACGTCTGTTCACAAGGAAAGACTGATCACAACTGTTTCAGTTTGACTATGATACTCTATAAAATGGATGTTCATTAATTATATTTCCTCTCTCTTATTTAATCAATTGCTTTATTAATATTTTTAGATGTTCTCCCCCTCTTGCCGGGCTCCGGGGATTTAGTCCAGCTTCTCCTCCCTCTCGGCGGCCCTGGATCTACCATGGATATCTCCTACGATTTCACACTCAGAACGATGGCATCCATGCCATCAGCAACCGTTAAAGGAGTATGCAGTCTTCTCACCAGTGGCATGGTCTTCGCTTCGACCATCCACCCAAAAAACACGACTGGTGACCTTAATGGCGACTTCCCCCGTGTTGCAGGCATGTTTTAATACACTCCGGTCTGTTGCTGCAGATGTACGAACCAGTAAATAGCCTTATGCCAAAAACTGCGTGGGTTGTTTCTGTGAATGACGGCTAGTGTATCTTTAGGCATGAAGTTGTTAATGAACACAGTAAAACACAATGAGGCGATCGTGGTTGCGGCTTGTAGCGGGTCGCAGTTGAATCGGACTATATACTAGGGGCACTCATTATATTTTGCCCCACCCTTTTCTCTTAGCTAAATAATAGCTTTTGGCCCGTAGGTTTGAACTTTCTGCGCTTCACATAACTGGATTTTTCCAGGTTGAACCTCCCCTCCTTTTATAAAGCCACTTTTAAATGCCCTTGTATAAAACCGATGGTTAACACAGTTTCGAAAATGGCGTCTGACAGTGATGTGCGTCGTAAACAGAGAGCTGTTATCGAGTTCTTAATCTCAGAGAAGGAAATGAAAATATTCATAAACATCTACAAAACGTTTACGGAGATGCTGTTGTTGATCGAAGCACAGTTGGACGCTGGTCTGAACGTGTGAGATCATCGGAGAGAGGGAGAGCCTGCCTCGATGATGAGCTACGCAGCGGTCGCCCGGCATCGGCTGTAACATCTCACACTGTGAAACGTACTAACAGCATCATTCGATCAAATCGGCGAGTCACATACAAGGAGCTATCACTGGAGGTTGGAATTAGTGAAGGTAGTGTGAATACGATAATTCAGCAACTGGGATACTCAACCGTGTGTTCATGGTTTGTTCCTCGCGAACTGACTGAAGATCACAAAACCCAAAGAAAAGAAATTGCTTCCGAGTCGTTGGTTCGATACGAGACAGAAGGGGATGACTTCCTTTCACGAATTGTGACTGGGGATGAGACTTGGGTACACCACTTTGAACCTGAAACAAAACGCCAATCCATGGAGTGGCATCATGCAGACTCCCCACGCAAGAAAAAGTTCAAAATGGCTCCCTCTGCAGGAAAGGTTATGGCCACCATCTTCTGGGACATGAAAGGGGTGATTCTGGTGGACATTATAAAGAAAGGACAACAATCAACTCAGAGGCATATACTGCTACCCTACAGACTCTAGAGACGTATAAAGCAGTTCGACCGGAGAGAAAACTGGAAGACGTCCTTCTCTTGCACGATAACGAGAGACCACACAAGAGTTTGCAAACAAGAGAGTCCATCATAAAAATGTGCTTGACTGTGTTACCCCACCCTCCATACAGCCCGGATCTGGCACCTTCAGACTTCCATTTGTTTGGGCCAATGAAGGATGCTATTCGTGGAAGAAAGTTTCAGAGTGACGATGAGGTTGTTGAGGAGGTTAAGAGGTGGCTTCAGCGGAACCCAGCGGACTTTTACCAGCAAGAAATAAAGGCCCTTGTTTCGAGGTGGAGGAAAGCCGTAAAAAAGGATGGAGACTATGTGGACAAATTAAAACGTGTAAAAAAGGTATGTAACTATTTGTGTACAAAATTTCTGGAACTTACAAGGAAACATGGAAAGAAAAAAAAAAGGTGGGGCAAAATATATTGAGCGGCCCTTTAGAAGGATTTCTAAAGGCCTAGAAACATACTCTACTGTAAGTACGCGTACGCCATTCACACAATAACGCTCACATTCATCCGCTATATTGTAAGGATTATCTTCATTAAAACTGTTGTAGTACCTCTCAAAATCTTCACGCTCACTATCACTCATGTTGACATAGTCAAAGTAATGTTTTGGGGTGGCAGTCCTAAGTAATTTAAAGTTTCGCTAGTAAGGAAAGTGTAAGGGAAATACCCATTTGAAATTTCGGCGGCTGCGCTTATCACCTTGGGTAGCTTGGCTAATTTACAAGGTGTGAATAACAAAGTGTCTTTAAACTGAAAATTACCTCTTATTCGACGTTCATGCACTCGTCGCAGTGTGTGTGGCTTACAAGTAGATGTGGGATAACCTCTTTGGTTTCAGCATCCGTGTATATCTCTATATCGTAGTATACAGTTATACAAGGTTTATTTTTAGGCTGGGCGTGTTTCATATAGCATACATGCTTTATACCATTTGCCTTACATTTCTCATGGCATGTAGAACAGTGAATTTCATCACATTTATGCGTGAATTTCCCACAATTGTCCATCATATGAAACATGCCGCATTTGCAGATTCTCATCTTCTTGCCCGTACCATTCATTTTTGATTTATAAAATTCAAAAGAGTTATTATTGAAAAATGTGCCTCTACACATTACAGTCCCTCTTCAAAGCTTCAACTACACGACTTTCACATTTGGAGCTTTTACACTGCTCACATACCATGTGGAAATCCTTACAATGTTTCACTTTATCATCTGCGAACTCGAGACATCCCTTACACAAATCATGATGCCATCCATATTTTCAACTTTTATCATAACTCGCGTAAAAGTCCCTTATATTGCGGATGGGGAGATACATTGTCCCTGACAGCTCTAAAATAAGTAGATGTCTTGTACGGTCTCTCACACTGCTTTTAGAAACATACACAGTCCTACGACGATCATCCATTCCAAATACAACTATACGAACATTCATTTCCTGCTCCACCTTTCTCAACTCTTCACTGCCCATATTATCAAGCATGAGCTTGCAGTCTGTGGTCAGTTTATGAGCACGCTGCACAACCGTCGGCAACAAAATTTTTCTGGCCCATGCATTTAGTACAGTAAACATATGAGCTAAGACTACTGCTATAAAGCCGCAACCACACTCAGAGTTTATATGCTGTCTGTAAATAGCCTGAGAATTGAAGTTAAGCGTATAAGGTGTGACCGTATGTCCCGCAACACAATACGTGGTCAATATCTATCGTGAAGTTGTTCATGTTGAATGCTATGCTACTTTGAGAGACCTGCACTATACGACCCAAAATGTAGTCTACATCCACAGCAGCCAAGCGCCTGTAGGGTATTACTACCCAAAAATCATCTATATCTTCGTCATCTGATCCGAACCCAAAGGACAGTCGCGTCCTGGCTTCATGTCCTTCACTGTTTTGAAGGGCAAACTCCACAATACGTTCGACTACACGTCGCAGTCCGTGTTCAATGCCGCTGCTATACATGGTTCGCAGGTCGACCCTGACTACGTACCGGTTTCTAGTCAGGGCTGGGGTGGGGGTGACGGTGCGAACCAGCTCGAATGTTATGCTACTGTCTACAGAATGAGAAGCTGCTATGGAGGGTACGGACGGTATTGAACAGGAATAAGGGGGCACAGTTTTATTTTTAGAGGGAACTACTGTGGGGGCTGTGTCGTAAGACGTAGAGGGTTGGGGCTCTATTACTGTGGGTCTAACATCCGACCCACTCCTGGCGTGCTTTACACCTGACGAGGAAGGCGAATCATCAACTTTGTCATGCACCCGCTTTCTCCTCGAAATGTCGAGTGGGGGTTCTACAGTGGTCGCTGCTGGGGGTTCGCTAGCGGGGATGGAGTCTGTAGCCTCAACAAAAACTACACTGCTATCAAGCTTATTGAAGTTTTCAAAATCGTTAATAACATCGATAACGTAAATTTTGACAAACTGTTCACTTTCGATAATAGCAATACTCGTAATAACGGATTTAAGTTGCGTGGCAGACGTTTCATTACTAATATTGCTAAAAACTTCTTTACGTTCAAAGTAATTGATAAATGGAATAATCTTCCCGCGTCAGTCGTTCACTCTACCAGCGTTAATGTGTTTAAGAACCGTTTAGATAGGCATTTTTAAAAATATTAACGTTGTTTAAAATAAAAAAACAATTAGTAACAGGAGCTCTGGGGGTGGTGGTCGAGGATGAGTCTGTTGACGATTAATGCCAGCTTGTGACATGCCAGCGTGTGATGCCAGCAATAAAAAAAAAAAAAAAATTGACTAACATGAATGTAGATGTAGCTCGTAGAGTAAACTAACCCACTTTTTGTTTAACTTTACCTTTTTTTTATTTTTTCTTATCCTCTCCTTACTTGCATGTCTGTAACTCTACTTGCATGTCTGTAGTTTGCATGGTATGACTGGGAGTTAAGACTGTGTTTGCATGGTTTGTAAGTGTTCTTATTTTACTTCTTTTCATCTTTCACCCCTCTCCTATTCTCTCCGACTATTTTTCTGACTAGTCGACAGTGGCCGGCGGATGATGATGGTGAGTCTTTTTTCTCTTTTTCTGAATGAATGTTAACCCATGAGTGATAGGTGTTGCTACTTACTTAACTCCTTATTTTCTTCTCTTAACCCCTACTCTTTCCTTTCTCTCGGGCTAACCTTAGAGTGGATGGGGATGATGGGGATATGCTGCTGGCACAGTATCTCATCCTCATCATCATTCACGGTTCTGAGGAAGAAGGAGAAAAACAAGACTGTAAAATATAAGGAGCATCACTTTAAATTTTATCATATTTTGTAAATGTTCCACTTAAGAGTATGACGTGTTAGAGAAGGATTCTGTCGAAAAATTCAGGGTTAATATTCGTTTTTTGACCCAGTCACACCCAGCTATAACAGCAATATATATTGAATAACCAATCAAAGCTGAATAAGAAAATATATATATTATCTTGTGCAAATTTGTATAAAATGTACTTTTTTTTAAAAAATATCTTCTACTTTCTAATATGTATGTATATAAATTTCGGTTGGTTTGTTTATTTGGGCTACCTTTTTTGGAGATTTTTCTTGGCTTTTTTTGGCTACTTTCTGTTTCTGGTCAGTGTGGTGGTTTTCGTTCTACTGGTATGACGTGTGAATCTTGTGAACTTGATTTCGAAGACCTAATCCGCCTTGTTGGCCTCGATGAAGATAAAAGTTGATGTTTTTTCCAATCACGGCATAATTCCGACATCCGTGATTTGCCCTAAATGTAATACTGCCTGTATTTTAAGACAAGACTCGAAGGTGTTTAGGTGCCGTAAAAAAAATGGAAGGATGTGAAATCGTGGGTTTTACGTGCTGGGAATAGACGTCCTCAGTGGCGGTCCTAGCTTACATGACGCCCTGGGCGAACCTCACCTTCAGCGCCCCCCCCCCCTGTTCGCCAACACACACACATTCGAATCCCCCCAAAATAAAGGACAGACATAACTCTTTCACAAAATAACTTTTTATTGGACTAATTGTTGGAACTTCAGAACCAAAACAAAGACTCAAATTTCTGAATTTTACAAATCCTTCATCACGTAAATAGAATAACTCACTTAAGAGAATGTAATTATGATACTATGAACAGGAAAAATACAAATTAAATTGCACAACTGCCATAAATAAACTAGAGAATCAAATTTCTAAATTGTACAAATGCTCTATCACATAAATAGAATAAGACACTTAAGAGAGGGTAATTATTATGCTACACTTTGAACAAGAAACAAAATAAATTGCACCACAGCACAACTGCCATCTAAAGCCTGACTCTTCTTACCTTCCTTGATGCAAAGTCATTGATCTTTTATTATTTATTTTATTTTATTTTTATTTATTTCTTTATTTATTTATTCTTATTTTTATTTTTATTTTTTTTGCAGGCGTTCATGCCGCCCCTCCACAAATGCCGCCCTGTGCGGCTGCCCATATTGCCCATATGAGGAACCGCCACTGGACGTCCTCATTACCGGCAGAACATCCTGACGATTCTACAGTTCTGCATCACTTCCTTACTGCAATTGCAGAACTATATCCTCCAAAATAAGGTGACTGGTTAGGTTAGGTGGTTAGGCTAAGTTAGGTTAAGTTGTGTTTAGCACGAATGCAAACTTTTCTGGTCGATTTTGAGGTGTTTTGCACGAATCTGCCATCCGTTTCCTGTGCAAATGCGTAGTTTTCGAGATGACGATATCTCGAAAACTACGCATTTGCACAGGAAACGGATGGCAGATTCGTGCAGAGCACCTCCAAATTGACCAGAAACGTTTGCTCTCATTATAAAAAGAGACTGGGTCAAAAAACGAATAATTACCAAATTCAGGTTCACGAGTCCCTCCACATGCATTATATCCGGCCCTACAGGATGTGGAAAAATTGTGTTTATGCTTAAAATCATTAAAGATAAGGGGAAGATATTCTCAAATTTTGTGCATAAAGTCATATGGTGCTATTCGACATACCAGCCTGTATTCAACGAGTACCAAGATGATATTTTGTTCCACAAAGGTGTTTATGATGTTAGTTCGTTGAAGGGCAATGAGCACACGGTCATTGTAATTGATGATCTCATGCTAAAAATGGATAAAACGTTTGCCGAGACATTTGCAGTATTCTCCCACCATCTTAACATAAGCGTGTTCTTCATCAATCATAACCCGTACCCGTTTTCCAAGAATAGATACATGCGTGATGTATTGCTAAACACGCAATATCTAATCTTATTCGCACAACGTAGAGATGTGGCGCAAATTGGAGTATAGCCAGTCAAATGTTTCCGAATCAGCGTAAGGAGTTTTTGGAAGTTTATGAAGAAGCTACAAGCCAACGTTACGGATATTTGGTTGTGACCTTCACCCGCGAAATACGTTTAGGGTGCCTCTAAGAACGAATATATTCCCAAACGAGGCTGAAACGGTGTATATCCCAGAATGACAGAGGTTAAAGAAATACCATGAATTAATAAAAATCTAACATCGACTGCCACGGGCACTGCAACAGCTGTTTGTTAAATATATCGACTCCGACTTTTTAAAATGCATCTCTGAAATCTGTCTTAACGTTATAAATTGTATTGTAACAATGAAATCCCCTCAGAAGGCTCGCTTACGTCGTTACAAGAACATAATATGTGTACTCGCTCTTAAAAGTCAAACTATGGGAAAGAAAATGCGAATTATTGTACAAAGAGGGGGCTCATTCCTACCCATCTTATTTTCAGTTTTGGGGCCTTTACTGACTAGTTTAATATAATGAAGAAAGTAGTCGTGATTCCACACGAGGTGTATGCTTCACTACAAAACTCAAAGAGTCCAGATACGTTCTAGAACCCCGTAAAAGCAGGCTTAAGAGAATGGAAAGCGAATTGTTAGACCTATTAAACAGTGAAAAGTCTCCTGATGAGAAAATAATCTTATACCAAGAAGTTCTGCAGAAATTTATTCATGAGTACGAAAATTATAAGAATCCGACAGAGGTCCTCATAGTTATTAGACACAGCGCTGATGACGTTGAGCGTGGCGGCATAGGACCTGGGACCGAGGCTAGCGACGAACAGTCAAAAAACAACGGGGTGACCCAGCAGCATATCGAGCATGTATTAAAAAGCAGGTCTCCCACATACATTGAGGAGAAAAGGTTTTAAGTCTTTATAATCTATTGAGTGATGATCCCGTTATACAATGGACCGATAGACTCTCACCAACAAGATGGGAACATATTAAAGCAAGACCACAGCAAAAAAATGTCCCGAAAACACTGATAGGTAATCTGAACAGGTTAAAAGACTTGGGACAAGCCTCGCATGCACCACAGCTGAACGCGCCTTCGCACCCAGCGAAGGAGAGTAACATCTCTGAAGAGGAGGAAGAAGAGACCAAACAGCAACGGTCAACACTATCCGCGCCCCTCTAAAATACGCACATTGCTAATCTATTAAGAAAACGTTATTATGACATTTCTAACCCAGTCTCCTACGGTGGCGTTAATGGACTGTACAGCAAAGCTGGGCACTTGCGTTTTTTTTGCGGTACTGCGGTACTACCGCACTACCAAACCGGTACCGCATAACGCAGTACCGCAAAGGATCGCTGAAAGTACAGCCTGTACTTTCAGCGATCCTTTGCGGTACTGCGTTATGCGGTACCGGTTTGGTAGTGCGGTAGTACCGCAGTACCGCAGTACCGCAAAAAAACCGCAAGTGCCCAGCTTTGCTGTACAGATGCGTTTATAATAAGGGAGTAGAGAAAAAAGATGTTGAGAGGTTTCTGCGGGAGCAGGATGCTTATACACTTCATAAGACGGCGAGAAAAAGGTTTAAAACAGCCAAGACAACAGCAGCCTCGGTTGATTCTATCAGATTGTAACACAAATTCTGCTCGATTAGAAAACGAACGATAGATAATAGAATAACCTCAAGATAATGTGAAATAGTTTTAGAAATGTTGCAAAATACACGCGGCGACAGGTTCGCACAGGTTTTATCACGATACAGAATGATACAGAATGACTTAGGCTAGTGTAGGATTAGGCTAATGAATATTTTCTCTGGTGTTTTTCAGACAGTTACAACGCCACCCCTACGATATTACAGTAATTGAAAAAACATGAAGCCCACAAAAGAGCATATTTGACGTGTGTAGGAGATGGTTTGAGAAGTTCAGAAATGGAGACTTCAGTCTGAAAGATTATCAACGAACAGGACGACCAAATGAGTTAGATGAAGAGATGCTGAAAGCAACAGTGGAGGAAAACCCAACGGTAACTGTAAGAGAACTTGGCCTGCAACTCGGCGTTAGCCATATGACCACTCATCATCATTTGAAGCTGTTAGGAAAAGTAGTGAAGATTGGAAAATGGGTTCCGCATGATTTGCCACAAGTGAATCTTCAACATCGAATCGATATCTGCACATCACTGCATTCTCGGCAACTGCAGGCACCGTTTTTGAATCGAATCATCACTGGGGATGACAAATGGGTCCTCTATAACAATAATAAACGTTGACATCGGTGGCTTAGCCGTGAAACAAAGCCTGAACCTCAGCCAAGGAATGGACCCCATCCAAAGAAAATCTTGCTATGCGTTTGGTGGGATATGCAAGGAATTATTCATTTTGAGCTTCTGCCAGATAACCAAACAACCACAGCTGAAGTCTACTGCCAACAACTCCAGCGACTGAAGATGGCATTACAAGAAAAATGTCCTGCATTAATTAATCGCAGAGGTGTTCTATTCCATCAGGATAACGCGCGCCCTCACATTGCTCGAATCACCACTGCCCAGTTGGAGGCATTTGGTTGGGAAAAAAATGCTCCATTCACCTTATTCTCCGGACGGACATCGCACCTTCAGACTACCATTTATTCAGAAGTCTGCAACACCACCTAGATGGACAAAAGTTGCAATCCAGGGAAGCTATCGAAAACGAAGTGATCGCTTTTTTTTTTTAACTCGAAACCAAGGAATTTCTTCGAACGTGGCATAAAAAAACTTTTCTACAGGTGGGAGGAGGTTATAGAAAAAGAAGGGACTTATATTGATGATTAATTTGTCAATATGTCATTTAATGTTTGTTGTGAATAAACTAAAAGTTCGAGTAAATTTGTCCTTATAAGTCCTTTAATTTTTGTTCTGAATGAACTAAAATTCGAGCAGAATATATGTCACAACCTTATATTTGGCAGGCGGATTTAACAGACATGCAGAGATATTCATGTATAATGAAGGCTACCGCTACATCCTATTTATAATAGATGTATTCTCTTGATATTTGTGGCTAATTCCCGTGAAAAATAAATCGCCTGAAACAGTTGCTAAAGCCACCAAAGCGTTGATGTTGAAAGAAAACAGGATTCCTGGTTATTTTTGTACGGACATGGGGAAAGAATTTATAGGCCGAGCTTTTCAGAACATGTTGGCAGAGTTTAATATTAGTTATTACACTAGCAATTTTATACATAAGGCATCTTTAGCTGAAAGAGTTCAGCGTACCATAAAGGAGCGCATGCATCGTTATTTCACACACAAAAACACACACACAATTTAGGGTGGATCGATTTTACATTTTTTTCGATTTCCATATTCTAATAGAGACTAAAACTTGCGCATGCATGAGAAAATAGCCTCTGCAAAATCTTAGCTTAATAGGTAATCATCTTCTGCCCCGGCAGAGCATGAAAATCATATTTTAGTAGTCAAAAACGTATATTTCTTATAATTTTTAAAATATAAAATTTTGCGTGTGTTATTTCATGCCTAAGCAACGATATAAATGCTATGGGAAATATATAAATGCATTATTTAAGACAAAGAGCCGATCTGAAAATATGTATAAAATATACATATTTTAGGATCGGCTCTTTGTCTTAAATAATGCATTTATATATTTCCCATAGCATTTATATCGTTGCTTAGGCGTGAAATAACACACGCAAAATTTTATATTTTAAAAATTATAAGAAAAATACGTTTTTGACTAAAATATGATTTTCATGGCTCTGCCGGGGGCAGAAGATGATTACCTATTAAGCTAAGATTTTGCAGAGGCTATTTTCTCATGCATGCGCAAGTTTTTGTCTATTAGAATATGGAAATCGAAAAAAATGTAAAATCGATCCACCCTAAATTACAGATACATAGACATTCTGGATTCGCTGGCCTCATCCTACAACCGTTCACACCACCAAGCGATTGAAACAACACCTAACGAAATTTTAGAAAGAGGTACGCACACAGAACGTGAGGTGAGAAAAGATATTCGTTGAGTGCCACCACGCTATAGGCATTTCAAAATCAGTGATTATGTAAAGCTGTCGCGTTCGGGGAAAAAATTTGCGAAGGGATTTGAGCAAGGTTGGACACGTGAGATTTTTAAACTTACGGCTATGAGACCTAAAGACGAGGTGATGCTGTATTACATTAAAGATTGAATGGAGAAGAAATTGCAGGGGACTTTTACAGCGACGAGCTGCAGAAAGTGACATTTAATTTAGGAAAAAAAGTGCTTAAAATTTAAAAACATTTTAGGAAGCAAAGTTTTAGGAAAGAGAAAGTTGTATCTGGTAAAATGGCTGAAGTACCCAGAAAGCTTCAACACCTACATAAAAGTTGATGCAATGATGAAGCTTAAAAAGTATACAACATGGCGCCTAACCACTTCTCCATCACACTCCCGTCCTCTTCTTCTCTGTTTGTACATCCTAACAACACCCTGGCCAAACTTGTAACAGAACACCATGGATCCATTGAATTGGGCCTTGAATCATATGATGTAGGAATATGTGAATTTCAGTTGGCTACCAAGTTTTTAAGTATTGATAATAAAGAACCCGTTTTTACGGTTCTTAGAAACCGTGATGAGTGAGAAAAGGCCGGAGTAACTCGGGACGATACCATGCGCTCCACCCGGAGTGGGGAGGCACAGTACTACACTACAGAAGTAACACTTAGGACCGGGTCAATATGACACAGCCGAAGATGTTGCGAGAGATTCAAATGGTAGTTTGAAAAGTTCAAATCTTACGGCTGATTTAGTATACGAAATCGTAAGCAAAGATACCCCGATGTATACTTTGACTCGAAAATCAAAGGCTAACAGAAATATTAAAGACAAAGGGCTGTTCAAAATTATAACCTAGGGCAGATATGGGGTAGGCTTCCAAAGAGATACTTTTCATGAATCACAACATGACCTGTGCAACTTATTGTATCAGCTGAAATTGGAGAAACTGAACAATGGAGACCCTCCCCCGGACATGCTATATTTACAGCAATATCGTGGAACATCAGTTTGTTGGGGATACCCAGGCGCGCCTGCTGCGCATCGTCCACATTCCCAATCATAGATGAAGAAGCGTAAGCATCACATACGACAAGCCTCATTATGGCAACGTCGCAACTAACCTACTAACCAGTATCTCAATATATATAAGAACGATTGAGGGGAAAAGTTTTCCATTCGGTGATGGGAGCTTAACACTGAAACTTCATTTTCGTCGTACTGTGATAGAATGACCCAAAAGCCGTTCACAGTCTATCGAGGGGTGAGATACCAGCGTGGAAGCGGGATTGGGTCCATTTTTTCAACCATACTGCGTACGGTTGTCCCCTTGCTGAAGAGTGGTGCCAGATACCTCGGGAGGAAAGCGTTACAATCAGGTCTTAACACTGTAGAAGACATAATAGCCGGGGGCTAAGCCTAAAGTAGCTCTAAAAAAACACTTAAAGCTTTCACGGGACGAAATCGTCAAAGATGCAAAGAGAAAAATGCCTGGTGGCGGGAAGAAGCAGCAGCACACTGTACGGGGAAAGAAGAAGGGGTTACCAACTCGTGGCGTTAAACGTAAAAGAACATCAAAAAATAAGAAGTGTTCTAAGCGCATGAAACCTACGGTTGACCACTTTTTTGACTGATATAAGCTAAGGGCGTTGCTCTCATGAATCATAGACTGATTACTACTTGTCGAGAGAGGTGTCACTATTTCTGACGCGCCATGGCACGTTTCATCCATCCGTGTAGTTCACAATGTTGTAAATCGGAGATGGCCCTCTTTGACATGCCCCCGACGTGTCAAATATTGCCGATAAATTTACTGTTGGAAAGTTTTTAATTTTATATACTTGCGTTTATATTCACATTGTTATAGTTAAGTAACTGAATTTTAGTGTTTTTTTAGCGATTTAGAAGTTTTCATTGCGTGCCGGCTTAATTTAATTTAAACTTGTGACGGTTATAAACGTTAACTACCTTAAACTTGCGCGATGCCGTCGCAGAAAGCGTCGTGTGCTAGGTGTGGGGTTAATCAGTGGTATACTGATTTTAAAGATTACAACAGCGGTTCTATAGCGATTACCGAGAGATCGGTTTGGTTCTTTTATGAGTTAAGCGAAGAGATAGTTGATTTAAAACGTAGTATACGCGAGGTGACGGAAAGACTTAAAACACCTGATGAGGGCAGGGGTAGGCGTACAGTTGACGAAGGCCAAACCTATACTAACGTTGAAGACGTTAGTAAGTTGAAGGGTGAGATTAGGAGCCTAGTTTCTAGTATAGGCAGCATATCGGGAAGGTTAGACAGAGTTCAGGAAGGGGTTATGGTTGGTCCGAGATTAGTAGACGGGGAGGGATTTAGAGTAGTTAAGGGTGGAGCTAGGCCACGTACGTTAGGTGATAGGAATCCCCCCGCTCTCGAGGTTTCGAACCCTTTCGCCCAGTTGGATAGGGATGTTAACGAGGAGGAAACGATTATAATTGGGGACTCCTTAGTGCGTCATATGGATAAGGAGTTCGTTGAACGGAATCCAACCAAGAGGAGGAGGGTCTGTCTACCATGGGCTAGGGTTGACAGAATTAGAGACGAAGTAGATAGGATTGAGGTTGCCTCCCGTCACTCGATGTTGGTGAAGATGATAGGGGGCAACGACTCGTATAGGCACGATACGAGAGTGCCTGACCTTTTGGAGAGATAGAGGGGGTTAATTAGGTCCCTGAAGGCAAGGTCAGTTAGGACTTTAGTTCTAGGTATTACCCCTAGGCACGGTTTAAATTTTAGGGTAACGTAAAAAACAATATTTTTGAACACTAAACTAGAAAAGGTTTGTGCTCAGAAAAATGTACCCTTCGTAAAGCTGTGGTCAGAATTTAGTGATCCTAGCCTTTTTATAAAAGATGGGGGTGCATTTCAATGAAATAGGGAATGCTAGGCTAGGTAGGTTAATCGATGAGAACGTTCGAAAGTTGGAAAGGTCGAAGCCCTCTTTAAACGTTGTGGGTCTGGGAAACGCCGGCCCGACGTGAAAAATAGTTTTAAACGCCGATCCGTGGTAAAAAATAATTTAAACGTCTTTTATTGTAACGCACGTAGTATTAGAAATAAATTGAATGAATTTAAGACGATAATATAATTTATTCCGGGAACTATGATATAGTTGCTATAACCGAAACGTGGTTAAATACCGTAACTCGGGACTTGTTGGGGAAAATTGATATAGCAGATTTTAAACTTTTTACTAATGATAGGTTGCATAGGATTGGTGGCGGCGTTTTGTTGTACATTTGTAATTCCCTTAGGGCTATCGAGGTTAAGATAGATTTTCCGGCAGCAATTGATGCGAAATGCGTTGAAGTCAGGGCGCGTAGTATTAGCTTTAATTTCGTTGTTGTTCATAGACTTCCCGTTCAACCCCTCGATACCGATACTAGATTTTACACACTTCTTAGTAACTTTATTAATAATTGGGATAGTATAGTTGTCGGAGACTAACTGCCCTAACATTAATTACGAGCCTTTTACTGGTAATGATGAGGGTTTGAGACTGACTGAGTTCATGTAACATAATGTTTTACGACAGAACAGATGGTTACCGAACCAACGCGCGGTGACAATATTTTAGACGTGGTGATGACGAACAAAGAAAATATAGTCGAAGGTTTAAAAGTAGGTGAGAGTTTGGGATGTAGTGATCACCAAATTATTAGGTTTAAGCTATTGATAGAAAACAGTAAAGATAGTAACGTAATAGAAGTCCCTGATTTTCGTAGGGTTAATTTTGATAGTTTTGCGGACAGGATGAGAATAGTGGACTGGGATAATTTATTTATGGGTAATGACAAATTTTCATTGGGAGGCGTTTAAAGAAAGTTTTTGGGATATCGAAAGGGAGTTTATTCCGCGTAGGCCCAAGCGCGCTATTAATCATGATAGGCCCAAGTGGTGGACTAGGGAAATAGGTGAGTTCATAAACGAGCGTAACAGAGCGTATAGACTTAATAAGCGCAATGGTACGGTAGCTAACTTTAATAGATACCAGTATATCGAGCTTAGACGTCAGATTAAAAGATCTGTTAGGAATGCTAAGCGTAATTTTGAGATACTTGTAGCTGCGGATAGTAAACATAATCCGAAAAAGTTTATTGACTACGCCAATAATCGTAAGCCGATAAAAGATAACAGGCCATCTAGTGGACGCTAACGGCGCTTTGGCTTCCGATGCTCAGGCGATGCCGGGTATTTTTAACAACTTTATTGGGACAGTTTTTACCGAAGACGTAAATAATGTCCCCGATGTGGACGATGTCGTTCCATTTGGTAGCGAGACTGTTTTCAATGAAATAACTGTTTACGAAGGTGAGATTGCGTATTATATCGATATATATATATACGGGTGAGTCAAAAGTAGCGCCCGATTTCTGTTTTTTCGGCTGTCAGATTGTGCATCGATCACGAGGGAGGGCACTTTGAAAATTGCAAGTAAAACAGCTTGGTACAGTTCCGTAATAATTTTCCCCCGAATAAATGGTTAGATAAACATGATAAACATGTCATTCATTTATTTCTACCTTCTTGTACACTGTAATACAAATGGCAAACAAACAATCAACTGACAGAAATCGGGCGCTACTTCTGACTCACCCTGTATATATATATATATGTATATATATATATATGTATATATATATATAATATATATATATATATATATAGCCCCGCAAGGGGGTTCTAAGCTCGTGCTCTTGAGTGCTCTTTGTGCTCGTTTGTACGTGCTTGTTCCTGGAGGTTTCACGTGCGCCCTCCCGGCCCTAGCACCCAAGGATGATGGGGCTCGACCCTGCAGTCCTTGTCATCCTTGGTCTTTTTCCTTCTACTGTCCCCTCCACCCTTTCTTTTTCCTCTGTCTTTCCTCTCACTTTTTCTTTGTTTTTCCGCTGAGATATGCCCTTTTAAATAGAGGCGAATCGGTTCTTCCCGAACTTAAAAAAAAAAAAAAAAAATAAAAAAAAAATATATATATATATATATATATATATATATATATATAGCTAAAAGTTAGCAAGGCTCCAGGCCCTGATTCGCTTTATTCTAGACATTTGAAAGATGTGAAAGACGTTATCGTTGGACCCTTAACAAAAGTTTTTAATAAGTCACTGGAAGCGGGGATTATTCCTGAAGACTTCAAATTAGCTAACGTCACGCCCATTTTTAAAAAAGGCGACCGCACAGTAGCTAGCAATTATAGGCTTATTAGCTTAACGGCAATTGTCGGTAAACTTTTGGAATCCGTAGTTAGGGATCGTATCGTCGATCACTTAGAAAGTGTCGATTTGATTAATAGTAGTCACCATCGGTTTCGACGCATAAATCTTGTTTAACTAATTTGTTAGCGTTTTATAACGAAATAGTGCGCGAATACGATAGGCACAGAGCGGCTGACGTTATTTATTAGACTTTAAAAAAGCGTTCGATACAGTTCCGCATAAAACATTAATTGCGAAGTTTAAAGAGCACGGTATACGCGGTCAGGTAGCTAACTGGTTAGAGGAATGACTTCGTGCTAGGAAACAGAGGGTCGTTGTTAATGGTAGGGAATTGGGGTGGTTGGATGTAGGTAGCGGTGTCCCTCAGGGTTCAGTGTTAGGCCCATTGCTATTCGTAATCTACATTAACGACATAGATGTAAGCTTGACCAGTAACGTGTCAAAACTCGCGGACGATACTAAAATAGGCGGTAAAATTCTTAACGTGGGCGATAGAAATAGGTTCCAAGACGATGTAAATAGGATTATGGAGTGGATTGATAAGTGGCAGATGCAATTTAACGTAGACAAATGTAAAGTTTTGCATATAGGTTCTCGTAACAACAATTACACGTACACGATGTATGATAGTTAGCGAGCGTTGACGAGGAAGTAGATTTAGGCGTACGCGTATCTAAGGATTTAAAAGTTAGGAACCAGTGCCTGGAATCTTGCGCTAAAGCTAATAGGATGTAAGGCTTCATAGCACGTAATTTCGAATTTAAATCGAAGAATATTATATTGCCCCTTTACAAAATGTTTCACAAAGATAGGAACGGAAGGGAAGGCGGCGGTGTACTTTTGTATGCTTGGGACTCCCTGCATCCGGTAAACAGTAATATCGTATCTGCTCATGAAATGTTGGGAATTGATCTAAACCTATATAATAAAGTAGTGCAGCTACTTCTAGTATATAGAGTTATAGACCACCTCACTACCACGTTGATAAGGATATAAACTTGTATAACAAATTAAGCAGAAGAGTGAATAATAAGATCAGTGTGATTTTTGGTGATTTTAATTGTGGTAATGTAAATTGGGAAAACAAAACAGCTGATGCTGAGGGCTCAAGACTGTTGGAATTTGCCGATGATAACTTATTAAGTCAATGGGTTGACGGGCCTACAAGGGGTAATAATAAACTAGACCTCATATTCACGAACGAAGATGACCTCGTCTCTAACCTGACTATTGGTAAAAATTTAAGTAACAGCGATCATAATTTGATTAGGTTTGACCTCAGGGTTCCAGTTAATACACGCGAAAAGACTCGTGAAAGACTGGATTTCTCGAGAGCAAATTTTGAAAGCTTCCGAAGTAGTTTAGACATACTTGAAGTTCTAATAAGTGAGGATGTCAATGTCACCTGGAGCTCATATAGGGATCAATTTAGAATATTACAGAACACTTTTATACCCACTAAAATGGTTTCCTTGTCAACAAAGTCACCGAAATGGTTTAACAACGAAATTAGGAGGGTATTACGGGAAGAAATAGAGCCTACAAACTACTTAAGTCGCATTTCAACACACTAATTCAGAAAACTATATAAACCTACGTAGGAGGGTTAAGTCCTTAATTAGATCAGCCAAACGTGATGAAGAAGCTACAGTTGCCTCACTCTGTAAAGTTAACCCTAAAGAATTTTTTGCCCATGTTAATAGCAGAAAGCCAATTAAAAATTCTGTAGGCCCCTTAAAAGATAGAAATGGCGTACTGAAATTCGGTGATAAAGATATAGCTAATATGTTAAACGAGTTCTTCGTTACAGTCTTCACGGAGGAAGACACAATAGAAGTGCCAAGTCCTCGGATTACATATGACGGTGACCATCCCGTAGAGACCATAAGTTTTACGAGAAATGAGGTACAGCAATTAATTGATAAGATGAACAAATACAAATCACCTGGCCCCGACTTATTTCTTCCAAGGGTATTAAAAGAGGTTAGCCACAATGTTGTTGACGACTTAGTAGCCATATTCAAACAATCAATCGAGTTAGGGAAAGTTCCAACCGACTGGAAGTTAGCAAATGTAACACCAATCTTTAAAAAGGGTGATAGGGAAAATCCTTGTAATTACCGCCCGATCAGTTTAACATCAGTTGTCGGCAAACTGTTGGAATCCATCATTACAAAACGTATTGTGTATCACATTGAATCTAACAATCTAATTTTTATTCTCAACATGGATTTAGGCGACATAGATCCTGTCTGACAAACCTGTTAGAGTTTTTCCATAATATGCATACACTGTACGATGCAAGTAGGGCAATAGATATAGTGTATCTCGACTTTCAGAAAGCCTTTGACAAAGTCCCTCACGCTAGATTGATGGCTAAAGTCAAAGGACTAGGAATCACCGGGCTCGTTTCCAACTGGATTGAGGATTGGTTAAAAGATAGAAAGCAGAGAGAGGTAATAAATGGAGTGGCTTCGGAGTGGGCGCCCGTCACCAGTCGTGTCCCACAGGATTCCGTTCTGGGTCCTTTACTTTTTATCATCTATATTAACGATATAGACGTCGGGCTTCTAAGTGCAATCTCCAAATTTGCAGACGATACGAAATTAGGAAGTAGTGTAGGTACTGAGGAGGGCGTAAGAACACTTCAGAACGATCTTGACAGGTTGGGCGAATGGTCTGCCACTTGGCAGATGCCATTCAACTTGGACAAATGTAAGGTAATGCACATAGGTTATAAAAACCCGAAGACCGATTACTCTCTCTTGGGAAGGAACTTGACTGAGACCGATCTAGAGAAAGACTTAGGAGTCTATATCAGCAACGATCTGAAATCGTCGAAGCACTGTGCAGAAGTCGAAAAGAGGGCCTTAAAATTATTAGGTTATATTAAAAGACAGTTCCAGTTTCGGAACAAGGAGACTTAATTTCTCTTTATAATTCTCTAGTCAGACCTCAACTGGAATACTGTGCGCAGTTTTGGTCTCCATCCCTCAGGAAGGATATAGAAAGGTTAGAAAGAGTACAAGCAAGGGCTACAAAATTGATCCCTTCAATAAGAATGCAAAGCTACCAACGGAGATTGGAGCGCCTAAATCTGTTTAGCTTAGAGACGAGGAGGTTGCGGGGTCAGCTTATTCAAGTCTTCAAGATGCTCAAAGGAATAGACAGGGTAGATTATAGAAACTTATTCTCACTTAATGCCAATCCGACAAGAAATAATGGGTTTAAACTGGAACTAAAGACATTTAGGATCTCCGTCTGCGGAAATTTCTTTTCCTATAAAATAGTTAATATCTGGAACCAACTTCCCTCAGAGGTTGTTTCCAGTCAAAGTGTAAATGTGTTTAAAAATAGGCTAGACAAAGTACTGAATACTCTCATAGTTTAAGATTAAAACATAACATAACTTTGCAGGGGTTCGCTTGCACGGTGTCTCTGTGAGCATGCTAAATATAGTTATTCCTATATTCTCCACTTTCCTGTAAAATTTCCTTGGCTACTTTTCCAGGGTCAAGGTATTTTCTTCAACCTTTTTCCGTACCTGCCTCTGGCAGGGAGGGAGCGGAGGGTGGGGAGAGAGCCTTATACTTTTCTATCCAGTTTTCTACTACTGCTAGGATAAATGAAAAAAATAAACTAGTTTAATAACAGGAACCTCCCAGAGTGGACCGGAAGGTCTTTGAGGCTTCCTCTTGTCCTTGTAACTCCTTGTAACTCTCTCTCACTCTGTGTGTGTGTGTGTGTGTGTCGATTTTAGAAGCATGTTTAGTTTAAATGATAACCCAACTCGCAACAATGGTTGGAAGTTGGATCTGAAACGGTTTAGGACTAGTGTGTGTGGGAATTACTTTACATATAAGATCTGTGACACGTGGAACAGGTTACCATCAGAAGTTGTGAACAGTTCCTCTGTGGATCAGTTCAAGAAAAGGTTAGACCAAATTCTGCACACTATTTGAGGGTGTAGAAAATTTTCCGTGGCACCCGTTGCCATTGATACCTCCTCGGTATGGGCCGCAAGGCCTTTTGAGGTAATTCTTTTCCTTGTAACTCCTTGTAACTCTCTCTCTATCTCTCTATATCTCTATCTCAAGTGTACTTCTGAATTCGTTTACGATTTCTAGTTGTAAGTGGAGTCTACTGTATATTTTTATGCGTTACTAATTTCTGCCCAAATCTTTGCGTATGCACGTACAGTATGCTGGGTCGTTATTGTTAGGGCTATTTTTCACTATGATATTTTTCAGAATATAATTCAGGCATTATCTATATAATTGATTGTAAACAATGTGATTCCTTTTACATTGGGCAGACGGGAAAGGATTTGCACTCGCGTGTAAAACAGCATTAATATTCCGTTAGAACGGGACAGTCGTCCATTGCCCTTTTCGTCCATTTGTGAGAGTTATCCCACTGTATTGATTGGAATAATGCTTCAATTTTGTTTCACTCAAGCAACATTGTTAATAGAAATCTTGTCTACCATTAATCAACTTACAAATAATTTCAATATTAGCCATGGCCTTTTTGCACTTGATCCTGTTGTTTTGAATTCGTTCAGAACGGATTTAGACAAGAGGGGCAAAGGTCTAAAACTCTGGTAGTTTTTCCTTATAAATTTGTATGCGCCTTCTACAATTTTTATTTTTATTTTATATTTTTTTGTGACCTATATGTAGCCTCAAACGTGTTATTTATTTCAGTGTTCCTGAGGATGTCATTAGACGAAAGCGCTTCAGCACCATTCTGTTTCCTTTGTGGTTATTTTCATCCATCCATCCCCCCCCCCCTCTCTCTCTCTCTCTCCTCTCTCTCTCTCTCTCTCTCTCTCAATATATTATATATATTATCTAAACATTGAAAAACCATCCTTCGCTTGTTTATATCTGTTAAGATACAGGGTGACCAAAAAGTTATGGGTCTTTCTAAATTAAAATAATTCATAATGCTTTGAATAATAAATTTCAGTGTCTAGCGTTTATTTGTAAACTAAATATGACAGTTACCCATTATAGAGATTCAGTAAATTTCAGATTTTATAGAAATAGGAGACAAACAGATAGTCGGATAATAAATTAACTGATACAAAACACATTAGGAATTAACACAAAGAAGAGATAACACTTAAAAGTTTGCAAAGAAGAGTAATTAATTATTATTATTAATGTATATTGCTCCTAACATACAAAAGTTAATATTAACATCATTTATTTATAACGGATTTTATCATCTCTTGGTTTAGAATCATCATGATAATCGTGAAAATTAATATGTAATGATTTTTAACACACTTTTACCTTAACTGCAGTGATTTAACACTGCATGGATTGGGTATGGATGTGGGTATAACAATTCAGAGGAAATGGAAAGACCTGATGATAAATTTTCAGTTATGAGGATTAAGTTTAGCATTCAACACTTTTAAAGTCTTCTTTGACCTCGTTTTTTCTCTCTGTTGAATATGAATATTTATCCTCATCCTCATCACTATCCCTGTCCCCTATCTTCCTGTTTCTCCTACTTCTTCTTTTTCGACTTCTCTCTTCCCTCTTGGTTGTGGATGATGATGATGATGAGGATGACAGGCCTCAGCACCGGAGAGTCCAGGAAGTAAGAAATTTCCACAACCAAACAGGAGGATGACGAAGAGAGCGAAGAAGACGTGTTTGAACAAGATCATTTTGATTGTTTATATTGAAACAGTGACTGTAAAAACAAGAAACACAAATTTTATATTAGATTGAATTGAATAATAAAATTTAGGTAGAAGACTTTTGATCAATTTTCACCTGATAATTTTGTTATTAAATAATTTACCATCGTCGGTGAAAAATTTAAATCATTTTAAGAAAAAAAAAAGGAAATAGTTTGTTAGTAAATAATTATATAAATAAAATATTAAATTAATTTTTAAATAGTTAAAAAGAATTAATTATTTGACAATGATAGCTATTATGTGGACCGAGGAAGTTAAATGCACAACCAACTAAATTATTGTAAATAATTTTTTTTTTTTTTTTAATATTTTAACAAATTCAGCTTCGAAATGATGATTGTACATTTATATATAGAATGTCAGATTTGTTCAAGCTTCACTTTTAATAACAAAATTGGTAATAAATACGAGTACATTCGTGTACATTCTTATTTTAGGAAAACCTTCTAAAATCTATACATTTTTAAGTGGCAAATGTACACGACAAGTTGGCTGCGATTTCTAAATGCGAATAACTGATACATTTTGTCGTAATTCAAAAATTTCTATACAATTTCCATTACAAAAACGCCATTATTTTTCTTGGAATTTATGCTATCACTGAAGGAAGGCTAAAAAATATTTTTGAAATCACAAAAAAAAAATGTTTCACACTTTTTGTCGTCGAAAGAGTTATGGCGACACAAAAAATATATTTTAATGCAAAAAACGTACATGCAAATAAGCTCCATCAGTTTTATTGGCTATAATTACTCAAAAACTCAAAAATATATAGACCTACTTACATTATTAAGGCGAGTGAGGTATGGTAGAAACAAATCTCTTCTTTGAAGACTTCAGTTCAAATGATGCATAAAACGTTATTCAATTCCTTTTATACAAAACAAACTTTAGTTCGTTCTCATGAAAAGAATTTCAGTTATTTTTCAAAAACACGAGTTTTACATTAAATTTAAGGCGAGGCGAAACAAGGAAACTTTTCGGACGTTTGATCCCAGGCACGGCCGGCCCATATACATATAAATATATATAATATATATATATATATATATAATATATATATATCGTAAAGAACGACGCTTGTATAGGAGAACATTCCGCGCAAGATAAGAGAGAACGAACAAATGAAAAAACGAGGTAACCACCCGGGAATCGAACCCGGGATCTTCCGATTGCCGGTCAGATATGATAACCACTACACCATGGTCCTCAGTCGATCAGAAGTCGTAATTCCTCTACATACGCGCAGAAACCAATGCCCCGAGGCGGCACCTCTCGCATGCCGTATCTATATATACATTTCAACTGCAAAGAACACGCAGTATAAATAACGTAAAGAACGACGCTTGTATAGGAGAACATTCCGCGCAAGATGTGGTTATCATATCTGACCGGCAATCGGAAGATCCCGGGTTCGATTCCCGGGTGGTTACCTCGTTTTTTCATTTGTTCGTTCTCTCTCCTCATCTTGCGCGGAATGTTCTCCTATACAAGCGTCGTTCTTTACGTTATTTATACTGCGTGTTCTTTGCAGTTGAAATGTGTGTGTATATATATATATATATAATGTTGGGGTAAATGTGAAAAATTGGTAATTATGCATAATTTCAAACTAACGAAAATATCATGACTTAACCTAACCAATTGTCAAGGGCGTACAGTTGACCTAACCGGCATTCAGTTGACCTAACCTGACATATAAATATATATATATAAATATAAATATATATGTATGTATATAATATTATATATATATGTATATAATATATATATATATGTATATAAATATATAATATATGTATATAAATATATATTATATGTAATATAAATATATATATATATGTATATAAATATATATATATATGTATATAAATATATATATATATGTATATAAATATATATATGTATATGTATATAAATATATATATATATATATATAAATATATAATATATGTATATAAATATATACATATATATATATATATATATATATATATATATGTGTATATATATATATATATATCGTATAAAATGAGCAAGATTGCTTCAATCCGAGACAGAAAAGGATTATATAAAACTGTCATGTACTTTATTAGAAATATATTTCTTAAATTTATAATAGATTCAATTGGACATTTGTAATGTTCGAGTGTTGCTGTCTGATGGTGTTGTTTAACATCCTCCGCAGTATCTAAGGTCATGTGACGAAGGGAAACTACAGCTTTATGTGGGATCCGAACCACGGGTCGTTACATAATCTGGACGCGGAAGACAGTCACCCATCCAGCTACGACCCAGACCCAATGTCTCTTAACTTCTCTCATCGAAGGTCAGCGGTGGTACGACATTGGCTACGACGTAATCCGTCCAAAGTGATAACCATTAAACAAGATTGCGAGGTTTTTCCTACCTTTTATAAATACAGGGTCTCCTAAAATTATTTAGTAAACTTGAGTGTTCTATAATTACGTAGTAAACGTTTATTTCAAATACAGCAACAAAAAGAAAAGCAACAATAATTGTTTATTTTAGATGTTCAAAGTGTCTTCCTTCAACTCGAACACATTGTTCACAACGTCCGATTACTGATCGACAGATATTTAAAAATTTACTAGGTAATTTTCGAACACCCAGCAGGGGCGGATCCAGCCTTCTTGGCTGACAGTCTTCCAAAATTTGAAAAGTGAAAAATGCGTACGGAACTACAGTAAATCGTGAAATTTTTGCTAGCACCTTTTTGGCCTTTTTGGCAGAAGTACATTTTCAAGTTGCTATAACATATTTTTAAATGAATTGAAAGATATAAAAATAAAACAATCGAAAATTACATCATATTTATCAAAATATTATATAATTAAATATTATATATTATATATTATTAAAGTATCATATAATAAAAAAATTCACTGAAAATTCTGAACTTCCGGAAGACGGTCTAAATCCGCCCCTGCTTTGTATATTTATATTAAATACTGTTATATTTTCTTAATGTAAATTCTTTCCTACTTCGAATGAGCGAATGACATCACCCATCCTTTTAGACGATGTCGTTTCCAAGGGCGGGGGCTACGTCGTAGCCAATGTCGTAACAACGCTTCCCGGAGATCAGCGAAGTTAAGCGATATTGGGTCTGGGTAGTACTTGGATGGGAGACCGTCCTCCGCGCTCAGATTATGTAGCGACCCGTGGTTCGGATCCCACGAAAAGCTGTAGGTCCCCTCCGTCATATGACCTTAGATGCTGCGAAGGAGATTCAACAATCCAAATAAAAAAAAAAGTATTTCCAAGGGCGGGCAAAAGTTTGTAAAATGTTTCCTAAATCGACCTGTGAAGGTCAATAATGTCATGGATTCAGAAATTATAAATTGACGCGTTCGGTGGAGAAGGGGCGAACGCCACAAAATTCGAAAAATGAGTTTTTTGTCGTATAATTATCCTTTAAAACCTTTGCTTTACCTATGCAAAAAATTAGATGTTAGTCTGCACTCTTTCACGGTAAAATTTAGGTTTTAATGTATCTCAGAGAAATTCACTCCGCATCATTGCTTCACATTGAGCACATCTTTCTACTTTCTGGTCACTCGACAATGCCCTGTGATGCTCAATTTGGCCAAATTGAACAAAATATAAAAAATAATTACAGCAATATTATTTACACCAAAAAAGATTGTTACGGCCATAACTACAGCCGTTTCGCAGCGCTTCCTAGTTGTAGAAATGAAACAGGCTGATTTTCTCGATTTTGACGTCCTAAAAACGTGCATTGTCATTAGGAAATCAACAACTACTAAATTTACAGATGCAAGAAAGTTAATATTTGACTTTCAACACAAAGAAGGCTACGTAATATCTACTGCATACCGCACAACCCCAGATAATAGCCATCCCGTCAGACTGCAGAAAGGGAAAAAATCCTACAGTGTCAGTTTATTCAATCTAGCCCAGCAGACACTGCAACCAAAGTATTCCCAATTGCTGCCAATAACTAAGGAAAAAATAAAAGATCTCAAAAAATTATCAGACCTAATGCCTGCAACTGCAGTGAACTATTATACAAGATTGTTAAAGGAACTGGAAGAAACGGAAACAGTTGAAGCAGGTAATACAACATTCGACGAAGAGGACCAAATAATGGATTACACCAGTTAACATCAGAAGCTATCAATAAATAATAATGTAAAATTTCTTGGCGTTTTATTATATCGACATATTACACAACAATATTTTACTCAAATATGTGTTCAAATTCATACATTTCAATAAACCTTAAAAATACAAAGGTTTAAAGTTTACAAACTTTAACTGCATTTTGTGGCATAATTCGAAAATGTTGCGTTCGCCCCTTCTCCACTGAACGCGTCATTATATACAGTACATTATCTTCTCGTAGGACGTTTTTTAATTTATTTTTCTCTTTCATTTACAAAATAAACTGTGTAAAGACCCATCCATACACAGCTTATTGCACTGTTACACTTATTGTAATTTACGAGCATAATTTAATCCTTTTTAATAATAAAAACCCACTCTAATAGACAGAGTTTATTTCCACAACAGTTTCGATGCCCACTGGCATCCTCCTCGGGTGGATACAGAAAAACGAATGAACCAAAACAAGAGGGAAAAACAGTCCAGGGACCGACCGTTAAGAAATTCGCACCTAGGTTAGATCCCGTTCTTCCGACACCGGAAGGGCATTTTATTACAGGGTCCGACTTATAAGTACATTCGCACAAATTAAAACTATCTTGTTCTATACATAAGTTTGCTTTGCGTTCAAATATTCGTCTACCGTGAAAAGTGAATTGGTTAGGAATAACGTTGCAAAAGAGGAACAAGCATGTGTCTACAGCATTCCCTGTAAAGGTTGTGATTTAGTATACGTGGGAGAAACTGGAAGAAATATTGAAACCCGTATTAAAGAACACAAATATGCCTTCAGAAGTTGTAATACTAATAATGCCATTTTTTATCACGCCAGCCAAAATAATCATGCTATAGATTGGGAATCAAGTAAGGTACTTTATAAATGTAATAATTATGTCAAAAGAAAAATAATAGAATCTGTATGTATAGAAAAAGTAGATAATTTTAATTTGTGCGAAGGTACTTATAAGTTAGACCTTTCAATGAGATTCTTGGTCAAAAAATCCCTTACGGAGTCGGGGGAACGTGTTCTAACCTAAGTGTGAATTTCTTAAAGGTCTCTGGATTGTTTCCTTACTCACTTTTAGTAAATGTAATAATGGAAGTAATAAATGTGGAAATAAATATAAATGCAACAGATGTAATAATAATAGGTAATATTATAAATTTAATAATTAGGGTAAAGGTAATAATAATAAATGTTAAAAAAAAAATGTAAATGCAGTAATTATGTCAAAATATCAGAATCTGTATGTATAGAACAAGAAGATAGTTTTAAATTTGTGCGAATGTACTTATAAGTGGGTCCTTTTAATGAAAAAGCCCTTCCGGTGTCTGGAGAATGGGATCTAACCTAGTGCGAATTTCTTAAGAGGGAAAAACAGTCCAGGGACCGACCGTTGTTTTGGTTCATTCGTTTTTCTGTGTCCACCCGAGGAGGATGCCAGTGGGCATCGAAACTGTTGTGGAAATAAAACCCACTCTAATAGACAGAGTTTTATTTTCATGTTTAGGTTAGGTTTTATCTTCCTCTTTCCTCCCGTTGCAACTCCTCTTTCTCTACCCTGTCATTCTCTTTCTGCTTTCCCGTATCTCTTCCATTATTTGGGGACCACCGGGGACTCCGCGCTTCCACGTAAAAGGGACACAAAGACAAGATTACCGGGATGAAGCAATGGCGAGTCAACAAATAGAATTCGAAAAGTAGATAAAATAGATCCAAGAGAAAACCATATCATAATCTGGTTTCTTGGAAAGGGACATAATTAATGCACTCATCACAAATCATCCATCACAAATGCAATACAATTCAGCATCACGACCTGATTCGTAGACTAACATTTCATTTCCAAACTAATGTAAAGAATGTACTGCACACCCACTCATGTATTAAACCATACACACTATCGAATTAAAAGTTTAATTGGTATATATATATATATATACACCTCAGTGGTGTAGTGGTTAGCATCGCTGACTACGAATCTATTGGCCCCGGGATCGAGACCCGGTGACAGTAGGTGGCGCGCAGCAAAACCCAACTGTTCATCCTTCCACACAATAAAAATTGGCTGGTAGATAAATGGATACCATGGGTAGCCTAGTGGTTAAGACGCTGGGCTCCTGATCGGGAGGTTGTGAGATCGAGTCCGGGCGAGGACTTTGTAATTTCTGACCGCCCGAGGTGGGGCGTGGTTCGGATTCCACGTTAAACTGTAGGTCTAAGATGGAATGACAAGCTTGACCTTCAACAAAATGAACAATTCGGGCCAAAGCAAAACCAAGGTTAACCAAGGTTGTAAGATGTCCCAGAAGTCCGGTCTCATTGGAAAACATTATATATATATATATATATATATATATATATGCGCATTGGTTTCTGCCCTATGTGGGAGAATTTCGATTTGTGATTGAGTGAGGTCCGTAGCATAATGGTAGAGCGTCCGACCGGCAATTGGAAGGCCCTGGGTTCGATTCCCGGGCGGTTCGCCTCATTTTTCATTATTCGTTATCTCTCCTCCTCGTGTGCAGAAACGTTCCTTAACACTTATGTCGTTTCTATTATATATATATATATATATAATAAGACTGAAATTTCAGTCTATTAATATAAATGCTCGATTTACTTAAAATTCATGGCTAGGTTAGGTTTAATTTGGTATTTAGGCAACATACTGGGAAATACAGTGGGCATGCATATGCAGCATTACCAGAAAGGTTAGGTTAGGTTAGGTTAGCTTTTGGGTGTATCACCAATTTAACATATTGCCTGAATTTATAGATTGTGAAATTGATCCCATATATACACCTTGTAACCTTGTTGCTGTTCCGTGCGTTGGTCTCTCTTCACACAAAGGTCAAGCCGGCGACTCCGCCTTTAGGTCTGGCTTGGTGGAGGAGCGAGTTGCTTTCTTGCGCTCTCCATTGTACATAGCCAGGTACACCCGGCTCATCTGGTACCGTCCTGAGCCAGGCATCTAGTCTTCTCTTGAAGACTTCAACTTTGACCCCTGTAACGTTTCTGAGATCCTTTGGAAGCTGGTTAAAAAGTCTTGGCCCCATGACAACCAAGCCATTTTCCTTCAGTGTTGAGGAGATCCCTTGTCAGGCCTTTAATTTGGGAACACGACACATCCTGCATTTCCTATTTTCCAGTGTTGTTTGAATGGTAATTGGGTTTAGTTTGAGGTTGTACCAGTTTTTCGATCATTTGCCATATGTAGATTATGGTGTACCTCTCTCTTCTTCTTTCCAGGGAGTACAGATTTAGTTTACGTAGTCTTTCCCAGTAGTTGAATTCTTTGCAGCCATCAATCTTGGCTGTGAAATGTCTCTGCGTTTCTTCTAGTTTATTAGTTTCTTCCTTTTTATATAGGGACGTCAAAACTGAGCAGTATTCAAGTTTTGGTATCATCAGTGTTCTCAGCAGGGGAATCATTACTCTCTTGTCCTCCTTTTGAACGTTCTTAGTACCTGTCCAGCGATTCTTTTTGTTTTGTTTATCGCTATCTGATTTTGTGTTTCGAATTTCGCATCATCGGTCATTATTATCCGCAGATCGATCGCTTTCGTGCTTCTCTGCATATTATGCTCCAAATAAAGAGGAAATTCAGTCTGTTTAAGTTCCTCTTTTCTACCACATCACAAGAGCTGAAATTTCTCGGTGTTAAATATCATGTTGTTGTCTTCTGACCATTTGTATATTTTGTTCGTGTCCTTCTGCAAGGCCTCCACTTCATTTATATCGCTGATTTTTCTGCTGATCTTTGTATCGTCTGCAAAGAATGTTACTATACTGTTGCTGTTGCTGTTTACTCCACTGTCTATGTCTGTTAGCATGATAATGAACAGGAATGGGGCTAGTACTGTACCTTGTAGTACTGAGCTGCGTACTTCCGATTCTGATGATGATATACCTTGAATTTTGACGACCTGTAGACGTTCTCTGGGGAAGTTGTAGGTTCATTTTCCCACTTTACCTCTTATTCCCATATATTTCATTTTATGTGCTATTACACTGGGGAACAAATTTCAACTTTTTGTCTATTGAATTAGATTTGACAGTTAGTTCTAGGTAATTTGGGTGCGCTGAGCACGAATTTTTACTCGGTTTTGCTCTATCAGGTCCTGATTTTGCTCAACACCCCTCCTCTTTCGTCGTATTCATAAAAAGGTTTTTTTCTCAATACTCGCTAAGTCTTTTTGCAGTTACACATTATGCAACTATGTTTTTATCTAGGTATTTGTATCTATTGTTATGGTATTGTTGTATTATGTAATTTTATATGTAACACCCTAAAAATATTTTTAATTTTGTCATTTTTAACCCATTTTAATATTAGTAAATTAAGCTAAAAATATCATAGAATTCTAAAATTTTCTCGAGCGTTCCTGTTCTCTGTAGAGTATTCTAGAGGGACAACTAAAATATATAAAAGCGACTCGTTTCCAGAGTTAATCAGTCAATTCAATCAGTCAGTCAGTCAGTCAGTCAGTCAGTTGAGTTAGTTAATTAAGTTTGGGCATTAACATAATTTTGAATTGGCATATGATTTAGTGAGTAATTTTGTCATCGTGATTTAATATAGTTGATTTAATTAGACGTAATTTATATTGTACCTACTCATCCGTGTTTCTAGTTTAATTTCATAGATTGTAAGTACCTATTTCATAATAAGTACCTATTTAAACTAATTTTTGTGTTTATATTTCAGATTTTCTTAAATTTATATGAATTAAGGGCTTTAAATACCTTTACAAATTGGCAGAACAATCAAGCAATATGTCATCAAGCACTAGAAAGTTCAAATGCAAAACAACCCTGATTCCTTCTGTTATATATGTGGAAATTTTACACTTCCACATCAACGAGCAAATATAACTGACTTCGTAAAAAGAGCTTACTTAGCTTATTTTGGCATAAAACTGGGGGACCAAGATAAATCGTGGGCTCCACATAAAGCCTGCACTATATGCATTGAAAGACTGTGACATTGGACGAAGGGTTCGGATTCAAAAATACCTTTTGGAGTTCCGATGGTAAGTTTATGATTTCATAAAACTACGTAATTTAATCACTAGTATACTGTAACTTACCTAAATGTAATTGTAACTTAGGTACATAAACAAAAATTTACAGAAAATGTTTATAAGAATCTCAAATATTGCATAAGGTTGAAACACATAGAAATGTTAAATGTTTGGGTGATAACTTTTGATAAAATTCATAAAAACAAGTCTCTCGTCGCTTTTGTTAACGCTTTACAATTTTTTTTCCATATCAGGTGTGGCGAGAGCCTACTAACCACGAGACCGATTGCTACCTTTGCTTTGTCAAGACTTCGGGCTTCACTAAGAAAAATAAACATTGTATCGAGTACCCAAATTTCGACACCGCGATACGACCTGTGCTACATTCAAATGAGATCCCCATTCCAAAATTTAAGGGTCTGCCAACTCAAGAATTAGTTGAAGATGTTCCTGAAAATATTGTTATGCACTTTGAGGAGTCAGACACCGATTTGACCCCAGCGTATTTGAAAGTCAAAACGATCCGCAAAAGTTTAACCAGGCCGAGTTGAATGATCTTGTAAGGGATCTAAATTTGCCAAAAAAGGCTGCGGAAATTTTAGCTTCAAGACTTAAAGAGAAAAACTTGCTTACTTCAAACACATACATTTTATTTTACAGAAAAAGAGAAGAAGAACTTGTTAAATATTTTAGAACAGAGGATAGTTTAGTATATTGCTGCGACATAGTTGGTTTGTTAAAGAAGATGGGGGTTGAGTCTTACGATGCAAATGATTGGCGCTTGTTTTTAGACAGTTCGAAAAGAAGTCTTAAGTGTGTGTTGTTGCATAATGGCAATCTATACGGCTCGATACCGATTGGGCACTCAACAAAATTAAAAGAAAAGTATGAACATATAGAAAAGGTTTTAAATCTTATCAAATATAGGGAGCACGAGTGGATCATATGTGTTGACTTAAAAATGGTTAATTTTCTGCTAGGACAACAAGGAGGGTATACTAAATATCCCTGCTTCCTTTGCTTATGGGACAGCAGAGCCAAGGAAGAACATTATTTCAAACAAATCTGGCCAGCACGAACATCACTTACTGTCGGAGAAAAAAACGTAATTAATCCACCTTTAGTGAGCAGAGATAAAATCATATTTCCTCCTCTGCATATAAAACTAGGCCTCATTAAACAATATGTAAAAGCTTTAGATACGAACGGCGAGTGTTTCAAATACATAACTTCAAAATTTCCAAGTTTAAGTTATGAAAAAATCAAGGCGGGAATTTTCGACGGTCCACAAATAAGAACAATGATTAAAGACAGCAATTTTTTCTAATGTCATGAATGAACGCGAAAAAAATGGCTGGTTCTCATTCGTGGACTTGATAGAAAACTTTTTAGGCAATTATAGGGCAGATAACTACGAAGAAATCGTAAAAAAACTTTTAAGGGACTGCAAAGAGTTAGGTTGCAATATGAGCATAAAATGCATTTTTTGAATAGCCATCTTGACCAATTTCCAAGTAATTTAGGTGATGTAAGTGACGAACAAGGGGAGAGATTCCACCAAGATATCAAAATTATGGAGGAACGGTACCAAGGCCGCTGGGATTCCCACATGATGGCTGATTACTGCTGGTGCTTGAAAAGAGACCTGCCATCAACAAGCAAATACGCTAGAAAGTCTTACAAAAGAAAATTTTTGCCACAGTGAAAGCTTCATATCTGTTTGTTTTTTTTATTTTAAGTCATTTCTATCGTTATAATGTAATTTTACTGTAGTTTGAACTGCTTGTATTCATGAAACTTGAAAAAAAAATTTAACACATGACTTAATTTTTTAGTCCTAATTTGAAAAATCTGGAAAATGGCACATAGGCTGTCGACAAGAATCAGGACCTGATAGAGCCAAACCGAGTTGAAATTCGTATTCAGCGCACCCAAATTACCTAGAATCAAGTGTCAGATATCATTCAATAAAATACGTGTTGCCCAGTGTTATACCATGATCACTTTTGTCGAAAGCTTTAGCAAAATCTGTGTATATGATATCGTAGTTGTCATTGCCTTCCAGTGCATCTAGGATATTGTTGTAGTGTTCTATTAGGTGTGTAGGCATGATTTACCTGATCGGAATCCGTGCTGATTTTCGTTGAATCTTTCCAGTGTCTCCAAGAAATCATAAATTTTCTCTCTAACTATTCTTTCAAATACTTTGGTGAGGTGGGACGTCAATGACACTGGTCTATAGTTCTTTCCTTGAGATCTGTCTTCTCCATTATATATAGGGACAATGTTTGCTCTTTTCAAGATGCTTGGTATTTCCACAGTGCCTATGTCTATGGATCGTCTCCATATCCAGTATAAAGGTGTATCTATTTCATTTTTACAATTTTTAATCAAATGCATTCCAATTTTCCGGACCTGCAACTGAATGTGGTTTCATTTGTCCTACAGCTCTCGCTGCATCTTCTGGGGTAAAATCAAAATTTGTTATTCACTCTCCTTGCAATTTCTCTTCAAAGAATGCATCTATGTCATACTGGGCTCTCAGTGTTTCAGCTATTTCTTTTAGATCATCAGTTAGTTCATTATTTCTCTTCCTTAAAGGCCCAATAGCGGAGCGCGTTTCCTTTTCGCATAGAATGCTGAGATGGATGTGCGGAGTGACAAGGTTGGATAGAGTAAGGAATGAAAGGATAAGGGGCACAACAAAGGTTGGAGAAATCTCGAGGAAGATACAAGAAAGTAGACTGAAATGGTATGGATATGTGATGAGAGGGGACGAAGATTATGTAGGTAAGAGAACGATGAATATGGAGGTGCATGGCAGGAGAAAGAGAGGCAGACCGAAGCGAAGGTGGATGGAGAAGGTGAGGGACGATTTGAGGGAGAAGGGTTTGTCGGAGGAAGAAGCCCAGGACCGGGCTGTGTGGAGGAGGCTGGTCAGAAACGCCGACCCCGCATAGAGGAGGGAACGGGCGAAGAGAAAGAAGAAGATAGAAGTATCATATTTTGGATTTTCCTTTATTGCTTCTACAGGTTTTTCCTCTTCCCTCTCTGTATGGTCCTTAATCAGGGCTTGTATTTCCCTATCGATACCCTCCGGTTTTTCTTGTATTACTTTCCTGGCATTATATCCGCAGTTGGCTAACTTCGCCTCCACTCTTTTTCTCTTGCGGAATAATCTTCTTTTTTGCCTCTCTAGCCAGCTCCTCTTTCCTTTTGGTTTTGATTTCGGAGCATATTTTTCTAAAATTCTCAGCGTTTTTTCTCCCAAGGTTGTTAGCATTTCTTCAGTTGTTTCATTCTCTAAAACTGTTCTCCACTCTATTTGGGCCATGTGCGATCCGATTGCTTCCCAAAATACTATATTTAAATACATGAAAAACAATGTATTTATAAATACAGTTCTAAATACACAAATGTATTTAAATACGTATTTAAATACAAATGTATTTAAATACTGCCCAGCTCTGAGTACGGAGAATGAGCAGATACAGAGAGATAGCGCTCACTCTCACAGCAGCGCTGACGAAATAAAACAGAGTCAAACCAAGGTTCCGAGACTAATGGCAGAATATCAAAGCTATCGGTCCAAGCAGAAGAACGTTGAAACTGGGAAGATTTTGAACTGCAGGGAACAGTTGCGGCGGTACCTCTTAGAGATCGATGAATCTCATATTTTAGACAACTGCTCTCCAATAAAGTTTTGGCACCAGAAAAGGGATAAATTCCCATCACTGGCCAATATTGCCATGACTGTTTTAACAGTGCCTGCCTCTAGTGCTCCAATTGAGCGTGTATTTAGCCATGGAGGCATAATAATGAGGCCCCACAGAAGTCGAACTTCAGCAGATCTTCTGAGCATGCTGATGTTCCTTAAGTGTAATGTGCATTTATTTAAAGCATGATAGGTGCTCAAGTCAAACTGGGTAGTGGGTACGTTCATTAAACCTTCTGTAACAGATATAAAAGAAGTAAATAAAAAGTACGTGTGTGTGTGTGTGTGTGTATATATATATATATATATATATATATATATATATATATATATATATATATATATATATATATATATTATATTAATTTGTTAATTTATAGGTTACACTTTTTGCATTCAACACACTACATCTGAGAAAGTACTTATTAGTTTATTAATATACTTTACTATGGAAATTAGACTATGTTGTGTAAAACAAATTGAAAGGGCATGAGCTTGGTCTTGATCTCGATCTCAGTCTCGAATTTTAAGAGTCTCGATCTCGGAAGGTAGATCTCGATCTCGAACCTTTGATCTCGGTCTCGATCTTGGTCTCACAGGATCAGGTCTCGGTCTCAGTCTCAGACTTGGTGGTCTCGACTACATCACTGCTCTGAAGCAGGAGTCACGCCAAACTATTTTACATCGAAAGCATTCTAACATCTACATACTAACAGAAATGAGAGCCCGCACATACAGTATACGAGTTTAACCATTTGGTTAATACCACAATGCTTTTGTATCATTTATTACCTATCTGTATTACCTAAAAATTAGCTAGCTAGTTGTCAACTAGTGATCAAAATAATGTAATGTGCAAATTTTTAGTTTGGGACAGAGCCTTAAGCCTACTCACACACACACACACACACACACACACACACACACCATCCAAAATTTTTAGTGTTCCGTTCGATGATTCATCAGCTTGTCCCCCCCCCCCCCTCCTCTCTCTCTATATAATATATTATATAGAATGTTTATATTATGCATATTTTATATTTACATGTTTATATATAAAGATTTTATACAAAGTAAATGACTAACAATAAATATCGTATTATGAAGCAAACTGTGGAATGACATCTCGATCTCAAAGGGTTTTAATTTACATTTCCCTCAAAATCTGTGGTTAATAGAAAAACGCCTAAAACGAAAGCCTAAACAGTAAACACCCAAAAACCGCACAGCAGAGATCACCCCTACAAACAGATGACATTTTTGAAGAGGCCTAAACTACATGAACAAGCAGGAGCCCCCAAATAAAAGTTCACAAACTTCATGTTCGTAGAACCATGTAGTTTTTATTATGCTAATACAGGGTGTCCCAGAATTAATTATCTATTTCAATGAAATCGGACAAATTTTTTAGAAAAACACTTTTATTTATGTTTATCATGTTTAATATGTGTTAAAAATGTATAAATTTCTAAATTTTTTTCATAATTTTATTTTCATAATTTTTTTCATTATCTGGTCCAATGAAAGACCGTCTGAAGTCATAGAATAGCAAAGAGACTCTCCAAAAGTTAACGTGTGGCTTGGAATGACCAAATCCAAAATTTATGGCCCATTCTTCTTTGCGGAAGCAACTGTAACAGTACCGTCTACCTTGATATGCTTCAGCAGTTTCTCGAACCACAGCTTCTTGATGATGGCATTCTTGATAATGTTGTGTTTCAACAAGATGGAGCACCATGTCATTATGCTCTAATTGTTCGAGAATACTTCAACAGACGCCTTCCGAATCGGTGGATTGGACATGGAGGACCTCGACCTTGGCCTCCGCGTTCTCCGGATTTGACACCCCTGGATTTCTTTGCATGGGGTTTCATAAAAACAAAGGTTTATCGCCAAAAGATCAATGCTTCTTGTTGAAACACAACATTGTCAAGAATGCCATCATCAAGAAGCTGTGGTTCGAGAAACTGCTGAAGCATATCAAGGTAGACGGTACCTGTTACAGTTGCTTCAACAAAGAAGAATGGGCCATAAATTTTGGATTTGGTCATTCCAAGCCACACGTTAACTTTTGGAGAGTCTCTTTGCCATTCTATGACTTCAGACGGTCTTTCATTGGACCAGATAATGAAAAAATTATGAAAATAAAATTATGAAAAAATTTAGAAATTTATACATTTTTAACACATATTAAACATGATAAACATAAATAAAAGTGTGTTTTTAAAAAATTTGTCCGATTTCATTGAAATAGATAGTTAATTCTGGGACACCCTGTACATGAATGATAACACAGCTCAACAAAAAAAAAATTTTGTTTCGTTGCCAAGGAAATTCGTACGAATTTAGGGTATTTTGGGGTTGCTGAATTCCAAAATGAAAGTAGTTTTTCCGATTTGGCTCTAGTTCTTGAGATAATGAATACCCTCAATTAATAGGAAACGTAACCATAACGCGTGCATATGGGAAACTACCGGAACATTCTAGATGGTGAGACACGCGAATATTCTTAGTGTTTACTCCGCGATCATTCTAGAATATTCCCCCTCCGTATGTAAGTCATCGGCCACCCAACCAGTAAGTAGGCTCCGCCTGAACATTAAATTTTTTGCATTTTTACGTGTTTCAATGGGGTACCAATTATCTCATAAATTAGAGCCAATCTAGCAAAACCGATGTCATATTCGGAATCAGCACCACAAAGTTACCTCAAAATCACTCTAATATGATTGGCAATAAAATGAGTGTTGACCAGTGTAATTTAACAGACTGTTTTCGCGACTCTTTCTGTTTTCCCTAAATTCTTCCACGTGTATAACTATATGCTGTGATAAACATTCTTTGACAAACTTTTCAATGCGGACATCCTATCGCTGGATGCATGTAAAACTCAAATTCGCACACTTTTCAAACATCTCTGTTGCATTTTCACCCGGCTGTAGTATTTAGGACAGCGTTTTTCATGGATTAATGAGAGAGCACAGTGCATCCTCAAAATCATATTGTTAGAATTTACGAGTATATATAAACATAAGAACAAATAAATTCCATATAGGCTACTGCTGATCAAAATAATAACCAAAACACTACAAATACATAATATTGTGAAACCTATAATACAATAAGTTTACAAAATAGCTGTTATTTTTATTATATATAAATGACCTTCCACTTTCATCTAATATACTGAACTTCATAATGTTTGCAGATGATACAACTGTCTCTTTTTCTTGCAAAGATGTTAATACAGCTAAGAATATATCTCATTCAGAATTCATCAGTGTAATGAAATGGTTGACCACCAATAAACTCTTCCTAAATACAAGTAAAGCAAATTTCATGATTTTTACTAATAAAAGAAATATATATCTTGATGAACTTAATGTTTATGGCGATTTCATTAAGGCGTGTGCTGTAACAAAATTTCTTGGTGTAATGCTGATAAGAATTTGCAATGGAGTGATCATGTAAATTATATCGCGAAAAAGATTTCAAGGAGCGTTGCTATAATGTTTAAACTTAGAAATGTAGTCCCTAAACAAGTTTTATTGACTCTTTATCATACTCTTGTTCTTCCTTGTATAACATACTACTTCCTTGTTTGGGAAAACTCCACTAACAACCCCTTAAATGGTATCTTTGTCATTGAAAAACGAGCAATAAGGTTATAATCTGATGCTGATTTCCTTGATCACTCTAGTGCATTATTTAAAGAGCTAAACCTACTAAAGCTCAACGATATAACTAAACGGGCACATTTTATTTTTATTTACAAGTGTAAGAACAAAATCATTAATTTGGAATGGGTAAATAGATATTTTGTAACTCATCAAGAAATCCACTCGTATCAGACCAGAAATATATCAAAGCTTGTTAAACCTCAATTTAGATTGTCTTCATCTCAAAAACTACCCATTTTCATTGGATTGAAACTATGGAATTACCTTCATGCCGATATAAAAAATATTGTGAATGTAAATTTGTTTAAAACGAAGTTGAAACCACGATTAATAATGGCATACTACCAAAAATCTAGGATTAATGTCCACTAATATTGTTTAATATTGTAATACATGCTTCAACTAATAAATTTATAAGTAAATAAGTATTATTAAAAGTAAATAAGTAACAACTAGCTGCTTATTTTAATAAGAGCCCAGTAAAGCCTAAAGCTTAAGTGCCAAATTAAATAAAATAAACAGTCGAACTTCACAATTATTCATGTCATTGTAAACTGAAAAACTTATTTATTTTATTATTATTAATAAAGGTTATTCTATCTAGCTATATCTAGAGGCTTTTATTGTGAAAGGAATTGATATCAGTGTGTTTAATTTAAATATTATTATATATATGTACACAGGTTAAGAGAAACATTATTACTAATATTGATTTATTGTTAAAGTGGATGTTTAGATGAGGATAACACATTTGCTGTTAGTTTTAAGGCCTCATCACACAGTTTGATGTAGCGTGTGAGATGAATGGTTCGTTTACAGGTATACGGCATAAAATACATACATTTGAACCGGCTTGAGCTATATGACAATGAATGAAGACGCATCGATGATTGAATTTATGAAATATAAATTGCATGTATCTGCATGTTCATCCTAATCTTTTTAAAAAGTCATTTATATATATATATATATATATATATATATATATAATATATATGATAAACAAATATTATTTAAGATGGTTATTGAGGGTAAACAATAATTATGTTAGCTAAACAACATAATGTATCTTAATAGTTTTTATCATATGGACTATAGTCTGGTAATAAGCCTTTTCAATTCATTTCACTTCGCTTCATTTCATATTATTGTAGAATAAACAAATTTTAATTAGGAAAAGCAAAAGTTACCCCTATAATTGAAAATAAAGTGTTCTATTTCAATTTATTTAATTTTTTTATTTAATATTATATAATACAAATATTAATCAAAGAAATTGCATACATCACCAATTAGAAACTCAGACTAAACATGTTTTAAATCAAAAACAATTTGTTAACATGTAAAAGTGGAATTACAAAAAATTATCATATGTGTTTTTTGAAAATTTTGTAACCTTCTTTCTGCGAGACAAAAAAAAATAAGTGGTATCAATAAATAATTAATCCAGCAGGGTTGCAGCACCTCGAACAGAAAAAAAAAGGAATTGCAAATGAGTAGGTAATGTGGTATTAAGAATGTAATAATATGATTTGAGGTCGGTGGATATTCTCGTTAGGCCTATTAAACCTTTTTTCAGATATTTATTTCAAGTTTTTATTGCTATTGTCAGAATGTTTGCTCCCCCTGCAGATGAAACTAACGGCGACCGCGAACACGTCGGAACAAAAAATACTCGAATGTTTGTTTTTGTCTGTTTTTGTTCGTCTCATGAAAGACCAAGAAGGTTCTGATGAACCCTTTTTTTTCGAGGAAGGAAGGCGAGGATGAATTATTTGTAAAAAAAATTTCTTTTTTGAAGGAAGGTGAAGACGGTGGAGACGAATCCTTTTTTTTTAATTTAATTTTTAAAATTTTATTTTTTTTAAATTTAATTAAAAAAAAAAATTTTTTCAAGGAGGATGGGGCCCTCAAGGGCCAAACGCCCTTCATTAAGGACGGTGAGACCCCATAAACGGGTTATGAACTTAAGTAAGGGGGCCCCTCATAACGAAGGCGAAGGCCTTCAGGAAGCCCCTCCAGGGGCGGGAATCAAAGCACCCCATATTCCTCTGGGCAAGCGCACCTATACTACTTACTTAGGCAGTTATTTTTTCTGGTATTTTCTGTTATCTCCTGTGTCAGCATAAACTCATTTGTGAGAGCCATCAACATTTTTGCTTGCTGCTGGTCTTCTCTTATGCCCCCCTTGTCCTGGTGTATATACACAGTGGCGTAGGAACCGGGGGGGGGCCGCATGGGACATGGCCCCGGCAATAAAAATATTGGGGGAGCCAAGATATGTTTTCGCCCCCCAATAATATGAATGACATCCAATAATATTAATTTGCAAAAGTATTACAAATAATGGAAACTAATTAATTTCAATCCTTTAACTAATCATATATATTAAATTTAAAATTTTATTAAATGAAGCATAATTTCACTAGTTATTCTGGCAACTTTAAACGTAAAATCTGAAGCGTCTATCGGCTCATCAACATTGGTGTCTTTGCGGATATGTATGTGTCTGAATGGTTCATCTGGTAATTATGTAAGTTTGTGTTGTTTTAGATTATAAATTATCAATTTGAGCTATATATATAGGTCTTTCAAAAATTCTCCTTTTCGTAAATCGTAAGAAATAGCAACACTATGCTATTTTAGTGCTGTTGGTACAGTAATCATTCATCCATTTTAGATATTTCAAGCTGGACTCAAGATGTATCATGAAAAGCGAAAGAAAATAGAAAAACAACAAAGTACATTGTTCAGCTGTGGTATAAAGAGGAAGCAGGGTCAGTAAATTCAATATTAGTATACAATATAGGCCAGGGGTCTTCAACGTGGGCTGTCGTGCCCACCAGTGGGCGTTTTGAGGTTTTAGTGGGAGCTACAAAAGTAAGTGAAGTTCAGATTTTAAAATTGAAAGATAAAAAATAAATTTTATGAAAATTTCTTCAATGAATTAAAAAGAGTAAAGATGGATGCTTTTTACTTGTCTGGAATATTTTAGAAATTCAACGAGGTTAACTTGAGACTTCAAGGCGACACTCATTGACTGCAAAAATGTTTTCTCTATATTCATCTACAAATTAGCTTTATTCAGGCAAAACATTCTACAGAAAGAATTCCACCAGTTTCCAGAACTATTCTCTGTCAAAGATGATCTTACAACTGGTGACAGAGAGAAGTTTGGAGATCACCTTTATTGATATGCAGAATTGTTTCAGCGATATAATAGACGTGAAGGTTGATACATGGATGATGACTCCATTCATCACAAATGTGTGTGACGTGGAAGTTACGTGCCAAGAGGAGATATTAGAATTGCTTCATGACGACGAGTGCAAAGCCAATTTTAACCGAGGTGGATATGCACAACTTAGAGAGCGTAGGCATTTACTTGTTCTGCCAATCTACACTTGTGGAACAGAATTTCATTCATACTGCCAGCATTCCCTACCTCATATCTAGTTGAGTCAGGATTCAGTGCAGTCAACCATCTCCTGACCAAAGAAAGAAATCATTTGAACGTATCAAAAAGATCTTCGTCTGACCCTCAGTAAATTAAAGCCTGACATTGAGTCCCTGGTTAGTAGGCACCAACCACAAGGCTCACATTAAAAGTAATTAAACATTTATTTTAATATTTGTATACAATATGTATGAATAACTACTGAAAAATTAAATTTTTTAAAATATTATTAAGTTAATATGGTTTAGGTGGATGGTGAACTTATTTCAGATGCCAAAATATTGTAAAAGTGGGCAGTGAAGCAAAAAAGGTTGAAGACCCCTGTTATAGGCAATAATTAGCATATCTCCAAAGTGTAATATTCTAAAAAAATAAATTTTATAACAGATGATGTTGATGTAGCCACGGATTCGTCAACTTCTGAATTGTCTTCAGCGAATAGACATTTGCAAACTCACAATTCAGAAACTCCTCAAGATGATTCTGATTTACTTAAATAAAAAAATGTAATACAGGCATACAGCTTATCTCAAATGTAACGTAAATACTGACCACAACACTAAAAACAGAAAACGAAAAAAACGAATTTGTAAAAAGAAGAGAATCCATAAATAGAGTAATAGAAAAACCAAAAACTGACCTTAGTAAAAGTATAACTAAAACAAAATTTGAAACAAGACATCAACAAAAAGCAAAGAAGAAAATAAGTAAAAGAGTGTAACTATGACTGCAAATCTATGACTATGACATCGCTGAAATCACATTTTGCTTTTCTATATTTACTTTTCAGATGACAGAAGACACTTGCAATGCAGATTGCTGCATGTAAATGTGCAAGCCATCACAACCCACTTCAGAATCTATCATCAATGCTACAGCAAGATTTTTTTCCTCTCGACGACGTACATTTTTACCTTCATGGCTGCATCTCTGCATAACTTCATTATATTTGCAATAAAAACAGAATACTTTTTTGAAGATCACAAGTTGACTAGATTGTCATCTAAGTCTGAGACAGCATTCAGCAAAACCGGCCACTGTAATTGGATGATGTGCTCGACACTATGAGCGGAGAATTAAACAGAAGATTTCAGCAGGATAATTTCTATGACTTGGTCAACATCGAAAACGTCTTGCTGTCTGCAGCTAACGGAAAAAAGCACAAGGTTCGTGACTCTGTTGTACAATTGTATCAAAAAGATATCGACTTCGAGAAATTATCCGTTTAACTTCCAATGCTGGATGATATTCTCGATTGGTCGACTATTAAGGAGGTAATTGTCATTCGTGTTTGCGTTTTATTAAAATTATCATTCGAGCATAAAATAGATTATTGTTCGAGAACGAAAAAGCAACTGAAAAATATTTACCTGTAAAGAAAATTAAACAACACATGGGGAAACATAGCCCAAAAATTGAATTGAAATTTGATTTTTTAATTCAAGCAAAGGTAAATTTATAGTATTACACCCGTCTCCCTTTGGAGGTGAAATTTATGTTTTCCTATGGTTTTTGATGTGTTTTGAACGAATCTGACCTTCAAAGCCGTCGGAAATGACTCGTTTTTGAGATAACCCCCCTCCCCCTCCCCCTAGCCGGCAATCGAAAACGAGTCATTTCCGACGGTTTTGAAGGTCTGATTCGTTCAAAACACATCAAAAACCATAGGAAAACAAATTTCACCTTCAAAATTGACCTGACCTAACCTAACCTATCCTAACCTAAAAGAAAAACAAGAATTACCTTATTCACGTGCAGGGGCAGACTGAGGCTCTTCCTGGAGTAGTTTTCGCTTGTCTTTAACTGAAGAAATGAATAAATACCTTGCCAGGTATTAGTATAGATATTTTGACCGAATACCTAGCCTAACGCATTCCTTTAAATCCCCCCAAAATCTTTCGATATTCTGTGTGAGAATTTCGATATTCTGTTATCCACAAAATTTTTAGAATGATTAATAACAAAATGCTTGTAACGTAAATCACTTATAGTCTTGTAGGCAGCCCAGGAATCACTATAAATCACAGAGCCAGGCCTAATGTACTTCTGAATGAGTGGAATGAGTGTTCCATTCCAGTAGCAAAGTAATTCAAATTCGAAATGGATGGAGCGCAGTGATTGGGCAGGCATGCAACAGTCACACAAACGAACACACAAACGAACGTACGAACACACAAACGAACGTATGAACACACAAACGAACGTACGAACATGCACTAGATACACACCAAAAAAATGTTTATATCTCGAAAACGAAGCATTTGCGAGGGAAACGCTATAGAAGGAAAGTGTCTTGGAATTAAAAAAACTACTTAATGAACGTATAATAATTGCTGGACGTTAGACGGGTGTAATACTATAATAATACCCAAGCAAAAGTGCAACAAGGAAAATGAAACCACTAATGGGAATTTTTATTTTTTCAGGTAACTAGTCTTCAGACACTGTGCGATGCTCTGAATTCCCAACCTGTTTGCCAGAGGATGTTGAGCGAAGTGGACAAACTGTTACGATTGTTCTTAACAGTTCCAGTAACGACAGCAGCTGCCGAGAGAATATTCTCAGTACTACGACGCAACAAGAGTTATACGAGGACTACTATGACACAAAAGCGCTTAAATCATTGCATGATGCTCAATATTTACAAGAAAAAACCGACGAATTATCTCTGAACAACAGTGCATTGGAATTTGCCAGTCGGAACGAAAGAAGGAATTATTTTAGCGTGTAGTACGTGAACATCATAAAAAGTGCATGATAAATGCATCTTCCCTAGATTGTTCGTGCAATTTCCGATTATAAGTATTCTACAATTTATGTAAGCAGATATTTTGTGTATACAGGTATGAGTATAGGTTTTTTTCAATTAATTTCCTTGATTTTTAATATGGTCGAATATAGTCCAAATAAGTTTAAATATTGGTGTATTCAATGTACAACAATTATCCACACCGTCACTTCTTGGCCCCCCAATGTAAAATATGTTCCTACGCCCCTGATATATATACTGTATATATACTGTGTATATATATATATATATATATATATATATATATATATATATATATATATATATTCCTATCCACCTTTTTGTATTTTATAAATGGGAAGTTAAAGTCTCTGTGGATCATTATATTGGGGGATGGAGGGTTTATAACCTTTATTAACTTTCTGATATCATCAATGGCCTCCGAGAATTTTTCGGTTAGGGTGTTTGGAGGTCTATAGATGACTATTAGTATCACGTTTAGTTTTTCTATTTCCACTGCTAGGAGTTCCACAAAGCTGTTTGATTTACTTATTATCGTCTCTGTCATATGACTTTCATGTACATAGGCTATATAGCACAGCCACCTTTAAGTCCTGTTGTTCTATCCGCTCTTAGTAAGTTTAAGTCCTCTATATTTCTCTCTTTCTTATCAATACAATGTTCGCAGTTTTCACAATTTCCTTGGCAATCCTAAAGATGAGTTTCTGTGAGGCATGCGATGTCCGCCCTTGTTTCGTCCATAAATCCTTTCAAGTACGAAACTTTGTTGAGTGATTGGTTCGGTATTATTCCTTGATTAGCCAGTACAATATTTGTGTTCTTTGTTTTTCGTTGCCCCTTGTGCATTTCCAGTTCATTTTCCTTTGGTGTCGCGTTTTGTTGCCCTATGTTCTTCCGAGAGAGATCGTTTCCGCCTACCTGTTCTGGTAGCTTCTTGCCCGGAAGTGGTTTGGCTCGGGGGTTTCCAGCTGTGTCAACTGCATGCGTTGGATGACATTTACCAGCCGTATTGTGTCTGCGATGTTGAAAAAATTGTTTTTGCTCGCTTATTGCGTTCCTATTGTTATTGTTATTCCTATTGTCATTTAAACTTTGTCCTTTGTTCTTTGGGTTCGTCGGGAGATATTGATTGTAGCATTTTTTCCCGTATTTGCAGGTTCCATATTTTGCGTAAGTCCTGCAGATGTCCGGGTGGTAGAATTTGTATGTCTCCAAATTTGCAATGACCATTATTATAGAAGAAATTGCATATTGGGATGTGTTCATATATACATTGTCCTCTTTTAACCTGCAATTATCTTTTATATAATCTCTGCATATAATTCCTTCCCGATATTTGCTCGTGGCCTTTGTTTTTGCTCCTTACTAGGGGACAATTTTACTCCGTTTTCTCGATTATCCTCTTGTCTTTTCTTGTTTGTGCTATTTGTGTTAATGTCCTTCGTTGCCCTTATACTATCTGTTGTCTTTATACTCTCTT